>JAYESA010000002.1:185648527-185978496 GCA_036927795.1 Iris macrosiphon | reverse complement strand
ATTCTTTTCCAGGTTAGACAAGAAGGGGGGAAGAACCACAATTTATGAAACTAACAAGAAGGTGGGATTTACAATACTCTTGGACCACCAGTTCTGGATTCACAATACTCTTGGACCACCTGTTCTGGTATTCAATCGTACGAACAATTAATTGAACTAGTATAAATCGCACAAATAACAACAATTAATAAACAAAAAGGGGGGGGGGAGAACCAGAATTTATGTTCAATGTATCCCGTGGAGTGTTGCACAAACACACAAATGTGAAGAATTATCAAATATGGTATTGTGATAAGCCATTGGGGAATTTGTGATAATCTAGTTCTAACTATTATACTTAAATATCACTAGTCTAAACTCTAAACTTGAATTTGAACTTCAAAAGAAAATGGACAAATAGGAAGGAAAAAAGTAACTCTCCTGGTTTTAAATCATACGATCAATTCATTGAACTAGTATAAATCGCGCAAATAACAACAATTAATAACAAAAAGAGGGGGGGGGGGGGGGGGGGGGGAAGAACCAGAATTTATGTTCAATGTACCCCGTGGAGTGTTGCACAAACACACAAATGTGAAGACATATCAAATATGGTATTGTGATCGGCCATTGGGGTATATTATGGGAATCAAGTTTCTAACTATTATACTTAAATATCACTAGTCTAAACTTGAACTTGAACTTGAACTTCATAAGAAAATGGACAAATAGGAAGGAAAAACTCACCAGAACGAGAATACGGAGCCATCGGCTCTCTCCATCTCTCACAGTGCCCTGTATGCATTGCAGCTGGCACGAACCGAGACTCATTCCTCACTGAGGAAACAGGATTAGCTCCTGCATTCCTCTGAGACTCCGCGGGAGACTCCAAATCAATAACCTCGTAGCAGTACAAGTTACTCACTCCTCTGACCGCCGATCTCTTAGCCTCTCCCCTAACCCCGAATGACACATTCTCAACATCGACTGGCGGCCTCTCGTTTATGTCAATTAATTTCCCTTTCACTTCCTTCCCAGAATCATTCTAATAAAGAAAAAATAATTGTCCATCAACCAAAAAAAAACAAAACAAAACTTAAGGAAAGAAAGAAAAGAAAAAAATCTCCAATTTTCTTACCACCTCTCGAGTCAAGTTCAACTGGGTCCAGTAGAGACGGTGTAGCTCGCGAACCTAAATAGAGCAACACACAAATATTCTTCAAAATAGAGTGGGGGGTCACTAAAAAATTTAGAGAAAGAAAGAAAGTAAAGTAAAGTACCTGGCTCCTAAAAATGATCTCTTGCTGAAGAATTCCGCAGCGGAGGGCCTCCTTCAGAGGCTCCGGCGGCTCGAAGAGGCGGTTCAGGTCAAGATCGTCGCTCATCAGCATCATCACACTCACACCTCCTCAAATCAAGAACCAAACTCTCTTCCTCTTCATGCAATTAAATCAAAAAAAAAAATTGTTTCCTATACTCCATTTTTTTTACAACCAACAACAAAGAAAGAGATTGTAGACATGGCCAAGTGAGTGAGAGGACAAAAAAAAGAAACGTAAAAACGGAAGGGAGAAGGAATCTGAGGAAATAAAATCTAACCTTTTTGGGAAAAGGAGGAGGAGGAGGAGGAGGGGGAGGGGGATCGGAATTATTGGGTTTCAGAAACTTTTGTTTCCAAAACCCCCAATAAAAAGAAGGAGAAAAGAGAGAGAGAGAGAGAGAGAGTGAATGATGAGAGAGGAGGAAAGGAAAGCAGTGACGCGACCAGTTGGCACTGCAAGAATCTGCGAGTGAGGGACTGCTACTGCAATTCCTATTCTTATTCGTATTATAATTAATTTTGAGTAGTCCAAAAACTCCTCCAAGCTGTGTGTAACTATCTATATGTGTGACTGCCCATTTTGCCCCCTCCTACTTTTGTTTCTTTCCTCTCCGCTCTCTTTCAGTGATAGGGACCAAGATTTGCAAAAAATATATTATTTACTAGGTTTACTAAATTCTTATGTTTCTTTCACGGTTTCACCAAAGTTTTTTTTTTTATACTAAGTTTGATTTTCTTAAGAATTTTGTTAGGTACAGAATATTCAGAGCAAGGTGGAGCATGACCACAAGGTGTTATATGGGCCGGGTTTGGTACCTTTGTGTGGGAATTTGACTAGGTCTGGGCCGGACCAACCCGGTTAGGAGATCCGGTTCGAAACGAACTCACGTAGAGAAGCATAGAAAAATACTAAGAACTAAAACTACTATTAAGTATGAAAGAGTGTCACTCTTAAAAGAGTATAATTTGGCAAGTATTAATGTAAACCTCCTCGACCAAATTTAGATCTACTTAGCTTAGATAGAGAGACTAGAGTTAATTTGTAGCCAATTAGAATTAGAACACAGTGGTTTAGATTTATTGTGCAATATTTATATCACTTAGTGCACCTTACCGTTACTTCGATATTTGGAGCACTACACTAGCTTTTACCTTCAAACTAATTTCATACACTTTTCCTAGACATGCCAGCCTACCATTCTGACATTTGTGTAACTCATAAATACTCTCTTTTGTGCTTCATTTTAGTCACACAATATTTGTTACCAACGTCCATGTTTAAATTCAATTAAATTCAACTTTGCATCTTTGTCCGTTCCAATCGAAATTGGAGACACAATCTCAACCCTTTTTGTCCAACCCAATTAATGACAATATTCTATGAGTCTACTACGTCCATGATACTTGTGTCCCACCCAATTTTAACCATATGTATTTTCAATTAATTAAAGAGCACCAATTATACTAATTTTAATTAAATTGGTGTAAGGACCCAACCTCACCCAAAACTAGACCCAACTCCAACCCAAACCCCACACTCACACCCTCAAGGTTCATACTAAATATCACACACCATTTTAGCCCACCTCATCACACCAAACATGGTGTTTTGCATCATCCAATCCCAAATTCCACTAATTGTACAATTTCTCAATTGTTAAGGGACTTTTATGCAAATATACAATGAGGTGTCCCCCTCCCATTGGACCCAACACATGAAGAATCTCATCACCCCCTATTTGACCGGTCCACCAATATCCCCCCCCCCAATTTGTTGTACTTCCTACAACTTTTTCTCCTTACATCCCCACCCTCCAATTCAAAATCCCTCCATCCTAGCATTCCTTGATCATGTTGAGGTTTCTCACCTCCCCAAAAATATATCCCAGCCGGCCCTAATACCAAGGAGAGCCCCCCTCTCTCTCTCCTACATATACTACTCTCTTTCTCTCTCTAAAACAACTCACAGCCACCATCACCCAAAGAAAACCCTAAACTCTACACTACCTTCTTCCTCCACCCGACTTCATTCACTGCCACCTCCCTCTCCCAACTCCGACCGCCTCCTCCTCCGAGCATCCCCCGCCGACCTCCTCCGACCTTCTTCCTCCCCGACACCAACCACTGCCACTGCCAGCAGCCGCCTCCGCCTCGACAGACCACCACAGCAGCCCCTCCCACTCTACTTCTGCTTCCCCGGCCAACCTCCTTCCCCGAGTCCCCATCTCCACCATCGTCACCCCCACCTCACCGTATCCAACACCACCAACAACCATCACCGCCACCACCGTCGTCTCCACCACTCCCCTCACCGTCACCCGATCACCATCAACAACACCATCATCATCATCCCCAGTCACCCCCACCGCCACCACAGCAACCCCGCCACCTCCACCACCGCCTTAGCCACCGTCCCGACCACTGCCAGCAACTCGCCACCACACCACGACCACCCTGCCACCGTCGTTGCCGTTGCAGCTGCTGCCGGAGCTGTTGCTGTACGTGCTGCTGTGACCCGCATTGCCGCTGTCACTGTCGTAGTTACTGTGCACGCCGGAGATCGGCCACCTCGTGCAGCGGACACCCCCCGGACGCGATCATCGACTAGGTATAATCCTATTCCGTCATGTACGTATATGTCGACATATTGTTGTATAGACACGTGTAGAGAATGTGTTTCTGTTTAAGTGTTAATATTTTAGAATAGGTATTTATGTTAGTAATTACCTCATAAAATTATGACTATTTTTAATAAGGAGCATTGTGTTGACCAAGGTTTAGACACCGGTTTCATACACACTAATATGTTAGCTAGGATTTGTAATTTAGTATTATACGTCATTTAGTTTGTAACGTATTTTTATAGCATATTAGCTAGGACCTGCGTTGCGTTATACATTATCTGGTATTATAGCGTATCTTGTTAATTTGTTGTCTTGGTGTACACGGTATCTGAGAACATGACATGTATACATTTTAGCTACGTGCACACGCGACCTAGCTAGATGACCAGTTGTGACCCCTGCGTCAGTTCGTAATTGCAACATAGTATTTCCTGTGCGTACTATTGTAGTGACTGATGATCGTATTATTATATTATATATATATAGGGTCGCTGGACCGTTCAAGCGAGGCTTCGGGAGCAGGATATTGGCACTCGCAGCTTGAGGACCCAGGCAAATATACCTTGCCTGATTTACTGTTTAATTTAAATTATAAACAGTTGTATGATATCTTATTGCAATAATACATATAACTGTGCGCACCCGAGAATGACTCGGGTGCAGTCGACGAATGCGTCGATGTGTAGTGTAATTGACTTAGTCACTAGCAAACTCACATACCATTGCGAGGATATTTTGATATCTTCCTATACCCTGATACTTGTACACGCATCACGATGACAAACTCATGTTGGGATGCGGGTTCGCGTGCCCGACTAGCTATCGGTACGTGTAACGTGCATCACAGTTAGTGCGTAAGCAGGGTTATATAAATTACTTGAGAATCGGCATATAGTTACGTGGTATGCACGTCGTATATTCGACTTGTATATCTGTATTGGGCGAGGAGGACAGCTGGTAGGCGTATGGGACACATACATTAGTACCAGTAGTATCCGTCAGAGCTACAGGGACTGATGACCCCCTTTATTCAGATTTATCGTTCTACGGAACGATATGGACGTTATACTATTCAGATTCCACGTTCTACGGAACGATATGGACGTTATATTATGCAGATTCCACATTCTTCGGAATAATGGATATTACATGTACAGATGCCACACTCTTCGGAGTGCAGACGTTATGCCTACACTGTCACGCCCCAGTCCCAAAAATACGTAGGACTAGGACACGTAAGCATGCCAGCCGCATGGATATGGCAACTCCAATATATGGAAACCAAATCCACACGTACGCTGTAATATGAATATCAAATCCACAAGTGGTATAACTGTAATACAAGTCACAGGGTAAAATCTAAATCTCATTCACCAAAATTATATAGAAATAAATAAACAGTATCGATGAAACTAGATCTCAATAAGAAATATCTAGGATGATAGTTGGATGGAAATAAATCCACTACCAACTCGAATAGGAAAGGTAAATACAATATAAGTACAACACAATCAAACCCAATATAAGTATACCAGCTATCGATCACGGCTCGAAGAGAAGACATCCACTAAGCATATACAACCATCCAAATCTGCGCTCCTGCAAATACTCAAGAACAGATACACCTGGCAGCGGACCAGGTCCTCAGAGGGACGTAACAAGATACAGAAAATATGAGCCAACTTGAATACAGTAAACATGCATATAATTTGAAAATAAATAAGTGCGTTGTACAAAACAATCTATATGAATGCAAATGAGGACAACTTTTCGACGTATGGGCAAGGGTAGTCTACTCGATCTAAGCCTCACAACTCACACACCCGTCTAGAACATCAGAAATCGACATACCTCTGGGGTAGCGACCAGCGCGACTCTACAGAAATCGACATATCTCTGGGTAGCGACCAGCGCGACACACGTCCGTAGTGCGAACTATATACTACGGTTTACCAGAGTGGTTAAAAGCCCATATGTAATCCCCCTGATTTTCAAGAAAATTTTAATTTTTGGATATTTATATTTTTTTGGAATTTCTGGAATTTTCTGTAAATTTTCTCTAATTAAATTAAGGTATTTTAATTATTAAAGGATTTTTAACTATTAATAAATAATATTAAAATATTATGAAAATAATATTTTATGGTGTAAAATAGAAAACCAGACATAGAATAATTTTTCGGGAATTTATTGGACCCCGGATGAATTTTTAAAAGCCCTAAATATTAATTAAATTATTAAACCCTAAATAAACCGGGTTTTTATTTAATAAACCAACCCTATTAAACCAACCCGGCCGTACAACTAAACCCAGGCCCAACCCCTTATCGGGTCGGATCCGGGTCAGACCCGACCCGAATAAACCCGACCCGAATCTCTTTCTTCCCCAACCGCCTAGATTCCGACTTTTGACCTCCCCTCCGGCCGTTACGCCGCCGGCGACCCTCCGGCTACCCGCACCGGTCGACGCACCACATCCCCGACCCTCCGCCTCCTCTCCCTCCACCGGCCGCCCCACCAGTTCCCCATCTCTGTCTATAAAAACCTCCAAGCTCACCTGAACCCTAGCCCAGCCGAACTCCCCTCTCGCTCCGCCTCTGTCTGGTGAACCACCTGCCGCCTCCTCAGTCCCCTCTGCCTCGCCGAACCTGCCTCCTCCAGACCCCGACTTCCGCAGGACAGCCTCGAGCCCGTCGACCCCGCTCGGCCATGAACCGCCCGCTGCCCTCAGCCCGACCCCGACGCTGCTCCGCCCAGCGAGCCTCCCCGCGCGCTGTTCCTCCAGCAGTTCCTCCCCGAGCCGCCCGTCTCCACCTCACGTACGCCTCGCTGCCACCGTCCTCCTCGCCGTGGCCAGACGACTCCGGTGACACTGACACAGAAGACCGGACACAGCAACCCTAGGCCGGACACAAACAGTAGACTCGGACACAGTGTATCGCGTGTCGGACACGATTTAAACTCGGTTTCTCGGACCATTTCAGGTACTTGTAACTTTTTGCTCGTAGCTCGGATTTCAATTCCGTAAATTGTATCGCGTAGCCTGCATGACCCCCTCGGTGTCCGGATAAACCGCTCAGGGCATCGCGTCCTGTGGTGATCGCACACCGCGATCCAAAAAAGAAAAAACTAAGCCCTATTTTACCCCGGAATCGAGTACGCCCCGCCAAACGGGACGACTTGGTCGCGTGCGGTCTTCACAGATACGTGCGCGTCGTCGATACGGACGTGCGGAATTTCGCAGAAGCTGATTCAGATGTGCGTGCACACCGGAATCAACGCGTATCCGCGAACACCGTCCCGTATTCGATCCTTCTGTTTCTCGTTGTAACTTAGTGTACACACGTCGGATCGAGACGAAACTTGCTCCATCGGACTCGTAGCAATACGCTGGTCCCGTGAGCCAAGTTTGGTTCGATTCTGAGAACGTTGACAAAATCGCGTGTCGTGGGCCCCACAGGCTCCACCCAATGGGCGATTTTGAGAACGGCTCATCGAAATCCAATTTTGGAAGTTCCGTTGGGTTCGTATCATCGTTCCTGACTTGTTGACACTAAGTTGGACTAATTTGGAGACCTTTGACCCTGACGTGTTTTTCGGTGCAAAGCGGCCCACATCTGGACCCCGCCTTGACCCGGAATTGACGTTTTTGCCCTTGTCTCCAAATTGGACTCAAGGACAGGCGTTCCTAGCTGATTGATATGTTCTGGACCTGATGGTGATATTTGTTTCAGCAGTCGGAGTACTGTCCGCAATACCAGCTGAAGCCCGAGCTACAATTGAAACAGGAAACCCAGGCAAGTGTACCTTGCCATAAATTGCAGTTTATTGATTCATTTTGATTCTCTTGCTTAAATTTCTGTGACTGTTGTACTTGCCCTATGTCACGCCCCAGTCCCAAAATATCAGGAACTAGGCCACGTGTCACTGGCCAGCTGACACGTCACTAAGGGCTTAATCTATTTTGTATAGACCCATAGGGACGTGCTACGCTGTCCTAAGATACTACAAGAACAACACAGGCAAAACTATCTCATCCACAACAAAATGTCAGAAAATGCAAGTGCTGAATATATATAAAACTGAGTCTGATACAGTACACAACTGGTGAGATTACAAGCCTACTACAAAAACTGATAATAGTGCAGAAAAATCAGATAAACTAAGCAGTGTCTATCTGATCAAAACATCTCCATCTCCAGGTGGCAGGCCTCTAGGGTCAAGCATACTCTGAGGGTGTCTCCTCGAGCTCCTCCTCGGCAACACATCTAGCCTCCTGATCAGGGCCGTACACAGTGGGGTAGAAGGCCTCGTCTAGATCTGGCAGGGAACCAGGTCCTCAGTGGGACATAACAAGATACAGAAAATGACATGCCATGTATGTAAATACTGAATAAAGAAAATAAATAAATACAGGGTGCTAACCATTCTAAGTGAAATGCAAGTAAAGACCTTGTAGTACGCATGGGAATGTGTGGCTAGACATATGCTGACGTAATTCACCAATCCGTAGTGACTGACTAGTATATGCCACATATGCCCCCGTTCAAGGGAACTCTGCAATCGACCATCTCCAAGGAGCATGGTGCGAAGGTATAAAACATTTATGGAGGGGGTGTCCCATACGTCTACTAGTTATCTTTTTCATCCCAATGAAACTAAATGTCAAGTCGTACATTTCCTGAGTTATTCTAAATTCGTGATGCGGGTCACACGTACTGGTAGCTAATCAAATACGCAGCTCACATCCATATATGTAATGCAACCATGTTGTGTGTTCCCGTGATAGGGTCTAGGAGAATATCAGGATACTCTCACAGTGTTGGTGAGTCAGTAAGACTAAGTTATTTACACTAATTGTCAACGTATCAGTTGACTGTACCAGAGGCAGTCTCAGGTACTCTTGGTATATGAATTTCAGAAATAAGAAGCATATAACAGTATTTGAGAATTTAAACATTAACTTGGCAAGGTATACTTGCCTACTCCCTGATAGTGTTGATAACCTGATCTCACAGTCAGGTTTGAGGTTGCTGGTGACAGGGGGTCACTGGCTGTGCTGAAGTTGGTTTCTGTTAAAATAGGCAGGGTTCGTGAATATCATGATTGTAATATAGAGTATATAAATATACTTACATACACATATATATAATATATAGTAAGTATATAGATAGATATAATATATATAGCAGTATATATAGTATTTAAAGAACAGACAAATGCAGGTATATTATAATGGTAGCAGGGTATATTGTCACGACCCGCACCCGGTTATTCGGGCACGAGTGCGTGGGCACGTCCAGCCTACGCCGCAGTGTCGGCGGTAGTACGCTGTCTAGGTCGTCATCACAGGTAATTTTAAATCTATCTCATCCACAATAAATAGACAAGGAAAGTAACAGGAAATAGGAATGCTAACTTTTATAAAACAAATTGTGACAACAGATCCATAGTTAATACAAAGCCAGAAGATAGATCGGGGACAAACCCGAGTATGTGCTGAAAGGAAATAAAATAATAACTAACTGGCTACTCCTCCTCAAAGGTAGTCTCCTGAGGGAACTGGCTCCTCATATGGGTCACCTGCTAACTCATAGTGGCCATGATAGGTAGGGGCAAGGTCCTCATCATCGCCTAAAATAACGGATCCAGTCAGGAAAGGAGCAAAGTACACAATGCACAACAAGATTAAAACTAAATATTCATGACAATTAACTTGAGTATCATGTTGAGAAAGTTGCATAGAAGAACATCAATATCTCAGAGTTAATGCTATAAACAGGAATATGAGAAAGCAGGAATTAATGAGACAGGAAATGAAACTACAACAGTCAGCAATAACTATAACAAGACCAGAAGCTATCTGTGTGAACTTGTGTTTATTTTAGAATACATAGTTGGCATGTAGGGTTTTATAAGGCTAATCCGGCCGTCATAGACGGCTATTAAATAATGAATAATCGAGATTCGGCTGAGGGTACAGTCGCGCACCAACAGCTATTAAACATGATAGGGGGAAAGGTAAACTACATGCCTTCTAGTATTCTCCCACCCGACATGAAAAGCAAGACATGAAATACAGTATCCAAGACATGAAATCCAGTATTCTAACACTACGTGTAATCATCAAGGGTACTAGTAGAGCAGGGAATTAACTATCACAATATAAAGATTAAACTTGAAGTGCAGGTACTTGCCTGTTGTTTGGATCCAATTAATTGTCCTCGGGGAAATATCCAGAGATGAGCCCAGAAGCTGAAATAGATATTACCATCACGCTCAGAAGATGTCAAATAGCTAGAAACGCCTGTCCTTGGGTCCAATTTGGAGACAAGGGCAAAAACGACAGTTTCGGTCAAAACGGGATCCGCCGGTGGGCCCGCTTTGCACCGAAAAACGTGTCCGGGTCAAAGGTCTCCAAATTCACCAAACTTAGTGTCAACAGGTCAGGAACACTGATACGAACCCAACGGAACTTCCAGATTTGGATTCCGATGAGTCGAACACAAAATCGCCCGTCGAGCGGGACCTGTGGGGCCCACGACACGCGATTTCGTCAACGTTCTCAGAATCGAACCAAACTTGACCCACATGACCAGCGTATTGCTACGAGTCCGATGGCGCAAGTTTCGTCTCGATCTGACTAGTGTACAAGAAGTTAGGGCGAATTGCAGAAAAGTCGGATACGGGGCGATGTCCGCGGATACGCGTTGATTCCGGTGTGCACGCACACCCGAATCAGCTTCCGCGAATTCTCACACGTCCGTATCGACGGTGCACACGTATATGTGAAGACCGCACCCGACCAAGTCGTCCCGTTTGGCGGAGCGTACTCAGTTCCGGGGTAAAACATGGTCTGGTTTTTCCTGTTTTTGGATCGCGGTGTGCGATCACCACAGGACGCGATGCCCCGAGCGGTTTGTCCGGACACCGAGAGGGTCATACAGGCTTCACAACGCAATTTACGGAATTAGAATCGGAGCTACGAGGTGAAAGATATGAGTACCTGAACCGGACCGAAAAACCGAGGATTCGTCGTGTCCGACTCGACACGGACACTGTGTCCTGTGTCCACTGTGTCGTGTCCAGCCCCTAGGTTTAGGGTTAGGGCTTTTTCTGGACTCGGCGGCGCTCAGGCGGACGGCACGGTGGCGGGGAGGTCGACCGGGGCTGGGCGGCGCTGTGCTGGCCGGCGGAGGCGCTGTCGGCTCGGGCGTCCGGCGGAGCTGCCGTGGAGGGGAGGAGAGGGGAGGTGCTGGAGGTAGGCGGAGGTCGGCGAAGCGGCGGAGGAAATGGCGGCGGCTCTCGGCGAGGCTGGGAGGCGGAGGGCTGAGGGCTAGGCGGGTCGGCCGGCGGCGTCGAGGGTGGTCGGGGGGAGGTTCTGGCCGGGGGAGGGTTTCGAGAGGGTTTTAAAGGGGAGAGAAGGCGGTGGCGCTCCGGGCGAGGCGGAGGTCGTGGCGTGGTTGTCGAGGGGTGCGGGCGGAGTGGCCGGGGGCGGCGCCACGTGGCCGGAGGCGGCGGCCCCGGCGGAAGACGCGGGGAGCGGGTCGTCGTGCGGAGAGAGGGAGAAGGGGAGGCGGGTTAGCGGGTCGCGGTCGGGCGGGTTCGGGTGGACCCGACCCGACCCGCTAGGCGGGTGGGCCGGTTTGGGCTTGGGCCCAATGGGCTGGGCCAGGGTTTAATTTAGGAAATAATAAATAAATAAGTAAATAAAATAAATAAATAATTAATTAATTAATAACTAAATAAATAAATAGTTTTTAGGTGTTTTAAAATAGGTCTGAGGCCCAATAAATTTCAAAAAATTATCCTAAGTCCAGTTTTCCATTTTACACCCAAAAATATTATTTTTATGATATTTTAATATTATTTATTAACAATTAAAAATCATTTAATAATTAGAAACCCTGATTTTAATTACAGAAAATTCACAGAAAATTCCAGAAAATTGCAAAAAATCCCAAATTAAAATTCTTGCAAAATCTGGGGGTTTACATATATCCTCTGCTATAGATATATAATAATAATATAATATTATCAGGGTGTATCCTCTGATTTATAATAATATAATAATCAGGGTATATCCACTGATATATAATTTAAATAAATTAAAATGACAGGGCAGAAGTAAATACATATATATTATCAGGGTATATCCACTGATGTATATATATATAGGTAAATTGAATTGACAGTACAGAATTTTAATACATAAATAAATGTTGTACTATTTAACAATATTATCAGGGTCTATATGTGAGCACTGCAATAATTGTAAATATGCATATATAAATAGGCTGTAATATCCAGCACAATATTATGTAATAAATTAAAATGACATTGCAAGAATTAAAATTATATATATAATGTATATAAGCTGTATTATCCAGCTGAATATATATATACATATAGATAATATATATATATATATATATATATATATATATATATATATATATATATATATATATATATATATATATATATATATATAGATATATATATACATTTATAGTAAGTGCAAGAAATAAATTAAATGCAGAAAATAAAATAAAGGAAAACATGCATAGTATATATAATAATTATATAATAGCATATTATATATAAATATATATATCATATAAATATATGTATACATATATTTATATATTACATATATATATAAATAAAATAGAAATAAATACCTAGATATATATTAGTAATTTACATAATATAATATAGTATATAAATATACATATATATATATATATATATATATATATATATATATATATATATATATATATATATATATACATATTTACATATATAAATATATATATGTATAGAATATATATAGATATATATATATATAATATATACAGTATAATATACTGTAAATAATAGTATATAACATTTATTATATAATATAATACATATATATATATCATTATACATATAAATACATTATTTATATACATATATATATACATATATATACATATACATATACATATAGGATTATATATATAAATACTTATATATTAGGGTTTAGGGTTATACCCTCTGACAGGTGGGCCCTAGGGGTCGTCGACGGCCGGTGGACGGCGGCGGAGTCGGCCGAAGGCGGCCGGAGGAGCGGGAACAGCAGCAGTAGCTGTTAGCAGCAGCAGCAGCAGAGTGCGGGGGCTGCCGGCGGCGGAGGAGCGGCGGAGGTGGCCGGGCAGGGTGCGGGTTCGACAGAGGAGAGGGTGGCGGTCAAGTTGGTGATGGTGGCGGAGGTCCATGACGGCAGTGGCGGTGGCTGGAGGCCGTCGGAGGTGGGGGTGGTAGTTTAGGGTTAGGGAGAGCCGAGGGGCTGCGGGGGCTAGGGCGGCCGGAGGGGGTGTCGTGGGGAGGTGAGGTGGTGGTGGTAGGTAGGGGAGGTCGGGGCGAGTCGATTGGGGGTGGTGGTGGCGGTGCACGGTGGCCGGAGGCGGCGGGGAGGTGGTTCGGGTGGTGGTGGCTGTGGGTGATGGTGTTGGAGGAGTGGGCTTGCGGGGGTTCAGGGCGGCGGAGCAGGCGGTGGCTGGGGGTGGGACTTGACCGGAGGGGAGAGGGGGTCAGGGCGAAGGGTCGGGCAGGGTTTGGCCGGAGGCGGTGGTCGGAGGCGGCGGCTGTGGGGGTTTGAAGAGAGGGGGGTCGGATTTTATAGGGGTTGTAGGCAATGGCAAAGTTGTAATTAATTACAACTTTAGGGGTATTTAGGTATTTTTGGTATTTTGGGATATTTTTGACTGAATTTTCTGGATGTTTTGGGTGGGTCCCACACACCTATTCACTAACCAATAGGATTATGCCACATTGCATGCAATTTTGCATAAAAAACCCTAACTTTTCATAAATTGCATAAAAGCATAAAATTGTATTTTGCGTAATTACGTAATTTACCAAATTTAATATACTGATTTCTCGAAATTCTGAATTGTACAGAAATGAGGGAAATAGCTGGGGAAAAATGTTTTGGACAGTGTGGGGTGAGTCTGGGCAAATACAGGGACTGATTCTGCAGGTGATATGGTCATCGTTTTTATTATTTAATAAATACTGCGCACGGTGTTCACTAATTATTTTGAGGCTGTTAGGGTCATAATTTTTCTACGGTGTCAAAACGATAATTGAAGTATAATTAGAGAAGAATATTATCATATTTTTGGTTGGGCAAACAGGTGTCTACTGGTCCTTAAATCTCTAGGGGTACAGAGATGGGTAAAGAGCAAAAATTTAAATAGGAAATAAATACGTACGTTTGTAACGATATTTGTGCGACTAAAACGAAGTACCAAACGAGGTTTCTGGAAGTTGCTAAAAATACAGAAAAAGTAGTCTAGCAAGTCTAGGGCAGGGATGTAAAATTGGTTTAGGGTTAACAGCTAGTATGATGTCCTAACTAATTGTGTAATGAACAGGTGCACAATCAATAGATTATATAATAAATAAATTTTTAAAAAGTTGCTATAATTCTAATTAGTCTAAACTAATCCTAAATTACTAAAATCTGGTCGAGGGAGTTTACACCCTATCAAGTACTTATTACCCAGGACACTTGACACAAAGCATGATACAGAATCTTCCTGATTATTCATGGAGGTTTTGTATAGGATATAGATTTCATGACTTGAGCTTTACATTTTTATCCTGACTAGTTGCATTAGTTTAATCTTGCGTAACATGAACATTGAGAACTGTGAGGTGAGATTACATTGGGTGGGGAGAGTATTACCAAATCAAGGCTGAATATATATTATATTGTGTAATCTGGATGTGTCCTAGTCTCTGACACAGAGCTTTGGCACCTGTACTGGCCCTTCGAGAAAATACTGCTATGGTTTCTTCAACACTGATCCTGTAGTAGTCTCAGCCTGAGTATGACTAATAACTCTCACTTGCATTATCACTTAGCTGGTTTAATTATTTATCCAGATTTGTTTGATAGCAACATCGGCATGCCACTGTCTTAGACTTATTAATTTATGGTGCTTCTCTTGTGTTTAACATCTTGGTTGACTTGCATGTTCATTCACTGTATTTTGGCTCGTATTCTTCTGTACCTTGTTACGTCCCGCTGAGGACCTGGTTTTGTTCTCCAGTTATAGCAGACGAGATCTACCCTGAGGTGTACGGAATAGGAGCGCTACTCGGAGTAGTACCTGAACCTGGAGATAAGGTAATTGCTGAGGACTTCTCATGAACAATTGCTTCGCCATGCACAGTATTAATGACAAATGGACTTATTTCCTGTTTATATTAAACTCTTATTTCCTGATTCTGAGAACATTGTAACAGATTTATTATCGGATTGTTCTCCGATCTTATTTTACTTTGTCTGGTGGTAGTTTAATATTTCTTTTGCTGATATTGCTATCTTATATCTGTGGATGAGAATAGCAAAACCCTGACTGATGTAATACAGCTTAAGTATGCCCGATGGATCCATTAAATTGGGTTTGTCCATCGGTGCATGCTGCTGGCCATTGCCACGTGTCCAGTCCCTCGGTATTTTGGGACTGGGGCGTGACACCATACGCCTAATGATTGTCCTCCCATGATACTAGATGCCATGTGTGTGTCAACATATCTAATACATAGTAATGACTGGAGAAAAACTACACATGCAAGAACTATACAGAAATGAAATAAATAAAAAGAAATATAAATAGCATGCAAAGTACTGTAAACAATTTGGCAAGGTATCTTGCCTGGGGTCCTGCTGCTGGTATGAATCAGAGTCCAAGTCACAGTCCAAATAGCCTATGTATTACAAATTTATCACGTCAAAAGATAATTTATTTTAATTTATTTAATTCTGAAATAATTACTCTAAAATCCTATTTTAATCTTATTATTCTGATTTTTATATTAATTCCTAAATTTTGTCCAAAGAAACTGAATTTTATCAACTCGAGACTCATGGCACGCAAATCGAGGCGATCTGTTGACCGAAAAGTCAACCGACACAAACTCAATTTTCATGCATGATTTCCTATATATTTCAGCGTCAAAAACATGCTGGAATTTACGGCTCGTCCGAATTCAAATTCGTTTGGGAATTATGGCACATACAAATTTTGTATTGTGCACCGATGGTTAAATTCTAACCTAGAAATTCTACAGAATTAACAGTATATAAATACTTCGAATTAAATTCTAGGAAAAATATATGTCGATGATCTCGACATTATCTTTCCGAAACTTTAAACGATTCCTGATTCTGATTCCGGGTTCTCCCGAAATTACGAAAACATCAAAATACGTCTATTTTCGGACATGCTGTGCTCTACGAATTTTCCAGAATTTAATACTAATAATTTAGAAAAACAATTTATATAATCAGAAATCTAACCTCATTATCGTTCTAACAAAAAAAAACTAGGCCTCGTTTGGAGTCCGGAGCTATGCGCAATGGCTTCTGGAAGATGAAGGAACCCTAGATGACAATTCTCTAAAAATCGGCTGAAGAAAAACCCTAGAAATTAATATCTAAACTATTATATATATATATATAGGAGAGAGAAAGTGCAGCCGCGGCTCACAGCGCGCCATGTGGCAGCCATCCGTGCAACCCCGCCCAGATCGAACGGTCGCAGTTCGATGCGGCTCAGCTCAGCTCAGCTGAGTCCGAGTCGAACTCGGTCTCGGCTCGGCTCGAGGTCGGCTCGGCTCGGCTCGCACCCACTCAGCGGTCACTGACAGGCGGGCCCGGCACTGTTCACTGCTGGAGGCTGACAGGTGGGCCCCCTGTTTGCTGACTGGGCAGAATTAATTACTTTTTGGTTTTTTTTTTCAGAAATTAGTTTTTAATTCAGTTTTTCATAATTAACTCGAAATAAATGCTAAAAATAATCAAAAAATTCCCAAAAAAATCTAAAAAATATATTTTATTATTTAGAACCTAAAATAAAATTTTGGGATATTTTTAATTAAGTTTGAACATAAAATAAATTTTTTAAAGTCCTCAAAAATTAGTGTTACTAGTTTTTAATTAACTAAAAATTATGGAAAAATCCCAATAATCTAAAATAGCCTAAAAATAATTCTAAATAAATATTTATATAAGTAAATATACTAAAAAATTTATTTTCTAATTAACTACGATAATACTCTAAATAAATTCAATATCTATAATAAATATAATAATATAAAATATACACAAATACCTATTTTGGGTGAGGGAGTTTACAATCTATCCAACTTAAAACAATTTCGTCCTCGAAATTAAAATAAGGCATAATTTGTTAAATCCTTCACATTCGTACATAAGGTACGTCAATCGCAATTTCTTCCAAAAATTTAAATAACAAAATCTATTCAAATCTATCGCGATCACTTCAAAATTAAGATAACCACTGTTTAAATTAAAATTCAATCTGTCATAATCTCTTCTCGATTTTTAAATAATCAACATCCAAATCTAACTCAAGTCTATATGACATCCCACATCAAAATTTATATCATAATTTCCAACTATCATAATCTCCTCTAGACTTTGAACAATAAACAATTCTAATCAAATCTTATTCCTATTCTTAACTTAAGAATTTTGTACTATTCAAATATTTAAACTCAATTTACATCCTCAATATTTCAAATAGGTGACCCAACAATCAAAAATTGAACTTTTAATTCAAATCATCAAATTGTAAAATTTAAATCTAATTAACCAATTGTTCAAGTCTAAAATTCTATATTTATCCTCAAAATTTAAATCGATGATTCATCCTTCAATATTCAAAATTTAAATCATGTGCTCAAAGTATAAATATTTGGTCCGCAATATCAAGATTTTAAAATTCGTTAAATCCTCATTATCTTAATCCTTCTTTTAAAATTTCTCAAAATTAAAATGACTTGAATCTCCTAATCTAATCTTACTTGATCACAATCTAAAAGAAATTTCTCTCAAGTTGACAATGCACTGCTACCCAACTTAGAATTTATCCATCTATCATAGAAGGCTATATATTTTGAAAAAAATATTCCTTAATTTATTTACTCATGTCATTCAATCCTCAAAACTTCAACGCCGATTATATCATATATGATATGTCCTTAATTACAAAAGAATAATCCTCAAGTATGTGATCGGCCTACGGGGTATATCTAGTACTCTCTATGTATTAAACTTATACCAGGCACGAGGTTTCGTCTTTTCGAAATAAGGGAAGACGAAGATCAATAATAAAGAGTTCAAGGGCGAGGTAATAGAATAGAAGTATCGGGATCAAGGCGTTTAAAGAATTCAAATAGGAATTATCAAAGAAGTTGTGGATTGAAGTCCTATTTTGGTAATGCCTATCCACATGCTCGCATCAGTACAGTTATGTAACGGATACAATATGCTTAGACATATCTAGAGGGCAAGTACATGTGTCTACTAGTCAACTATATATCTCAATCCACGTAAAGTATTATTGCGAAGGGCGAATCAAGCGCACTATGGTTGATCAGACCGTAATACACTGATTCTGAATTGTATTATTGTGGGCCTCCCCAATAATACATATGTCATGAACAAGCTCGATAAAGAATAAGCTTGCAAAAACTAGGCTATAATAGCAGCATAAGTCAAGGTAGTACAGCAAATATAAGTACGCTAGATGATGATGAAAGGAGGTACAATTTAATTCAAGTTCACAAAAACAAAAACAACTAAACAACAATAATAAAAGACTCTACAATCTCTACAGTTATCATACAACCTCATTGTATAAGTCGCTAGTCGACCAAATAGGGGCAAGGACCTCTAAATTCTATCGTCTGAATAAACATTGTCGTCTTTTGCTAGAATACAATTAATGTTGTTCAATCACACTCCATTAATAGGTCAAAAGACTATGTGATACTAGGTGTCAAACATTATGGTAAAACTTTTAACTAACTCTAGTAGTGTCTATACTACTCTCAAGTCTTCTTAATACATCAAGAGGTAATGGTATACCAATCTAAAGATAAGGAATTCTAGGGTTCACTAGATATTCTAAACTTAGTGGTGTGTCTATATTCTCGTTGTATTCTTAATAGGTGTGCTACTCTAATTATCATCTAACAACAGGAACTATATATTATAGGAGAAGGCTATACTTAAAGAACTATTAGGGAAGTACATGAATCGAGCAGGATGCGGCTATTCAAATAGAACAGATTGGAAGGAAGGATGAGTCATAGTCAAATATGGATGAGATCCTATACTCTATTCCTAGGTGCAGGCTTGCTTGGTACAGTAACGTAACCGAGACAATATACTCTCGACCTGCATGGGCCACCACATACACCTACCCATATGTACCAAGGTTGTTCTCATATTGTATTCACTTAGATGGTTAGCACACCCCCTTTATTTTATTTAGTATTTATATTGGCATGTATTCTTGTATCTTATTACGTCCCTCTGAGGACCTGGTTCTCTTTCAGATTTGGACGAGGCTTACTATCCTTCCGTGTACGGAACCGAGCAGGAGATGAGGTTCGCATCCGAGGAGGAGCTAGAGGTGCTTCCATCAGAGTTCCCTTGATCATTGGTAGGCCTTCCTCCTAGGACTGGAGCATTCCTTATCTAGTTAGCCGATTCTCTAGTCGTACTCTTTATTCTGTTTCTCAGTACTCTTATTTCATCTTTTGTAGTGGGTTTGTTCCCATCAGACATATCTGGATTGTACTATGACATTTTAGACTCTGCACTTATTTTTCAGTATTTATTTCAGTACTCCTTATTTATATTTGTGGATGAGATTAGACATTACCTGTTGTATGTTAGTATTAGACTTGTTAGTATTTTAGGACAGCATAGTACGTTTCATCGGATCCATTAAATTGGGTAATCCCTCGGAGACGTATTAGCTGGCCATTGCCACGTGGCCTGGTCCCGTGTATTTTGGGACTGGGGCATGACAATTAAGCATTTAAGAGCAGGGTACTTCCGCACGAAAATTCGAGCAGCTACCTACGTTGAGAAGTTCGTCGGCTATAAAGCTCCTTCCATAGTTAGTCATGCTACAACTCACCACTAGATCAAGGCACCACTAGGGAATGAAATAGAGATACTGGTCCATCGCGTATCTCGAATGATTTGTTACTGCAATATTACGAGACTGTGATTGCGGAAGAAGATAGTAACTCAAGGAAAAATGATAGTGGTACTGTAGATGTCGAACTTCAACTTCTGGTCACTCGGACAACCTTGAGCTCCGGGTGATTCCATTAAGCTAAAGATTATGCACTCATGCCCGTATTATGGTGTAAGTTTATATATCCTAGTTTATTGGGATACTACTTGAAATACGGCTAGCTAATATTCAAGGTCATAATCTAAGTCGTATTCCCTTATAATTCATATATTTTCTCTCAAAGAAGTTTATTGAATTCTAAAGCCTAGTTTCTTCGAAAGTTACTTCCATTAGCATTGTGTTTTAATACCAAGAATAAGATCCATTGAGGTCTTTAACCATCCTAGTTCCTTAAGAATTTAACATATCATTCAACTTCTGGCATTTCTCCATTTATAATGCAATTTTATTTTCAAAATTTTCACACTTTTACAACTGAACTCTAGATACAATTTTTATCAATCTCTTTAAAGGATACTCTATTTATATTTTATTTCCATATTATAATACTAAAAAGTCCATTTTCTCATGTCATTTTATTTGCTAGTTCGGATCCTTAGAATGTTCTAACCTACTCTTAATTATGAGTCTCAAAATAATCTACGGTGCTACTAACTATTATTGTCTTATTACATATTTATATGAAATATTCAATTTTCTAACGTTCTATCATTTAACACAACTGGTATCCTCTAACCTTCCTATTCTTTCTTGAGTCTAAGCACTTAGTGTTGAATTTGTATCCACACAACTTGCTTAAGTCACTCACTCCTAGTAATCTGCATTACGTCGTCATAGGTAATCCTTGTTCTAATTCTTGTTTCAATTTACTTTACGCCACTTTCGATTCCCAACTCTTCTTCTAATCCATTTTTTCTACTACACATCTATGCCCCTCTCCGATTATTCTTCTTAAATATAGTACCTCAATTCGAACATAATTGTGCTAGTTACAATCCTTTTGGAACTCCTAACTATCCAGTATCAGTAATTGGTTTATCATAACTATAGGTCACTACCAAAATTTGATGAAATAGCTACGTTTTTAGTTACGTTCCTCACTGACGTCGCTATAATTTATGAATTTAGCGACGTCAGAAAGGAACGTCGCTGTTAGCGACTGTCTGCGACCCTTAGCGACTACAAAAAATATTACGGAAGCACATGTCGCCAAATATCGTAAAATATCGCTATTATTTTTATTATAGCGACGTTTAGCGACGTTATTTTCTATATGTCGCTAATCAGCGACGTTTAGCGACGTATTTTAATGACGTCGGTAAAGTTTTTAATATAGGGTATGAGTATTTATTTCTCCCTCAGTCGTCTCGTTCCCCCCAAATCCCCTGAGAACCCCCTCGCCCCCGAGACCCCCCTCACATGCCCGCTCCGACGTCGCCCTAGCCCCCCTCGCCGACCGTCGCTCCTCCTCTCCACCGGCGCTCCTCCTCCTCTCCGGTGGACGCGGTCTCCCCACCGACGCTTCTCATCCCCACCACCGGTCCTCCTCCCCTCCGGTCGACCCCTCCTCGGTCAACCCCTAGCCATCTCGGTAAACCCTAACCCAATCTCTCTCTCTCTCGTAGCACAGACACGTCACAACACACACACTGACACGATACTGACACTGACACTGACACAAACACACTAACACGGACATGTTTAAGTTGGACACGGACATGGACACTGACACACACACTGACACACACACACTGACACACACACAAGCCCTATTTTAATTTTATATATATTCCTTTGAAAAATACTAATATAATATGATTTAACTTCCTAGAATTATATGTTCATTTGTAAAAGAAATATAGAGATAGGAAATTCATATGTGTATGTGTATGTAAAGAAAAATTTATAGTATAGTGTGATTTAACCCATATTTCTTATGCGATAATGTTGAGATAATATTGATAATCATGCGACTATAATTTATCTTTTACCATTTGCATCAAAGGTCAAATAGAGTTGGTTTGGAATTATAACACGTATTTAGCGATTGTAGGAGATATATATATAATTGGTAGAATTGTGAAGAGGTAGTAGATATATATGAAATGTGAGTGTTGGGGGTCTTGGTATGAGAGTACTGGTAGAGTATTAGTTTGTGCCCTCATATAAAAAAAATAACCAAGGACAATATTATAGTATACACGGACACGGGAATGACTCTTCAAAGTCGAGACACGACACGATATTGGGTTCTTCTAGAACTCGTATCCAATTTGGGTTAGAGCAGTGTCAAACCTATCCTTAACACAAGAGTTCGTGTTCGGGTAGTTGTGGCACGACATTGGTATATATATCGCGTAACTAGGTTTATGTTACAAGCTAGATAAATATAAGTTAAGTGGCAAACAGTTTCACATAGATAATACTTATTATAAAAGTAGAATAACTAGGATCCTGAGGAAGACAATGAACACATGACAAAACATATTTAATAGGGTTTGAAATTAGAGTTGTCCACATGTCTACTAGTTTTCGGATAGTCACGAATTATAAAACGGATACTCATGAACCACGATATGGATACTCACTCATCACAACTCGAATACTCATGCATCAATAGGAGTTGTTAATTACTTTGATGAACATGTGTATCCATGTTTGCATCCATTTGGATAATATACTTGAACGATGTCTACTCATCTTTTCAGAAGTATCTAGAAATTAATCTGAATTACTACATGTATTATCGTTCGTGGATGTACAACTATCATCCTGATGATATGTGCGGTGTGCGGGATGAATTCATACAAGGGTAAAATATTTTCTACAGTTCGCCCAGGCGTTCCCTCAGTACATGGACGGCACCAAAATTAATTGTCCATGTGTGAGATATCGCAACTTAAAATATCGCTCAGAAGTGGATGTGACATATCATTTGTACTCATGGGGTTTCACGCCGAATTACTATCAGTGGACCTCACACGAAGAACTTGTGTCTTTAGCATCAGAGCCGGAGCCTTATGTGGAGCCGTATATTGATGTCCACGATCACGCTGATTACGATGACGGGTGCGTGAACATGATTTTTGATGCTGCGGGGCCTAGTTTTGATCCGGATAATTATGATGTAGCTGCGGAGGCACCGAATGTCGATGCTGTAAAGTTTATGGAGTTATTGAAGAATGTAAGGACTCTATTATATCCTGGTTGTGAGGATCATTCACCGTTGGAGGTGATTACAAGACTGTTGAGCATCAAGTCTGATTTTAACATTCGCAAGAATGCTATAACCGACTAATAAAGTTGATTATAGAGATCTTGCCGGCGGGTGCTAAGTTATCTAAAGACTTCTACCGGTCTAAGAGGATGGTGAGATTGCTCTGGATGGGATACGAGAAAATTGATGCATGTCGCAACGGGTGCATGGTGTACTACAAAGACGACAAGGATGAAAATGTGTGCCAATTTTTTGGTGCTGATCGCTACAAGACAACTGGTACAGGAAGGCCTACCGGTGCAAAGAAGTCGACCGATTCGATGCACTACTTGTCTTTGACGTCGCGGTTACAGAGGTTGTTTATGGTGAAGGAGACTGCCAAAAATATGAGTTGGCACGGGCAAAAACAGATTAAAGGAGTGTTGGATCACCCATCCGATGGAGAAGCATGGAAGTACTTCGATCGAGAGCATCCTAATTTTGCTTCGGATCCGTGTAATGTAAGATTGGGGCTCTCGTACGACGGGTTTACCCATTCGGACTTTCGAGCTCCCAGTATTTGTGTTGGCCTGTGATCGTCACCCCGTACAAACTACCGCCTTGGATGTGCATGAAGACTCTGGTTATATTCTTAACCGTCATTATTCTGGGTCCGAACAATCCGAAGAGGAACATCGATGTGTACTTGCAATCGTTGATAGATGAATTGAATCAGCTGTGGAAAGTAGGTGCACACATACTATATTTCAAAAAAATACAATTTTCAGATGAGGGCAACACTTATGTGGACCATCAACTACTTTTCGGCTTATGTCATATTATCATGATGGAGCACTCTTGGTCGTCTCTCATGTCCGTATTGCATGGACTGCATTAAGGCTTTTCGTTTGAAACATGGAGGAAAATAATGCTTCTTCGATTGTCATCGATAATTTCTGTCGTCGGATCATCCGTTCCGGAGGAACATGAATGCATTTCGTGTCGGCATTACGGAGAAGGCAAATCCACCTCCAAGGTAGCCCGAAGACACGATATGGTAAGAGGTTAAAGACTTACCAAGTGCTATCGAAGAGCCTACTAAGGGGTACAAATGCAATAGATTTGGTCACACTCATAATTGGACGAAGAGGGGCATATTCTGGGACCTGTCATAATGGAGCACCAATATGATCAGACATAACCTTAATGTCATGCATATCGAAAAGAATGTGTTTGACAACATAATTAAAACTGTGATGGACGAAAAGGGGAAGACGAAATACAATCCTAAGGCCAGGTTGGACTTGGAAGAAATATGCAGATGCCCTGCGTTGCATTTGATAGAGGAAGGAAATGGAAAATATAAGTAGCCTAAGGCAATTTTCTTACTAGACAAGGAGGATAAAGGTAGACTATGTAGGTAGATTCAGGGGCTAAAATTTCCAGACGAGTACATGTCAAATTTGAGAAGATACGTCGACCAGAAGGAGAACAAACTAACGGGTATGAAGAGTCACGACTGTCACATATTCATGGAGATGTTAATTTTGATTACATTTCGGGAATTCTTACCGTAGGTAGTTTAGGATCCTTTAACAGAGCTTAACATATTCTTCAGAGATCTTTGCTCTACCAAGTTGATCGTCGATCGTCTAGAAAAACAAGAGAAGGACATTGCGGTAACACTGTGCAAGCTTGAAAGAGTTCGCCCTCCTAGATTCTTTGACTCCATGGAGCATTTATCAATTTATCTTTCCTTCAAGACACGTGTCGGGGGCCCTGTCGGTTATCGGTGGATGTACCCGTTCGAACGTCAACTGAACCACCTAAAAAGAAAGGTAAAAAATAAGGCAAGGGTCGAGAGTTCTATTTGTGAAGCCTATGTTATTGAGGAGATTACAAACTTTTGCTCTATGTATTTCAAGCCGCATATTGCTACTAATAGAACAAGAGCTCCGAGAAACGATAACGGATATCAGGAATCTAATGATGCAATATTGAAAGTATTCAATGCTTTCGGTAAGCCTTCGAAAAAAATGATAAAGAGATATCTGAATGTTGATGAGCTAAGGGCTGCTTAGTTGTATATATTACTCAACTGCGACGAGGATGAAGTGGAAAAGCTAGAGGGATAAGTAATTAATACGTCAATATTGTAAGTCATCTTCATGTAATAATATACGCTTGTAAACCCCCCTCAATCAATTTAGGTATTATTTGTAATTTTAAAACTGAGACTAAGGACAAACCGAGATAATTAAATTATGGGAGACTATTTTTATTAGGTACCCTCTGACCATATTGCAGCCATATCTACGCGATGTGAATTAACGTCGCCGCGCGCAGTTAATTTTATAAATTAGTTAATTGATTATAGCTAAATTCACCTCAACTAGGCCTAACCAAACCAGACCCTTAGACCCTGGCCGGCCCAACCCCCAAGACCAAGCCCGAAGTCATTCCCTATATAAATACTCAACTTCTCCATATGAAACCCCCCATATATTGCCGACCACTGCCTCCCATACACAGCCGACCACCGCCCCATACACAGCCGACCACCCCCATATATTGCCGGCCGCTGCCCCCCATACACAGCCGACCACCCCCATACACAGTCGACCACCGCCCCATACACAGCCGACCACCCCCATACACAGCCGACAACCCCCCATACACAGCCGACGACCGCCCCGTACACCCCCGACCCGCTGCCCCCGTGCACCACTGTCGCACCAGCTACCGTTCCGCCGCCACTGCTACAGCCTCGCCGGAGTACGCCTCGACGAGAGCAGACCCTGTCCAAACAAGCCACATAGAGGTAACCACATTAAACCCCGTTTCTTTATGTTAATATCGTAGCATCGTATCGACGTGTCAAGAAATATTGATATCAAACACAACCACTAATTATGTGTAAATTGGATTAATGAATAATAAGGTTTAGAATCTGTTTATTGACTAGCATAACACCAAGGACTAACGTTTACCCTAAAACCTGTATATAAACCACGGGTAAAGAACATAGAAACCAATGAGCATGTGTTCGCCAGAACAGCGATCGTGGTCAACCCGTAACTTGAAATTATTATCTCAAGGGCCGGGATGATCGAGTACAGAACACATGTGCACCTTAGCTACGCGTACATGTGAAGTTGTATTCGAGCAGACGTGAACTTGAGATAATATTCAAACGTCGCGTCATAGTCGGGTATATTTAATGTTTAGCGTCTGATATTAGAATATTATATTATATTGTGTTTAGGACCTTTGGATCAGCCAGGAGACATTGCAGGAACCAGCTTCTGGCATTCCCAGCTTCAGGACACAGGCAAGATACCTTGCTATATTTACTGTCTAATTTAAATATGCATAAGTTGTATTGTATTCTTGTTGCTCATAATTTATACAACTGTGCGCGTCCGAGTTGTCTCGGGTGCATTCGACGGATACGTCGATGATTAGTATATATGGACTTAGCTCTTAGCAGACTCAACCCATTGGACGATACCCTGTTATTGTCTGAGACCTGACACCTTACACGGTCACTGAGATATATTCATATTGGGATGCAGGCTTGCGCACTCGACTAGCTATCGTTGCATGTAACCTACATCACGGTTAGTATGTAGTCAGGATATAATTTAGAGACTTGGCATATAGATACCGGGTATGCACGTCGAGTAGTCGATTTGTGTATCTACATTGGGCGGGGAGGACAACTAGTAGGCGTATGGGGTACACACATTGGAGCCATAGTTCGGAGGAGCCTCGGATCCAATGACCTTCCCTTTATACTGATGCTACGTTCTTCGGAGCGATATAGACGATATATTGTACTGATGCCATTCTCTTTGGAGCATGGACGTTATGCCTACACCTACTCATACGCACCAGCGTTGTCCTCACATTGCATTCACTTAGATGGCTAGCACACCCTTATTGTATTTATTTTATTAAGTATTCATATATGGCATGTTGTTTTCTTGTATCTTGTTACGTCCCTCTGAGGACCTGGTACCTTTCCAGATTTAGACGAGGCTTACTACCCCACCGTATACGGCCCGGGACAGGAGACGAGATTTGCTACAGCTGAGGAGTTGGAGGTGCAACCGTCAGAGTTTCCGTGACCAGTTGGTAGGCCTTTAGCCTAGATGGAGGGCATCATTATCTACTCAGCTGATGCTCTAGTCATTATCTTTTATATCTCATTTCAGTACTTTATTTCGTCATAGTAGTGGGTTTGTTCCCACCATACATCACTGGTTGTACTATGATATCTTGAGACTGGTATTTATCAACCAGCAGTTTATTTAGTGTTTCTTGCTCTTTATATTGTGGATGAGATTAGATTACCTGTTATTGATTGATATTGGACATATAGTATTATAGGACAGTGTAGCACTCTTCGTGGATCCATTAAATTGGGATATCTTCGGAGACGTGTCAGCTGGCCATTGCCACGTGGCCTGGTTCCGTATATTTTGGGACTGGGGCGTGACAATGCTAATATCGTTACACTAATCCGGCGATATTTTGTTATTTTTAGCACATTTAATGAAAATGTGAGGTCGATGAGACCAAACATAACAGATGAATAAGTAGAACATGAAATGAGACTTCATTTTTCTTCTTGGTTTAGTGCATATGTAAGGATTTTTTTGTGTATTCACTTGCACAATATTTAACAGAACGTTAAACTTAATATCGTTTTCTTGGTATTTAAGTCGATCATCCCCACACAACACTCGAGAATGAGTCTATTAGAACTATAGCCAAGGGACCAATTTATGCCGTTAAAATTTAGCCAAGCTGCTGTGTGAATGGATTTAGGTTCAAGTCAACAAAAGCCCCGATAAGAGACAGCTTCTTGGATCTCGATTCTACGAAAAATAGTTGTTTGTGTATCAGATCTTCGAGCTACAAAGATGTCGATACAGGCAATAATTTCTATGACGTCTGATGGGAGATTATGGTGTTGATATATAATAAGGAACAGAGCCTACTAAGATCATGTTATTTATGTGTGATTGGCTCGATCCGATCCAAGATCCAAGTTGGAAAATATACAAGCATGATCTCGTGGATATAAACTACCAGCGTCAATACCAAGGCTATGAACCATTTATCTTATCAAGTCAGGGTCAGCTCGTGTACTTCACAACTTATCCTAAACGGGGATCAACGAGGTCGGATTGGTGAGCAGTATGCAAGACGAAAGCTAGAAATACCTTTGACGTTAACGAAAAAGCTTATCAGGAGGATGAGCTACCTATTGTAACAAATATTATAGATGTTGACTCAACAAAACTTGCTCATTGCACGTTTAATCGTATAGAAGTGATATAATTATTCGAAGAGGAAGACGAAGTAGATGAAAGTGATGACGAGGAGGAAGAGGAAGAGGAGGACGAGGAAAACGAAGAAGAAAAATTTTCAGAAGAGGATTAAAAATAAAATGAAATTCATTTAGAACTCTAACCATGTACTGTATTTTTAATATGGAATGTAACATCTATTTTAACTGTATGGATACATATATTTATATCTGTTATCAATTATATTCTTTATTTTCATCTATCTTACCAGATGGCACCCATGACCCGAGCACGTGCGCGTCGCTTGAGAGAGGCACCTCCTACTGTTAAGGAGGAAGTGACTGTTAAGGAGGAAGTAATACCTCCTACTGTTAATTTGGAAGCGGTTGTTAAGGGGGAAGTGGCAACCTCTACTGTTAAGGAGGAAGTGGTACCTCATATTGTTGGGCATGCACCAGCTCAGAGGGGGAGTTCCAGTCACCCATCACATATAGCGGAGATTGATCACCTAGACGCTGCTTATACGAAGTATCCGAGGGACTGGGTTCTGCCCCAGCGTATTGGATTTCCTTGAGAGATTGAGAAATTGGATAAGACTTATGGTGTGACTGTGATACTTTTATATTATGCTTATTGTGTGACTGTGATACTTTTATATTATGTTTATTGTGTGACTGTGATACTTTTATATTGTGTTTATTGTGTGATTGTGATATTTCATATACTTTTGTGATATTTCGTACCCAAAAAATTCAACGGAGGGTTGCTCCGGATCTGTCTATTTTTATGAACTTTTATAAGTCTGTGTATTTGTTTTATTATTATATGTTATTATCAGGTATGGTCGGACTTCGCGGATCGTTCGGAGGTCGATCCTCTAGACGGAGTGCTCCTCCGTTACATGCTACTAGTTCCAGATCCTCCTCGCAGAGTAATCCAATGTACCGATCTTTAGCATCTTCGACTCCGTCGACGATATGACGTGGCAGTACTCCTGGGACGAGTAGTTCTAGGCCTGAGACTACTCCATCTTCCAACGTTCCTCCAACAGATGGCACCATGGAGGCAGAGGAACAGATGGAGGAGGTCGAGCTGACTCCATCTGCACATGTTCAGAGCGATCCTCCATGCGCGCCTCCGGATGAGACGAGGATGGAGATTTGGACCGACGGACCTCAAAAGTAAGTTAATTAGTTAACATTTTGGACCGACGGGCCAAATGATTATATCTTTATATTCATGAATTTAATTATTGTTGTATAGATATCGTCCGTCGGCGGTACAGAGAGCACTGGGGGTGTTCTGAGGCAGAACTATGGTGGGCCTTGGATCAACTACTCATATGCTCCTGAAGATAGGAAGGCATTCTGGTTTGCCCACTTCAAGGTAAAAATATATTTACTTTTAATATCAATAATCATTTATGCATATTATATAACTCTTTATCTTACTTTTTTTAAAAAACCTATTTCTATCCACCACACCGGGCTGAGAAGATCGAGGAGCAGTTTCCTTCCGTCGTCGCCAAGTTGATCCGTGATGCGACCAACGATCAAAAGGCTCATGATCGCGACGGAGCCCCGATCCACGGTTGGATCACGTCTGAGCAGTGGACTGTGATGAAGTCGAGATTCAGCGAACCCAGGTACATGGAGAGGTCGGAGAAGGCAAAGGCGGCTAGGCCGAAGGCAGGAAAGTTGTGTGGTAGCTCGATTCCCATGACGGAACATTTTCGTCGTCTGATATGTATTCTATTGAATATATATTATTTTAATGAAAGCAGGATAAGATATTTGATTTTGATAACAAATAATATAATTTTTAACAGGTACAGAGGGGTGAGGACGCCAACATGGTGACCGTCTTCCTGGCCACCCATCGGAAGGACGGAAAGCTCATCGATGAGAAGGCCACGCAGACCTATGTACGTTACTTTAACCAGTGTTAGTTTTAATATAACTTTAAAAATATCCAAATAGATATCTATATAGTTAGTAATAAGTACCTTAGACGTTAGCAACCATTTTTTTAGGACGAGTATTTTAGACTATGTGAGCAGGCGACTACTAGTGCACATGCATAGGGAGGGGCTGGACTTCCACACAGCCCTCTACAGCTCCGTCGGCGGACGAGCTCTGGATGAACGATGTTGGTGGTCTTCAGAGGGGTACATACTATGGTACGGGATCCTACGGTGCCTTTATTGTGACACAGTCATCCAGGGCCCCCTCTGGCAGTATGCATTCCTCGCAGCCTTCGCAAGCGTCGGTACGAGCCCATGAGAGCATTGACCGTCAGATTACTGACCTGCGTGATGAGTTACTACGGAGATTACGGAGCAGCCCCAGTCTCAGCCACAGACCGACGATGCGACGATCACCGCACGTTTTGATGCACTCGAGCGTAGCCTATTGGAGATTAGGACTCTGAGCCAGACGACGAAGCACAGCCTTACAAAGCTCAGGACTATGAGTTAGACGACAGAGCGCATCTTGGCGACTCTGGTCGCGTCTACGGAGCACAGATATGCGGAGCTGGAGGGGTCGCATATGGTCATGAGTGACTCACTTGCGAGGATACATGTGATGCATGATTTGTTGAGTCGGGCGGTGGAGACGAACACTTAGAGGATGGTATCTACTATGGATTCATACAATGCTCGTCTGCTAGCATTGGAGCAGATACATCCTCCTGGTCCACCGGCATCGATGCTGACACCGACACCGACTCCATCGATTCCACTGCATCCTCTATCGGGACCGGTGATGCTTTCTCAGGAGCAGTATGGCTTCCTCTTATCCCAGATGCACGACAGTGTTCCTCCTCCTCCTCCCGATCCGCAATAGTTCTTATTGGGACTATTTTAGTATGCTGGTGTGTATTGGCCCATTCTTGGGTCTTTGGTGTACTTATTTTATACGTTTTACTACATTATTTGGATGAGACGGATGTGACATTATTTTAGATTCATGTATTTATTTGTTGGGACATTCCTGCGTGTTTTGATATTCTTGAAGTGTTTGTGTATGTACCGGTGTTGAGTATTCCACCGAAGGGGTTGACGAACCTAGAGAATTCAACGGAGGGTTGCTCCGGGTATATTTATATAAACCGTAATTTTATAACTGCAGACAAACTTTTGTTGGAAAATAATTTTAGAAATTGCATAATTTTTTCTGGTTTTTTAAAATTTAGCGACGTTCTGCAACGTTTACCAACGTGACAGTACGTCGCTAAATTATGTTAAAATGTCGCTAACTGGTATTAGGGACGTCGTTAATATGTATTAAAACGTCGCTAAAAAAACTGACATGGCAATTTCTGCCAGGTCAGCATTGGTGTAGCAAAACGTCGATGATAATATCGCTAATTTGGCAACGTTATGCGATAATATACAACGTCGCTGATATACCGTTATCGCGTAGCTGAACGTAGCTAATTTGGCGACGTGTACGCGTCGCAAATATACGTCGCTATAGCGACAAATAGCAACAAATTTCTTGTCAGCGACCATGGATTACGCGACAACACCAAAATGTCGCTAATTACGTTGCTAATATATTTTAGCGACATTTTTTTTTACCTATTAGCGATGTTTTTAACGTCGCTAATATATATTATTTTGGTAGTGGGTTATCAACTAGTCTATCCAAGACAAGATCTCTAACTTTTGATTGTAAGTCATTATTATGGATATCCGTATACACTATGAAAGCCATGGCTAATCCCTAATATCTACAATATATTCATATAAGTTATATTCTCACTCTCCTTAGCCATACAAATGTCTATCCATCATTTATAGCTATGAATAAGCTATACAATTCTTACAAACACGTATAATTCCTCTTATATCTATTGTCAGGCAAGGGTTAAGGCTAACCTATACATGTGCTTAGATAAAATATTCTCGACAGATATTTACCTATTGGACAATCTTTTAGTCATGGGATTAATTGATCATTCTAATACTAACCAACTATATACGAAAAGTGTTTGTCTAATTCTAATACAAACTCATCCATTCTGACCAGTGTCCCTCTACACTATTGTCTACCTTTGCCTATCCTTCTCTTCACTATATATCATTTTTATATGATCACTCAACATCTATTCCCTCTAGTGAAGGTCCTCTCGATTTGGCTACTATCCTATTTCAAATCTCATTCCTTAACTTAAGCACGATGCATTGATTGTGTCACGCCCCAGTCCCAAAATAACGAGGGACTAGACACGTGGCAATGGCCAGCAGCACACACCGATGGACAAACCCAATTTAATGGATCCATCGGGGCATGCTTAAGCTGTATTACAACAGTCCGGGTCTACTAAAATAACATGTTAAAACTAATCTCATCCACAGAAGAATAAAGCAAATCAACAAAAGGAAATAAGTCATCAACATCAAGTCACAAAATAGAGTATTCGGGGAACAACCCGATAATCAAGTCTGATACAATTGTTCTTTAAACAAGAAAGTAAATAACATCTGTCATGCCCCAGTCCCAAAAATACGTAGGATATAGGACACGTAAGCATGCCAGCCGCATGGATATGGCAACTCCAATATATGGAAACCAAATCCATACGTACGCTGTAATATGAATATAAAATCCACAAGTGGTATAAAATGTAATACAAGTCACAGGGTATAATCTAAATCTCATCCACCAAAATCATATAGAAATAAAATAACCAATGTCTATGAAACTAGATCTCAATAAGAAGTATCTAAAGATGATAGTTGGATGGAAACAAATCCACTACCAACTCGAATGGGAAAAGTAAATACAATATTAGTACAACTCACTCAAACAATAAGTACCAGCTACCAATCACGGCTCGAAGAGAAGACATCCACGAAGCATCTATTCCTTCCAAATCTGTGCTCCTGCAAATACTCAAGAACAGGTACACCTGGCAGCGGACCAGGTCCTCAGAGGGACATAACAAGTATACTTAAACACATGCCAATAAAGTACTGAAAATAAATATCCATTGGGGTCGCCTAACCATCTATGTGAATGCAGTTAAGAACACATTTCCCCACAAGTGAGCTATCTGGCTGAAAACTGGGATTTGGTATGGTTCTCTTTTGAAGAGCCAGGGGCCTAAAAGGCACGTCGTCTTTTGAACGCCGGTGGCCCGCCTGATAGTACATAATATATAGGGGTCATCATCACCCGTATCTCCAGCGGAGAATCCGGGCTTCACAGAAAAAGTGTAAAGGAGCTCAAATGCGGTACTTGTTGTTCTTCCCACCCCGTGCTCTAAGCATGTCACATCCATGACACGATTTGGTCCATAGCCTATTCTTAGTACCCTAGCCCAATCCTGCAACCAAACAAGGACAAGGATGGGACCACCGTACTACAATAAGCTATGTCCCTGGACCTCTAATAACTGCCAAGTCTACTAGCATGCAATATTTCTAACAGCAGTTATTCCTAACGCACGACCCATACGTACAGGAGGCCAGACCTGTCACGCAGTCCGTGATCTATATGAGACTCACACTCGTGTAACCACTGTATCACGGCCAATGAACCTTATGGTGCTACATGATAATGGGGTAGTCTCATGAACAAGGTCAATGCAAATACATAAATAAAAACATATTGCGACGTCAACGTCGCGCGCATTTTATATAACAGTTAAAATATATGAACTAAAGAAAGAAAATAAAGATGCATGCAACATATGAAATATAAATAACAGTACAATGGCAAGGTATACTTGCCTGACAAGGAAGCTGCAATGTACCAATAACCTGCTCCAGAAATCGCGCAGAACAATCCAATATCCTATGTACACATAAATATAATATAATAGAATTATTAGTCATTACACTAGCACATACTCAACCACATTTACACTGGAATCAGGGGGTATACTAGGGGTAACACTAGTCATCTAACACGGTCAATTATGCATTGAATTACGCGGGTGTCGCATCTTCAAGTACTGTACGAAATCAGTCAGTCAACTGACAGGTGTCTATGCCAGTACGTTAGTGTACGCAAGGCAGACAAATTCACAATTTCTTAGGGTCAACATGGTCAAGGTAAGTATGAGATAGTCCACGATGTCCTAGGGTCATACAGTCTGAATATTTAGTCATAATTATCAATTAGCATTTACTTACATATATATTCATATAACTATATAATAATATAACCATTAATTTATTTTAATTTATTTAATTATGGAATAATTACTCTAAAATCCTATTTTAATCTTATTATTCTGATTTTTATGTTAATTCCTAAATTTTGTCCAAAGAAACTGAATTTTATCAACTCGATACTCATGGCACGCAAATCGAGGCGATCTGTTGACCAAAAAGTCAACCGATACAAACTTGACTTTTATGCATGATTTCTTATAGATTTCAGCATCAAAAATATACTAGAATTTATGGCTCATTTGAATTTAAATTCGTTTGGGAATTATGGCACATACAAATTTTGTATTGTGCACCGATGGTTAAATTCTAACCTAAAAGTTCTACAGAATTAATAGTATGTAAATACTTCGAAATAAATTCTGGGAAAAATATATGTCGATGATCTCGACATCAGCTTTCCGAAACTTTAAACGGTTCATGATTCTGATTCCTGGTTCTCCCGAAATCGCGAAAATATCGAAACACGTCTATTTTCGGACATGCTGTGCTCTACGAATTTTCCAGAATTTAATACTAATAATTTAGAAAAACAATTTATATTATCAGAAAGCTAACCTCATTATCGTTCTAACAAAAAAACTGGAGCGTGTTTGGAGTCCGGAGCTAGGAGATATCGTCTTTTTAATTCGTCATAACTAGTAGAAAATGAGGCTGAATTTATGACGAATTTTGACTATTTTTTTGGACGAAAAAGAGAGGAATTTGGGAAAAAAAAATATGAAGGATGAGGTATTTATAATGGTGGATACTACTTAATTAAATACGAATAGGATTGGTTAATTTGGATAGGATTATGATGAATTTAAATAAGGATAGGATATGCATGAAGTTGATTTCCTTGTAGGTTCAGGATTTGAATTAATTTAAAATAGAGTTTGAATTTATCTCAATAATTTATAATCTTAAATATAATTAAAGATAATACAAATAATTTATAAAATCTTATTAATATCTATTAACACTAAATTAGTATCTATCTAATATTAAGACTATATATATCCAAATAAATCCTAAATAATTTTAAAATCTAAATAAATTTCTTAAAATTCTAAATAAATTACAAAAAAATATATTTAAATATTTTAAACTAAAATAAATATTTGGTAGGAACGACATGCAAGTATGGTCGTATAATAAATCATAGAAGTCCTAGAAATTTATATTTTCTAAGTTTTAATTACCAAAAATTCTAGAAAAATCTCCAAAAATCTAAAATAACCTAAAATAATTCTAAATGAATATTTATATAAGTAAATATATCAAGAACTTTATTTTCTAAATAACTAAGAGCATATTCTAAATAAATTCAACATATATAATAAATATAATAATATAAAATATGCACAAAATATCTATTTTGGGTGAGGGAGTTTACAATCTACCCAACTTAAAATAATTTCGTCCTCGAAATTAAAATAAGACATAATTTGTTAAATCTTTCACATTCGTACATAAGGTATGTCAATCGCAATCTCTTCCAAAAATTTAAATAACAAAATTTAATTGAATCTATCGCGATCACTTCAAAATTAATATAACCACTGTTTAAATCAAAATTCAACCTGTCGTAATCTCTTCTCGATTTTTAAATAATCAACATCCAAATCTGACTCAAGTCTATATGACATCCCACATCAAAATTTATATCATAATTTTCAACTATCATAATCTCCTCTAGACTTTGAACAATAAACAATTCTAATCAAATCTTATTCCTATTCTTAACTTAAGAATTTTATACTATTCAAATATTTAAACTCAATTTACATCCTCAATATTTCAAATAGGTGACCCAACAATTAAAATTGAACTTTTAATTCAAATCATCAAATTGTAAAATTTAAATCTAATTAACCAATTGTTCAAGTCTAAAATTCTATATTTATCCTCAAAATTTAAATCGATGATTCATCCTTCAATATTCAAAATTTAAATCATGTGCTCAAAGTATAAATATTGGGTCCTCAATATCAAGATTTTTAAAATTCATTAAATCCTCATTATCTTAATCCCTCTTTTAAAATTCTCCACATTTAAAAGGACTTAATCTCTCAATCTAATCCTACTTGATCACAATCTAAAAGAATTCTCCTCAAGTTTAATACTGCAATTTCTACCCAACTTAGAATTTACCCATCTATCACATAAGGCTCTTACACTTAAGAAAAATATTCCTCAATTTATTTTCTCATGTCATTCAATCCTCAAAACTTTAACACCAACTATATCATATGTGATATGCCCTTAATCAATTATGAAAGATAGTCACCAAATAATGTGATTGGCCTATGGGGTATATCTTGTACTATCCGTGTATCACTTATATCCAAGCACGAGATTTCGTCTTTCCGAAACAAGGGAAGACGGAAAGCAACGGAAAAGAGTTCAAGGAGGGGTAATAGAATGGAAGTATGGGAATCAAAGCGTTTAAAGAATTCAAATGGGAATTGTCAAGACAGTTGTGGATTGAAATCTTAATTTGATAATTTCCTATTCGCATGCTCACATCGGTGCAGTTATGTACTTGATATGATATGCTTTGTCGTATCTAGAGGGTAAGTATATTCGTCTACTAATCACTACATATCTCAATCCACGTAAAGTAGTTATGCGAAGGGCGAACCAAGCGCACTAAGGTTAGCTAGGCCCTAATACACTGATTCTGAAATGCATTATTGTGGGCGCCCACTAATACATATGTAGTGAACAAGCTTGATAAAGAATAAGCTTGCAAAAACTAGGCTATAATAGCAGCATAAATCAAGGTAGTACAGCAAATATGAATACGCTAGATTATGATGAAAGAAGGTTCATAACAATTCAAGTTCACAAAAACAAAAGCAAAATAAGCAATAATAATGAAAGACTACACAATTTCTACAGTTGTCATATTAATTCCTTGTCTAAGTCGATAGTCGACAAAGTAGGGGTGTGAGCCTCTAAGTTCTATAGTCTGAATAAACACTATCATCTTATGTTAGCATACAATTAATGCCATTCAGTTATACTTCATTAATGGATCACAAGGGCTATATAATACTAGGTGGTGAGGTATACTACCCAACTTATAAAAATTAAACTAATACGGTGACAGTCTTAAGAGGGTCCTACACAATAATCTTGCACATGTAAATAAAACAGAAACTCTTTATTAGGGTATATGAGGAAAAATCTTGGTATTGATTAGGGTATCCTTTTTATGTAGGTAATGGTCATCCTAAGTCTTAATCATAGTGCTCATAGAACATGTGTCAATAGTAAGGATAGAAGAGTTACTGGCCGTTTAAGGAGAAAGGGAATATAACTCGTATTGAGGTGTGGTACAAGTTACGCAATTTAAAACTAAGGGATAAGCACCAGGTCTCAATCTACAAGAATAACTTAACTATCAAGTTCTAACTACCAAGCATAAAAAATTTTACATTCAAGGCTACAACTATAATCCTAGCAAACTATGAGCCCTTAACAAAGAATAAATTTACTTGGCCTACTATCCGAAGTGTCAGATGGCACGAGTTGAAAGATGAAGAGAAGAAACGTAATTAGCCGTCGCAAAATAGCGAGCGCTATAGTCGCAGGGAAACAATATATAAAATAAAGATAGAGGGCTCTAGATAGCATCATGGTTCTCTAAGGGGAGCGGGGTGTTAGTTGCTATGTTCGGGGTATGATCAAGGGAGAAGTGTTGATTACATTCCTCTAGGCTTCCTAGGGTGCTGTCTACTAATAACAAGACAATGATATAAGTTTATAGTTCCAATATCATCTAACTATAAAGGTTAGGTTCAGTCCAAACATTAAGTTTTTGTTTTCTATGGGTTCCTCAATGCTAGGGGCAACCATTATGGTAAACTTCTAACTAACTCTAGTAATGTCTATACTACTCTTAAGTCTTCATAATATATCATGGGTAATGGTAAACCAATTCTAAAGGTAAGGAATTCTAGGGTTTACTAGATATTCTAAACTTAGTGGTGTGTCTATATTCTCGTTGTATTCTTAATAGGTGTGCTACTCTAATTATCATCTAACAACAGAAACTTCTATATTCTAGGAGAAGGCTACACTTAAAGATCTATTAGGGAAGCACAAGAATCAAGCAGGATGCATTTGTTCAAAATAGAACAGAGAGGAGGAAGATGAATCATAGTCAATTGTGGATGAGATCCTATTTTCTAGTCCTAGGTGCAGGCTTGTTCGGTACAATAACGTAACCGAGACAATATGCTCTTGACCTGCATGGGCCACCATAAAAACATGTCATGCCCCAGTCCCAAAAATACGTAGGACATAGGACACGTAAGCATGCCAGCCGCATGGATATGGCAACTCCAATATATGGAAACCAAATCCATATGTACGCTGTAATATGAATATAAAATCCACAAGTGGTATAAAATGTAATACAAGTCACAGGGTATAATCTAAATCTCATCCACCAAAATCATATAGAAATAAAATAACCAATGTCTATGAAACTAGATCTCAACAAGAAGTATCTAAAGATGATAGTTGGATGGAAACAAATTCACTACCAACTCGAATGGGAAAAGTAAATACAATATCAGTACAACTCACTCAAACAATAAGTACCAGCTACCAATCACGGCTCGAAGAGAAGACATCCACGAAGCATCTATTCCTTCCAAATCTGTGCTCCTGCAAATACTCAAGAACAGGTACACCTGGCAGCGGACCAGGTCCTCAGAGGGATATAACAAGTATACTTAAACACATGCCAATAAAGTACTGAAAATAAACATCCATTGGGGTCGCCTAACCATCTATGTGAATGCAGTTAAGAACACCTTTCCCCACAAGTGAGCTATCTGGCTGAAAACTGGGATTTGGCATGGTTCTCTTTTGAAGAGCCAGGGGCCTAAAAGGCACGTCGTCTTTTGAACGCCGGTGGCCCGCCTGATAGTACATAATATATAGGGGTCATCATCACCCGTATCTCCAGCGGAGAATCCGGGCTTCACAGAAAAAGTGTAAAGGAGCTCAAATGCGGTACTTGTTGTTCTCCCCACCCCGTGCTCTAAGCATGTCACATCCATGACACGATTTGGTCCATAGCCTATTCTTAGTACCCTAGCCCAATCCTGCAACCAAACAAGGACAAGAATGGGACCACCGTACTACAATAAGCTATGTCCCTGGACCTCTAATAACTGCCAAGTCTACTAGCATGCAATGTTTCTAACAGCAGTTATTCCTAACGCACGGCCCATACGTACAGGAGGCCAGACCTGTCACGCAGTCCGTGATCTATATGAGACTCACACTCGTGTAACCACTGTATCACGGCCAATGAACCTAATGGTGCTATATGATAATGGGGTAGTCTCATGAACAAAGTCAATGCAAATACATAAATAAAAATATATTGCGACGTCAACGTCGCGCGCATTTTATATAACAGTTAAAATATATGAACTAAAGAAAGAAAATAAAGATACATGCAACATATGGAATATAAATAACAGTACAATGACAAGGTATACTTGTCTGACAAGGAAGCTGCAATGTACCAATAACCTGCTCCAGAAATCGCGCAGAACAATCCAATATCCTATGTACACATAAATATAATATAATAGAATTATTAGTCATTACACTAGCACATACTCAACCACATTTACACTGGAATCAGGGAGTATACTAGGGGTAACACTAGTCATCTAACATGGTCAATTATGCATTGAATTACGCGGGTGTCGCGTCTTCAAGTACTGTACGAAATCAGTCAGTCAACTGACAGGTGTCTATGCCAGTACGTTAGTGTACGCAAGGCAGACAAATTCACAATTTCTTAGGGTCAACATGGTCAAGGTAAGTATGGGATAGTCCACGATGTCCTAGGGTCATACAGTCTGAATATTTAGTCATAATTATCAATTAGCATTTACTTACATATATATTCATATAACTATATAATAATATAACCATTAATTTATTTTAATTTATTTAATTCTGGAATAATTACTCTAAAATCCTATTTTAATCTTATTATTCTGATTTTTATGTTAATTCCTAAATTTTGTCCAAAGAAACTGAATTTTATCAACTCGAGACTCATGGCACGCAAATCGAGGCGATCTGTTGACCAAAAAGTCAACCGATACAAACTCAACTTTCATGCATGATTTCTTGTAGATTTCAGCATCAAAAATATACTGGAATTTATGGCTCGTTTGAATTCAAATTCGTTTGGGAATTATGGCACATACAAATTTTGTATTGTGCACCGATGGTTAAATTCTAACCTAAAAGTTCTACAGAATTAACAGTATGTAAATACTTCGAAATAAATTCTGGGAAAAATATATGTCGATGATCTCGACATCAGCTTTCCGAAACTTTAAACGGTTCGTGATTCTGATTCCTGGTTCTCCCGAAATCGCGAAAATATCGAAATACGTCTATTTTCGGACATGCTGTGCTCTACGAATTTTCCAGAATTTAATACTAATAATTTAGAAAAATAATTTATATTATCAGAAATCTAACCTCATTATCATTCTAACAAAAAAAACTGGAGCGTGTTTGGAGTCCGGAGCTAGGAGATATCGTCTTTTTAATTCGTCATAACTAGTAGAAAATGAGGCTGAATTTATGACGAATTTTGACTATTTTTTTGGACGAAAAAGAGAGGAATTTGGGAAAGAAAAATATGAAGGATGAGGTATTTATAATGGTGGATACTACTTAATTAAATACGAATAGGATTGGTTAATTTTGATAGGATTATGATGAATTTAAATAAGGATAGGATATGCATGAAGTTGATTTCCTAGTAGGTTCAGGATTTGAATTAATTTAAAATAGAGTTTGAATTTATCTCAATAATTTATAATCTTAAATTTAATTAAAGATAATACAAATAATTTATAAAATCTTATTAATATCTATTAACACTAAATTAGTATCTATCTAATATTAAGACTATATATATCCAAATAAATCCTACATAATTTTAAAATCTAAATAAATTTCTTAAAATTTTAAATAAATTACAAAAAAATATATTTAAATATTTTAAACTAAAATAAATATTTGGTAGGAACGACATGCAAGTATGGTCGTATAGTAAATCATTGAAGTCCTAGAAATTTATATTTTCTAAGTTTTAATTACCAAAAATTCTAGAAAAATCTCCAAAAATCTAAAATAACCTAAAATAATTCTAAATGAATATTTATATAAGTAAATATATCAAGAACTTTATTTTCTAAATAACTAAGAGCATATTCTAAATAAATTCAACATATATAATAAATATAATAATATAAAATATACACAAAATACCTATTTTGGGTGAGGGAGTTTACAACATCACTGACTGAGTATGTAAGAACATATACTCAGAGATATCCATGGCAATCACCTAGTCCTTGGTTCTTGGTTCTGCTTCCGTGCCTGCTCCTGAACCTGTTTCTGCTCCTGCTAAAGCACCTGTCCTGTAAGCCTCAGAGTGGATCTCCTCTGCTAACCCTGGGGACATAATCCATTCCAGGTCCTCAGGGGACATAGCAAGGTACAAATAATACAAGCCAAAATAATGCAGTGGAATAGTAAATAAAATAAGTAGGGTAACTACATAACCATCTAAGTGAAATGTAACTGAGAGCATCACTAGTACTCAGGCTGAGACCGCTACAAGCTCTGTGTTGGGGAGCCGGTAGCAGTAAATAACTAGTAGTGGGCCAAGCTCGGGCTTAGAGTCTTGAGCACCGCAATAATAGGGGTTTTATATATATGATCAGCCTGTAGCCTGTGTGTCTCTCCCCACCCAATGTAATCACACGTCTCATGTTCATAACGTCTTATGTCCATGTCACGTGAGATCAGAGCTAAATGCAACAAGTCATAATCTAAGAATATAATGTCTATGTCCATCATGTATCCTACACAGAATCACCTTGAATATCTCAGGAAGATTCTGTCAACATGTATAGTGTCAAGTGTCCTGGGTATACGTACTTGATAATGCAAGTACGAGAATACAAAGGGTTTCGGTATCCATTTCTATTTGACTTTACTCAACCCGCGAACGGTGTTGGCACCCGACTATAATCGGACGCTAAGTAAGTCACACGATCCTAGGTCAAGCATGCAAAATATATATATAAGCCAAGGAGTATGTAACAAATACTGCAAGTTGGCAAGGTACACTTGCCTGAGTTTCCAGCTCCAATTGTAGCTCTGTCAGTAGCAGGACTTGCAAGAAGTACTCCGGTTGCTGAAACAAATATCACTATCAGATCCAGAAAATATCAATCAGCTAGAAACGCCTGTCCTTGAGTCCAATTTGGAGACAAGGGCAAAACGTCATTTTCGGGTCAAGGCGGGATCCAAATGTGGACCGCTTTGCACCGAAAAATGCGTCAGGGTCAAAGATCTCCAAATCAGTCCAACTTAGTGTCAACACGTCATGAACGATGATACGAACCCAACAGAACTTCCAGAATTGGATTCCGATGAGCCGATCACAAAATCGCCCGTCGAGTGGAGCCTGTGGGGCCCACGACACACGATTTTGTCAGCGTTCTCAGAATCGAACCAAACTTGGCTCACAGGACCAGCGTATTTCTACGAGTCCAATGGCACAAGTTTCGTCTCGATCCGACGTGTGTACACTAAGTTACAGCGAGAATCAGAATAGTCGGATACGGGGCGTTGTCTGCGGATACGCACTGATTCCGGTGTGTACGCACATCCAAATCAGCTTCTGCAAAATTCCGCACGTCCGTATCGACGACGCGCACGTATCTGTGAAGACCGCACACGACCAAGTCATCCCGTTTGGCGGGGCGCACTCAGTTCCGGGGTGAAACAGGGCGTTGGTTTTCCTATTTTTGGATCGCGGTGTGCGATCACCACAGGACGCGATGCCCCGAGCGGTTTGTCCGGGCACCGAGAGGGTCTTATAGGCTACGCGATACAATTCACGGAATTAAAATCGGAGCTACGAGCGAGAAGTTATGAATACCTGAACTGGGTTCCTGGAAACAGGAAATATCTCGTGTCCTCGTGTCCTGGACACTGTGTCCGACACGTGTCCACCCTAGGGTTAGGTTCTGGGCTCCTGTGTCAGTGTCCGACTCTGCTGCTGGCTGACACACGGCTGAGATGGCCGGAGGGAGGCCGTCGACGGCGAGTGCGGGAGGCGGCGGCGCTCAGGGAGGCGGCAAAGGAGCTCGGGCGGCCGGCTGTTGCTGGCGGAGGCGGGTAAGTGAAGGAGGAGGAGGATGAAGGAGAGGGGCTGAGGCTGCGGCGGAGCTGGGCGGGTGGCGGAGACGATGGCCGGGACGGAGAAACTTTGTCGGAGACGCCGACGGAGCGAGGGCCGGAGGGTCGAAGGGAGAGAGGGCGGCTAGGGTTACGGCGGGGTCGGGGCAGCCGGTGGATAGGGATTTATAGAGGGTGGAGGGAGGCGGATGGTCGGCGGTTCAAGGGGAGAGGAAGGGGAGGCGCTCCGGGCGGTTACGGAGCGGGGAGGCAGAGCGGCGGCGGCTCGCGAAGCGGCGGCCGGCGGAGACGAAACGGCGTCGGGTTCAGACAGTTGGGGAAGAGGAAGAGAACGGGTCGGGTTAGCGGGTCTAAGCGGGTCGGGTCTGACCCGGATCCGACCCGCTAAGGGGGTTGGGCCGGTTTAGTCAGACCGGCCGGTCCGGGTTGGTTTGTTTTGGGTTTGGTTTAAATTGGTTTAATGAACCGGTTTTATTAGGATTTAATTAATTAATAAAAAAATAGGTTTTAGGCTTTTTAAAACACTTCCGGGGTCCAATAAATTTTCGGAAAAATACCCCATGCTCGATTTTTAATTTTACACCATAAAATATAATTTTCATAATATTATCATTTAAAAATCATTTAATAATTCAAACACTTGTATTTAATTACAGAAAATCCTAAAAATTACCAGAAAATGTGAAAATTTTAATTTATCAAATTTTGAAAATCAGGGGGATTACAGATTGTATATCCTCTAAGTGAGAATTTTTCTCGAGCTCAATGCAACTATAAAAATTCTATAAGGATTTATATCTAGTCTTTAGTATAATGCTTATCGAATTATTTTATCCATAACGAGACCCTCGAGCTCTCTATTTGCTAATGTCCTTCATATAGGCACTCCTAAACTGGTTAGGAACTGTAACACACTATAAAATTCAATTGTCTATTCCTCCAAGTCGCATTCTTACTCACTGTAACATGTTTGATCGAGAAATCTATCGTATCCTTCAAACCAAATCATATGAATCATGAAAAACTTCTATTCAAAACTGTAAATGTTAGCATGGTTTAGTCCATCGTGTGTGTGTATATATATATATATATATATATATATATATAAGAAAAATGATTAATAAAATTAGGGGGATTACAATACATACAAAATGTAAAATCCATCATCAAAGTGTCAATTTGCATCGTTTGCTCACACACGAGTTCGGGTTTGAGTTTGTCCCTTTTTCCAAAGAAAATTTTCTAAAAAATGGTGATAAAACAATTGATTGTAGTGAGAGCATTAATCACTTGAGCTAACACCACTGCTAAAATATTAAAATATACATTTGCAGTTTTGTTAAAAATGGGACGATGGACCGGATCACTAATAATCAAATCCAATAAATCTCAACAATTCCTTGGTGAGCTGAGTTCCTAGTGCATGGTCCATTGTGAAAGTTTTTTTATTGCAACAATAAAAATGAACTCATTCTCCTTCTACATCTAAAAAAAAATATTGTTCTGTTTGATTTTTATTTAATTCCATTGCGATTACGATTACATTACAGTAAATCAAATAGATTCTAGATAAAAAAAAAAATTATACTTGCTGGATGCAACTGTTGATAGGAATGATACGTAAAGAGAATTTTTTATTTCTTTTTAAGATAATGGTAAGATACAAATTTTACCTGGCCAGACGTTGATCAGTATAACTGCTAAAAAGACCTCACAGAGATCAATAATACAATCTCTTCACATCATTTCAAAGCAGGGTTGGATGGATTCAATTGCATGGGAAAACAAATTATTTTTCCCAATAATTAATTGTGGAGTAAAAAAAATGTTGAGAAAATAATATGAAAAAGTTTGTCCGAATACTTGTGGTTTCTGTAATATTCTATATATATATATATATACTTGTGATTTCTGTAATAACATATATATATATATATATATATATATATATATACTAGTATATACGCACGTGCGTTGCACGTATTTCATATTACTTGGAAAAAAAATAGTTTATTAAAAGAGCAACCGACAATTTCTTAATTTTATTATAGGTGGAAATATAATAGAGAAAGTTGAGAGAAATTAAATGACGAAAATATGAAAGATTTCTCTTATCTCTTGAGTTCATGTGCCTACTTTGCATGCATGCTTTATTAACTTTTATTTTATTCTCCAAACTACCTACTTTGCATGCATGCATATCTTTGTTTTTATTAACTATCATTTCCCAAGTTGTCTCATGCATGCATACATATATTTAATACGTATTTAATTACTGTTTTTAATTACTTAGATATCCTTATCAACGTTAATACATATTCAAATGTAATGAAGGGTATTTTTGGAATGAAAAACTTTCACGGTGAAGCCTAGTTTTGGCATTATATAGTAGAATAGATATATATATATATATTTTTGTTACTATAGATTAGAAGAATCTGTCCTATTTGGTAACCCCGTAAACTAGTCTTGGGGTCGTCCTGGTTCATTCACCTCTCTCTTTGGTTTCAGGAAGAAACAAAATTACAAGAAAAGACATGATTGTATAGATTGAACTAATAAAGGCATCTTGAGATCTAAGTGTGTAATAATAATCTATTCTACTATATAATGTCAAAACTATGCTTCACCGTAAAAAAAATTTATTCCAAAAATACCCTTTAACATATTTAGTAATTAAAAATAATACCTACAATAAATTTCACTGACAACCATTTAAGAGATGCAATAATGACAACCATTTACGGAAATCAAAGGGTTTATGCTACTTGCTAAATCTTTTAAATTGTTACAAAAGAATTCGAAGGGTTGAACCATTAACCTATATAATTAAAAGCAGTAGAAATAAACTAACTAATCAACATCATTCACTCCAATATACGTGCAAAGCACGTGCATATATACTAGCAATAATAATCTATAATGTGCTGGATCTGTATTGGAACAGTAAAATATTATACAACAATATAAAATAATCTTTGGTGGTAGAGGACAAAAAAATATGCGGTCAAAAAAAATATGAAATCTAGAATCTAAAAATGAGACTCCAAATTGAACCTTATTGTTGTACAAAATAAGTTCCAACATTCTGAATATAGAAATTCATATGTCCAGATTATAACTCATATGGCTGGAACACGATCTTTATAGGACTCCAAATAAATTTTACTATTCTATAAAATAAAATTCTATATTATGAATCTATAATCTAGAAATTATGATGAACCTTACTATTGATACTCTTAGACCAGAAAGGATGAATCTTACCATTTATACTCTTCGGCTTGTTTGGTTTGCGGAAAGAAAATAATATTTTTTACTTTTTATTTTTTTAAATTACAAATTTTTTTTTTCTGATGTTTGGAAAGTCAAAAAAAATTTGGAAGAAAAAGTCAATCCTAAGGATAAAAAAGTAAATCCTTGGATGGATGGGTAATTTTCTTTTCTTTGAAAATTATTTTCTTTTTCTCCTTTTCTTTGGTATTCAAAGATATGAAAGAATGACTTTTTTTTCCACAAGATCATGATTATGCGAACCAAACATGGTATGGGGGTGTTTGGTTGCCAGAAAGTGGCCAAAAAGTTTATAAAAATTGTAACTCTGTTGAACTCATGCGAGTTCGGCCGTTTACTTTCAACAATCATTCAAACAATCAAACTTAATTTTTTTTCTTTCACTTTTATTCTCTCCAATTCCACCAACCAAACAACATTTTAAAATTCAAGACTTATGTGTAGGGGGCTACAGAAAAAAAGTGGTGGGGGAGATAATGGAAAAGGGGTGGTGGCGGAGAAGGAGGGAGGGAGGGATGGAGGGGTTGGAAGAGGGGAGGACAATTTTATTTTATTTTAAATTTTGAATATCAACATAAAAATTATTATATAATTGAGAGTATATTAAGTTAGTACCGATTAAAGTTAAAGATATCAAATTAAATATTTTGAATAGTTCAGCATATAAAGTTGGAAAAAAAAAAATCTACAATAAAAAGTACAATAACATAGTACAAATTAATTGCTAGTACAATATCTATTGTCTAACATGAGAGGAGTAGCTGTAAGCATATTCAACAAGTTACAGGTTGTATTTTGTTTTTGGAATTTTGTACGCGTGTTTCTGGGACGACTGTTGATATGGATGTACTGCTCATTTTGTAAGACTTTATTTTATTTTGATAAGATTCTCATTTGAAAGACGGGTGAATTATGTTCCTCAATGGATGTACTGCTATATTCTGTCGCCATGTGCTTGATTAATTCGTCTTTGTTTAGCCACCAAAGTTAGCTTAGAATGTCCACCTCTCAATAAAAAAATTTGACATATGATAAATTATTAAAGATCAAAACTATTTTGATGGATAAATTTAAAAAAAAAATTGGAATGAATTTCTATTTTTCTTTCTTTCTTTTATTATTGTAGTAAATATTTACATAATACTAATCTCCAATTAAACTAACTATTAATAAATTAGTAATTAATTAATAATTAGTTTATATTTTTTAATTATTGTTAGTTGTTAATATAATACAATTTATTAAATATACTAATCACCAATTCGGCTGCTACATGCAGGCAATACTAATTTTTTTTTGCTAATTATTTATTAAACTCTAATAACTAATAAAAAATTAATTATTGTGTTAAATATAACATTTTAATTCTTAACTACTTAGTAATTAATTTTGCAGAAAATTTATTGTAGAAAAATAAATTGATATTAAATTCATGCAAACGAAATAAGTTTGCTAAAATTTGAAATACAGACAGACTCAGCCAACTTTGTTGGCGGAAAACCAAAAAAATCGAACACGTAGGCAAAAGTGGACACCACAAGCCAAATTCTGTCAAAAAAAAATTCAAAGTGGACTCCACAAGCCAAATTCTGCCAACATCACGTAGGCAAAAGTGGACCCTACAAGCCAAATTCAACCAACATAGTTGGCAAAATTTGGCCTTGTGGGGCCAACGGGTTGGTTTGGGTGGTTTGGTTTGTTTGGTTTGGTTTAGTTGGTTTTATTAGTTTGTTTTAATTAGTTATGGTTTGTTTTTTTTATTTAGTTTGGTTTTTGAATTTGATTTAAAAAAATAACGAAATAAAATTAAAATAAATTAATTATATATATATATATCTATTTTTTTTTTAACTATTTGATTTTTTTAGAAAATTGTAAAGAAAAACGTACCTTAAAGAAAAAAAACGGCTATTGCAATATTTGATAAGAAAACAAACTATATTTGATGCACTGGCCCGCCTCTCGGTCCATCTGTGGGGTACGTACCTGTGATGTTCCCTCACCCGCCCACTGATAAGTGTCCTGGTCCGCTCACTGGAAAGTGCCATGGCCAAACCACTGGGAAGTGCCCTGGTCAGCCTGTTGGGAAGTGTCCTGGTTAGCGTGTTGGAACATTGCAATAGCCGTTTTTTTTTCTTATCAAACATTGCAATAGTCGTTTTTTTTCTTTAATGAACATTTTTCTTTACAATTTTCTAAAAAAACAAAACCGTTTTTTTCAAAAAAAAAAAATCTAAATTTTTCTTTACAATTAATTTATTTTAATTTTATTTCGTTAAAATATATTTCTTAAATCAAATTCCAAAACTAAACTAAATAAAAAAAACCCAAAACATAACTAATTAAAACAAACTAATAAAACAAACCAAACTAAACAAACCAAACCACCCAAACCAACCCGTGGGCCCCACAAGGCCAAATATCGCCAACTATGTTGGTTGAAATGTTGGCGAAATTTGGCTTGTGGGGTCCAATTTGAATTTTTTTGGACAAAATTTGGCTTGTGGGGTCCACTTTTGCCTACGTGTTCGGTTTTTTGGATTTTTTGCCAACATAGTTGGCTGAGTCTGTTTATATTTCAAATTTTAGCAAATTTGTTTCATTTGCATGAATTTAATATAAATTTATTTTGCTACAGTAATTTTTCTGTTAATTTTGAGTTAATTAAATTTTAAATTGTTAGTAATTAATTATTTTAATATATCGAACTTATTATTTAATTTATTAAATTATTATGCCAATTGATTATAATTTACTACTACTATAATTTACTCTTCCAGTTTTCACTTTGTAAAACTTTGATACAGTAGGTGGTATCAAACTTTTGATACCGTCCATGTATGACATACGTCAACTTAAGAAGAGGGAGGAGACAGACTTGGACATCCAACCACAATATAAATGGAGACGAATGTAATTAAAAATATCAAGTGTATCACATAAAAAAAAACTTTTAAAGAAGTCACGAGATGGGACAAGAAATGAGAGATTTATTTAACGAAAAGATAGGATTTAATAGATGTAAGGAGTGGTGAGCATGAAAATAAAAAAAAATAGTTAAGAAACCATTTGGTTTTAAGTAGGGAGATTATGAAATTAAACTCTACGTGATTAAGATATATATAAGCTTAAATTCAAATTGAATTTGTTTATGATATCTTATTCATGGTAAGTGATAAAGGTGCCATGGAATTTGTTTAGAGAACATTATAGTTTTTGACGGTCCTAAATCTGAACTTTCAAAATTTTAAGATTTCTAAAAAAAAAATAAAAAATCTACTATTTGATAGTCCATATAAAATTAAGATTATTAAAATTTTAACAGTTCTTTAATAAATTAGGTTACTAGGACTAACAAAAGTATAGTATTGTTAAACAATTTTTGTAGTGACTTTATCAAACAACCACGGATAAACAATGAGATGGAGAACAATACAGATAATGCTCGCTTGTAGTAAACCTGTAAGCCCATGGAGAAAAGCCTATATTTGGACTTACGAGGTTTTTTTTTACCGAGTTGACCTCGATTGGGCCCATAATTAAAACGAAAGAACATTTATTAAAATAATGAATAAACAACGGAATCAGAAAGTTCTAAAACGTCAGTACATTACCCTTCCCAGAAAACAGGATAGAATTCCACATTCCTCAATACTATAACAAAATGGAAAGAAGGACAGTGCTATATGGACCTTACTTTTTGGACCATACTTCAGTCTACTGCCACGTGTCAGCCTCTTATTGGAGGTGGCTGGGTTTTTCCGAAGGTGGGCCAAGTTTGCAGGGAGATCCAATAGCAGCTGCGTGCAATCACCCCCCCACCCTCCCCCCTCTTTTTGCGGTCCAATTAACATTTTTCCATAGAAAGAAACTAAAAAAAGAAAAGAAAAAATGTCGAACATGTGGTGAACAGCACTAACAAGTCTGGTAGAGTGATGCCAAGCATATGTGTGGAAGCAGCAATCAATTCTCCTTCTCCTTCTCCTTCTCCTCTTTGGTGATGGTCGTCGTCGACCGGTTCTTCTTCTTCTTCATCATCTCCTTGCTGTTCTTGTAAGCCGTGGCGTGGAAACGAAGAAACAAGACGAAGAGGGAGACGTTGAACGCAGCGTTGAAGAGCCATCCCTCCATCCCCTGGCAGCCCTCGTCCCCCGTCCGGAAGAAATGCAGGTAGAGGAACGCCAGGGAGACGGCGAAGCTGAACGCGAACTGCCAAATCTGCGTCTCGGTGACGGCCCTCTTCCACCTGGGCCCCCACCGCATCCCGAGGCTGGCGGAGAGGTAGTAGGAGTACATGAGCACGTGCACGGCCGCGTTGGTGGTCAGCGCGACCGGCAGCAGCGACTGCCTCGTCCGGAGCCAGACGTAGCACATGGCGACGACGACGGAGTGGTGGTAGACGTGGAGGAAGGTGAGGCGTCGGGTCCTGGACTCGGCGTCCGAAAGGAGGATGAGGAGGGTGTCGAGGAACTCGTAGATCTTGGAGAGGTAGAAGACGTAGGCCCAGAAGAAGACGGGGCCCGCGGCGGAGGGGGTGGTGCGTGGGGGGAAGCAGAGGAGCCAGGAGGGGGAGGGCATCTGGTGGAGGGAGGAGAGGGAGCAGCCGAGGGCCATGAGGGAGGAGAGGAGGAGGAGGTTGAGGTTGTGGAGGGAGGAGAGGGCGCGGAGGAGGGAGGGGCTGAGGAGGGGCAGGCGTAGGCCGGTCCGGCGGAAGAGGAGGGTGAGGGTGAGGTAGGAGAGGATGGCGCCGGCGAGGAAGGGGAGGGAGGAGCCCGGGGTCCGGTGGGGGCTCCATTGGAAGGAGGAGATGGTTGGGTGGGAGACTAGGTAATAGTGTAGGGTTTCATACACCATTTTGCTTCCCCCTCCAAGTGCGGAAGTGAGGAGACGAGATTGGAGATAGGGTTCATCCCTCTCCTTTTCAAGGAAAGGAAAATATGACGGTTCGGTGCCATGGATTGTTATTATTTTATTTTTTTTATCTAACAATACACGTAATTGAGTTGACTGTTACAATTTAGGGGCCCATAAGAAATATAAAAAAATAATTTAAAAATTGAAATAAAAGTAAGTTAAAAAATACTAAATCAAAAGATTGAATCTAAGACCTCTAACATGCAAGTCTAACATAATAACTACTACATTATAATTATTTTGTGTTAAAAGATGTTTATAGTACATACTAATTCTATTTTAGATATAAACTTATTAATATATATATTAGGGCTGAGCAGAAAACGGGTCTGGACCGAAAACCGGACCGATCCGACCCGAATAAGGGATTCGGGTCGGGAGTGAACAAATTCGGGTCGGATTCGGTTCTGGAAAACCCATTAAACTGTATTCGGTTTCGGTTTCGGCTGACGGGTTCAGTTTCGGTTTAAAACCGAAAACCGATTAACTTGTACAATTACGTAAATACCCCTCTGTAATTTCACTCTCTATATAAAAACTAACCTAACCCTAACACTCTCTCTCCTCTCTCAAACTCTCAGAATCCTCTCCTCTCCTCACTCCACTTCCGAGTCTTTTCCTCTCATCTCCGAGTTCCGACTCGCCGCCGCCAGTCCCTTCATCGTGACCCAACCCTCGTCCTCCTCCCCTCCTTCCCACTCGGCCACTCTCGAGCCTCCTCTCCCAAACCTCCTTCTCCTCTGTCGAAACCCTAATTCAGATCAACCTTAAAAATCATGATCTGAGTTCAGATCTACCGTTTGGAGACTACTTGTAGACCAGATCTACATCTATATTTTAGATCTGTAAGTATTATTTTTTATATTGAGGATTTGATTTATATCGTCTATATTTTTTTAGATCTGTAAGTATTTTAGACTGTTTATGTTCAGATCTATATTTTTGTGTTTAATTTATACTGTCAGATCTACATTTTAGATCTATATTTTTCTGTCAGATCTACATTTTAGATCTATAATTTAAGATCTATATTTTTCTCATGTCAGATCTACATTTTAGACTGTAAGTAAGTTATTTGCATGTTAGATCTATATATTTTTCATGTTAGATGATTAGATCTATATTTTTCATGTCAGATCTACATTTTAGACAGTAAGTAATTTATTTTCATGTCAGATCTATATTTTTTTATGCCAGATCTACATTTTAAACTGTAAGTAACATGTCAGATGTATATTTTAAACTGTAAGTAATTTATTTTCATGTAAGATCTATATTTTTTTTATGTCAGATCTACGTTTTCGACTGTAAGTAATTTATTTCCATGTCAGATCTATATTTTTTCATGTAAGTTCTACATTTTAGACTGCAAGTAAATTTTTTTTCTTGTCGGATCTATATATTTTTCATGTCAGATGTATATTTTAGACAGTAAGTAATTTATTTTCATGTAAGATCTATATTTTTTTCATGTCATATCTACGTTTTAGACTGTAAGTAATTTTTTTTCATGTCAGATATATATTATTTTCATGTAAGATCTATATTTTTTCTACGTTTTAGACTAGGTAATTCTAGCCACACAATTTTCTGTAGATCCATCAAGTTTCTCTGATTTGATTTATTACTGGTTCTTCTTTCCAATTTGTTTTCGGTTTTCATTTTGGATTTTTTTAATTAAATTATTGATCAAGCAGTCCATATGTTGTTTGACAGTGTTTGAATTTTTTATCATAATTATGTTACTAATATTTATTGTTTTTATCATATTTTAGTATATAGTGGTTGCTGAAGGTGATAATAATATTTATGAGATTGGTTTCTGCATTAACTACCCTTTAAATGTATGCTCAATGTCAATTTCATTGTTTTTACTTTCAATGATTTGTACTAGAGCTACTTGGACCTAACTTATGATAGGGTTTCTTTTTCTATAAGAACATGTTAAGATATCTAGTTTTCGTAGTCATCTATATTTTTTCATGTAAGTTCTACATTTTAGACTGCAAGTGATTTTTTTTTCTTGTCAGATCTATATATTTTTCATGTCAGATTTACATTTTAGACTGTAAGTAATTTTTTTCCATGTCAGATCTATATATTTTTCATGTCAGATCTAATGTAAGTAATTTAAGATCTAACATATTTGTTTTAGAACATTAACATTAATTATTTTTATTCTAGTTTCTGTTATGTATCTTTAATTCTCATAGTAATACTTATTTGTTAATTATGCATGTATTGCAGGTTGGACAACTTGGACTCGGAGTTGGATCATTGGCTTGGATTTTACATTAATCGCTGTAAGAATCTCTCTCTCTCTCTCTCGTATGTGTCTGGGAATTGAAATTTGAAATATATTTGTGGCTGAAAATGGAAGGGAATTAAAATTTGAAATATACTTGTGGCTGAAAATGTAATTTGTTTGCAGGACTAGTCAACTATGCTAATAGTGCCAGTTTGCACAATTGATGAGATGGCAAGAAAAAATGGACATATACTACACTGCATCTATTGATGCACAAAATGTCTATCTGAGCCTTCAAAGACTTCAAACCATACTTTTTTTTGCTCCATCATGCAGATAAAACAAAGTGTACAGCATCTAGCTGGCCATTCTTTAGCTATCCCAGAAAATCAACTAAAGAAAGCCAAGTTGGATGTACTTTTAATTCATGCATTCTTGTTTCAAATTCTATTTTCTTTCTACAATTTCTTTGCTTATGTTGTTGTTGACTGGTTGTTCATTGTGATAAGATGCTCTGATGCTGGAGAAGGAGAAGGATTGGTTTGCCCGTTCCTGGAGCTAATTCCCTGAAACTAATTTGCTGCAAGACTCTTGATTGGGGATGGCTTTACACATAAAAAATTTCACATTTATTTACTGCCAAATTTTTCAGTTGTATTCTTGTCAACTTTTGTAATTTTGTCATTCTACTAGTATCCAATTTTGTAATTTTCTATGTACAATTTACTGTCCAACTTTCCAGAAGTTTACTTGTTCAATTTTTGTTAGACATGAAAGTTTTTGTATGTACACTGACCAAATTGTATGGCTGAACACATTGTATGGCTAAACACATGAAAGTAAACTTTATTTTACTGCCTACTATGATTCTTTTCAATTTTTTTATTTGTATGTACTAAAAATTGTCATTAAAAATATTGGTCCACTAAATAACTGACCCATTAAAAATTTGGCCCAGTAAAAAAATGGACCCATTAATAAATACAGGCCCAACCGATATAAACCGAAGAAACCGAAAAACCGAAAAAATTAATTCGGTTCGGTTTAGTTCGGTTATATATATTTTTGGTTCGATTTCGGTTGGATTAATTTTAAATTCGATTATTTTAGTTTTACTAAATTCGGTTCGATTATAACCGCAATATCCGAATACTCACCTCTAATGTATATATGTGGTCTGTGGATCTTTAACGGTCGTTCTGACTGTCTTTATCAAAACCTATTAACTCTCTCCACGACAAAGGCATATTACATGTCAACAATTGAGACATCAACAGAAGCATTAAAATCATTATTTCACTAAGGGAATGGGTCAGTGAAAGAAAGAATCTTCTACTGAAAATACACACAAATACAAAAAATCAATTCCTACTGAGAATTTGAAATCCTATTTGGACTCAGAATACAAGACTTAAATTAATGTCTTGTTTTGGATTCGATTTAGGTTTAGAAATACTTAATTATGTAATAAAATATTTCTGACTCCTACCGTGGTTATAATAGTGTCCGTTGTGAACTCAAAGAGACAGAACTTAAGAACTATTATCAGATAACGGAAGATAAACCGAACTTCTTGTAGTCAGTGAAAAAAGATATAATATTTCTAGTTGAACGGAGATCTCGAAATCAAACTGCAGAAAAAGTGTATGAACAGTGAACCAAAATGATATACAACATAACGTGTACAAAGTTTTGTGTGTATTATCGGACATCTCAAAAAAGAAAAAAAATAACCACTACCAACCATTATAGTTTCTTTAAGATCCATCCATTTTTTGTCAAATATACATGCCTTCTATTTTTTTATATTTTTTTTTACAGGAGTAAACATGACATATCTAGCCATTGGACGTCACTAAAATTAATTACAATCTTATCTTTATCTAGTCCACCCAAATATTTTTGTCAAGTTCTAGGAGGGACTAAATTTAAACAAAATACAAATATATTAAGAGAGCATTGTGTGTGAGAGCTAGAGAGAAAGATAGACTGACAAGTTTCTTAGAGAAATCGGACAACAACAACAAAGACAATGAACAACATTATAAAACAAGAAAAAAGGTATTTTGAGTTAGTTTGTTAACCTGAACTTAAAATTGCTTAGTTAACGGTATAAGTCGACTTAATGAAGCTGGTATAAGATGAGAATGATACTTATAAATTGTGTGAAAATATTACATATATCTAAATTGTTACAACTACTCATCGTCTTCGTCATCCCCAACAAGTAGGTGTGATGGATTGTTATCTAACTGCATAAGGAACTCGATTAACGGTTACTTGCTTTTTCTTCTCTTCCTCCCCTCGACCTCGCGGTCGGACCGGCTTTCCAGAAACTGCCGCCTATCTCACCCGGCACTTTGAAGGGTGAGCCTTCGCTTTTTGGATCGTCTTCTGCCCAATGCGTTAGCCTCCCGTTTTTTTGGTGTCTTTGAAACGGGACCTTGTACTTGGCCCAAGAAGCCATCCAAAGCATACCATCGACAGAGTCCGGAAAGGACATGCGCGTAGCGAAAGCTAAGCAAATTCTATCTTGAAGCAATTGGTTCACCCGAGAGTCACTCATCCACAATTTTTTAATAAAATTATTAAAATAAAAAGAACATAGACCATGTGAATAAAATTATAGATAGTCCTCACATAAATGCTATTTTTTTTGTATTGAACCCGTCAATAACAAATTCAACATTTATAGAATTATGAGTTATTCTAAACTTATATCCATTAATGGCAGAGTCGCGCCAAGCTAATACTTCCTTAATCGATCACAAGGCCAAATAAAATGCTTTCGTTATTGAGTTCAGTTTCAGGTCAGTAAGCATGTAATCACACAATGATACTTCAGTTAGTAATCAATAATGGTGTAACAACACCAATATCCAAGTGTAATTTAGCTACAAATTTATCAAACAAAGACACAAATTTACTATAAACATGTCTTTGAAGTTCTCATTAATATTAGGTTGACTCATTCTCACTTCATCTTTACATACATTGAGTTAAGAAAAAGTAGAATTAGTATACTTATTTGACATTTAAAGGAAACTAGCAAATTCGAGTCGCTTACCGTTCAATATCTCTCATTTCTTGTATGTCACAATTTAAAAGTACATATCGATGAGCGCTTGCTAACTCATAATCCCCCTACTATCGTTTTTTACTAGCACAAACATGCTTGTCCCTTACGTTGAATATAGATAGGTGACCATTGTTTCGCCCATCACTGATATTGCCTTCCTCATTAATTGGAACCACATTTCGATTTGTTTGGAGATAAGTACGATCGAAATAGAACGAGCAGAAATTTAAAACATCCTCAATGATATATATATGATACCCATATCAAAGTCTTTAAAGGATCTTTGTTGCCGACATTCTTCTTAAGGTGATGGAGAAACATAGAAAAACAAATTCTCATTTCAATTAGATCGCTTCATGTACATGATTAACCTATATGTTACAAGTGATTTTACTTCAATATGGCTACAACAAAATTGCCTAGCTACAGGATCTGTTATGTGTGTATTTATTTGGGGTACACTCTCAATCTTGTGTGTGAAAAAAGATATTTAAACAAGTATGGCATGAGAGCGAAAACTGACTTTAAACAAGTTTAGTTGCAGCAAAATCTTCTAGTTGATATTATATGGCATGAGAACAAAGAAAGTAATATTTAGGATCTAAAAGTATATTAGCTGTTTATGACATAATTTTATATGATTTCAATAAGAGTCAAAATGCAATCAAAATTAGCTCATATATACATATATATATATATATATATATATATATATATAGAGAGAGAGAGAGAGAGAGAGAATAAGGGAGGTGAGGTGGCACCTCACTTTCAAAACAAGGATGGCGGTGATGTGGCACAATCACAACCACACAAACGAGGGGAGGGGGTTAAGTGCAATTTGCCAATTATAAAATGTGTGGTTGGAATTGTGCCACGTCACCGCCACCCTTGTTTTGGGAGTAAGGTGCCATCTCACCTCCCTTATTCTCTCTCTCTCTCTCTCTCTCTCTCTCTCTCTCTCTCTCTATATATATATATATATATAGGGAGCGGATCCGACGTTCCGTTTCCGGAGCTCCGCGGGACCCTCGTCGCTTCCAACCGATGGATCGCGGAGGTCCCACGCGGACCCTCCGATCCGATGGTGCATTGGGATACGGGACTTCGACGGGACTCCGAAAGCGAATCTTTTGATCCGCTCTCATATATATATATATATATATATATATATATATATATATATATATATATATATATGTGGACATAACATTGTATCAAATTATTACAACAATTATTACATCAAATAATCTCAACCACATATTTATTCCAATCATGTGGTTATAAATCATCCCATAAAATAGATGTCATGTCAGCATATTTTATAACCACATATTTTAAAAAATTGTGTGACTGAGATTGTTTGGTACAATAATTATTGTAATACCTTTGATACAATATATATATATATATATATATATATATATATATATATATATATATATATAATTTTTTTTTTTTCATTTTTCTCTTCCTTCCATCTTTCAAACAGACCCCAAGATCAAAGTGATTAAGGTCAAACTCAACCTTGCTGCACTAGCCGTTGCAATTATTTCATTTTGTACCATACATGGTTGGGATAGAGTACTTCAACAATTAGTGTCCACTAGTATAAATGTACGTATGTTACATATATTTTATATTATTTACTAAGAGTAATTTTTATTTATTTTTAATATGCATCTAACTATTCATGTTTTATTTAATGAATAATTTTAATTAGTAAACATATGTAAGAATATTTTTGGAAAAAAAAATTCTACGCTGAAACTTCAACTTTTTTTATTATATAATTGTAGAATATTTTGGAGTAATTGTTATATATTTTATTGATAATCTCTTGGTTATTTATAGCCTTACAATCCTTCATCTTTTAATACCCCATTAAAATCTCTGGTAGAATATTCTAATATACCAACAAATATATCAAGAATATTCTAATATACCAACACTCCCCCTCAAGATGGACGAAAGATATTCACTAAGCCCATCTTGTCACATCCTCTAATCATATTTGCAGAGCTAAGTCCCTTGGCCATACTGTCTGCTACCTGCTCCTTGGTTGGAACATGACCTAGCTCTAGTAGTCCACGGTCCAACTTCTCCTTGACGAAAAATCTATCGATCTCGATGTGTTTGGTCATGTCATGTTGCACTGAATTGTTAGCGATACTGATGGCTGACTGGTTGTCACACCACAATTTCATCTTGGCTCATTGATCCAGCTTCAGCTCCACCAACATACTCTTCAGCCATAGCAGCTCTGCAACTCCCAAGGCCATAGCTCTGTACTCCGCTTCATGTGTCGATCTAGCCACCACCAACTGTTTCTTACTCCTCCAAGAGACCAAGTTGTCTCCTGCAAATATGCAATAGCCCAAGGTAGACCTCCTCTCATCAGTACAGCTAGCCTAGTCATAGTCACAGTAGCCCTCGATGCTCAAGTGATCATTCTTCCTGAATATCAATCCCTTTCCGGGGGCACCATTCAAGTATCTCAGAATCTGGTACACTACGTCCATATGACCCTTCCTTGGGTCATGGATGTAGTGGCTCACCACACCCACTACAAAGCATATATCATGACGTGTGTGGCTCAAATAGATCAACTTGCCCACCAATCTCTGGTATCTGTCTCGGTCAACTGGTTCTCCACCCTCAGCACACAGCATGAACCCCTGATTGATCGGCGTCGCTGTAGGTCTGCATCCCAACATCCCTGCCACTGTGAGAAGGTCCAGCGCATACTTCCTCTAAGAAAGAACAATCCCCTCTACTTCTCGAGCAATCTCAATCCCAAGGAAGTACCGAAGAAGGCCAAGGTCCTTCACCTCGAACTCCTTGTCAAGCTTCCCCTTGAGTCGGGCAATCTCCTGCTCATCATCTCCTGTGATAATCATATCGTCTACATACACCGCAAGCATGGTGATGTGGCCTCCACTCCGACGGAAGAACACAATATGATTAGCATTGATCTGCTGATATCCCATCCCTAACATCGCCCTCCTGAATATGTCAAACCACGCTTGAGGAGACTGCTTCAGTCCATAGAGGGACTTCTTCAACCTGCAGACCTTGTCCACTGTCTTATCGGTGCAGAATTCTGGTGGTATCTCCATGTACACTTCCTCCACTATATTCCCATAAAGAAACGCATTTTCACATCCAGTTTGTGTAGCTTTCATCCACCATTTCTTGTCAAAGAAATCAGGGTCCGGACGGTGCTCATCTTCGCCACTGGTGCAAAGGTCTCATCATAGTCAATGTCGTACGTCTGACTGTATCCTTTTGCCATCAGTCGAGCCTTGTAGCGCTCTACTTTTCCATCTGGGTTCTGCTTCACAGTAAAGACTCACTTGCATCCGACTGCCCTCTTTCCTCTGGCAGTTTTACCAGTTCCCAAGTGTGGTTCTTCTCAAAAGCGTCTAACTCCTCGTGCATCACCGCTTTGCACTTTTGTAAACCCCCTCGACCAAATTTAGGTTCACTTAGCTTAGATAGAGAGATTATGATTAATTTAGAGCCAATTAGAATTTAATTTTAGTATTTTATAATTGTTGTGCAATATTTATATTACTTGGTGCACCTTACCATTGCTTCGATAATTAGAGCACTATACTGGCTATTACCCTCAAACAAATTTTATACACTTTTCCTAGACATGAAAGTCTACTATTATGACTCATGTGTAACCCACAAATACTCTATCTTGTGCTTCATTTTAGTCGCATAAAAATCGTTACAAACGTCCGTGCTTAAATTCAATTTATTCCAACTTTGCATTCTTTGTCCGTTCCAATAAAAATTGGAGACACAACATCAACCCGTTTTGTCCAACCCAAATTATGACATTATTCTATTCTAAGTATATTACGTCAATGACGGTTGTGTTCCACCCAATTTTAACCCTATACCTTTCCAATTAGTTAAAGAACACCTTGTGCATTAAATTTTAATTAAATTAATGCAATGACCCAACCTCACCCAAAACTAGACCCAACTCCTACCCAAACCCACACTCATACCCTCAAGACTCATACTAAACACCACGCACCATTTTAGTGCATTACATCACACCAAAAATAAGGTATTTTTCCTCATCCAATGACACAAAATTTCTTATTTGTGCAATTTTTCAATTGTCAAGGGCTCTTGTGCAATTTATAAATTGCCAAGGACTTTTGTGCAAATAGGAGGGTGAGGTGTCCACCTCCCATTGGAGGAAACACATGGAGAATTCTCCTCCGTCCATTTATTTAGGACTACATTCAATTCATGTATATGCATTAATGTAGCCTACTATTCATTAATTACATTCACACCTAAACCTAATCCTCTCCCACCCCTATATATACATCACCCGACCCCTCCTTCCTCCTCCAACTTCACCTCAGCCACTGTAAACCCCCACACCCGAAATTAGGCCTACTTGGCTTAGATAGTGAAACTAGGTCTAGTTTAAACCCAATTAGAATTAGAACACGACATTTTATTTAATTATACAATATTTTATATCGCTTAGTGCACCCTACCATTGCTTCAATAATTGGAGCACTACACTAGCCATTGTCTATCTATAAATTTTACAACCTTGTCCTAGACATGCCCGCCTACTATTCTGACTTTTGTGTAACTTATAATTATGCTTTCTTGTGCTACATTTTAGTCGCACAATAAACGTCACGGACGTTATTATTTAATTCTAAATAAATTCTGACCTTGTACCCTTGTGCGTTCCAATCGAGATTGGGAACACAATCTTGACCGTTTTGTGCAACCCGAATTTTATTAATATTCTACACTGTACCCTCTACGTCCCTGACACTTGTGTCCCACCTAATTATAATCCCATGTACTTCTAATTAATTTCAGAACATCATGCGCATTCAATTTAATTAATTAAATCCAATTTCTGTCCTTATATAATTTTTTTAATTATTGGGGGCTTTTATGCAATAACGCATTGAGGTGTCCCCACCATTGGACAATACATGAAGAAACCCAACTTTCCCCTTCATAGGAATTTTTTCCATAATTTTCGGAATGTGCAACGCGCACATCGTCCCCCATTTAAATTCTAGCCTTGTATTTAATTAATGTAATTTTTAGCCCTCCCAACATCCCCATGTGAGCCCAAGGCCCAACCCAAGAGGTGTTGACCAAGCCCACTCCTAGGTCAACAAAACCCTAGCTCACATGTATAAATATACAATTTTTTTTTTCTATTTTACATCGAAACCCCAAAACCTAAATTTTTACCTAGCCGACTCCCATCATCACCCTCACCTTCATCCTCCTTCCCGCCGCCTGCAAACTAACGACAGCCGCCGTGTCCGGCCATCCCGACCGGCCTCGATCTCTCTCACCCGCCTCATCCTCCGCCGGAGACCCTACTGCTCAGAGTCGCCTGAACGCCCCCGCCAGAACCGTCCGGATCCCGAGCACCATCGTCGTCGTCTTCCACCTCCGGCCGGGCATCCCCCGCTGCACTCTCGACGAACCCGACCCTGCTGCACCCCGACACCACTGTACCTCCAGCTTCCCTCCCCTTCTCCGGCCGCTTCCCCGGCCAGCCCTTCACCTGAGCAGCCTGCCCCCACCTCCATCTCCTCCGCCTCGCCTGACCCCGACCACCTGCAACTCACCACCAGCATGATCACCACCACTCCCCCTGGCCTCCTTCTCCTTCTCCCTCCGTTCTCCACCCGACCCGACTACCTGAGACCACCCCGCCTAGAACTCCTCCCCGACTCGCCTGGAGCACCACCACCCCGCTCCCTGTGCTCTCCTCCCTGACCTCGACCAGCCCCTCCCCCACCGGCCTGAACTCCTTCCTCCTCCCTTTGTCCATGTCCTCCTCCCTGTGTCCCTGTCCTCCTCCGGTCGGACATCCCCCCCACTGGCCGGACTCCGACAACACCTTCATCATCATCATCATCCCCTCTCATTATCACCTCCATTACCACCACCATCACCATCGTCATCGTCGTCGTAGTCATCACCACCATCATCGTAGCCATCGTCGTCATTATCATCGTCGTTATCATCATCGCCTCACCTTAATCATCGTCGTATCATCATCAACACCACATCACCATCATCATCTCATTAACACCTCATCACCACTAATACTATCATTAAACACCATTACCATTATCAACAACTCATCCTAGTCATCACCATCAGCCCAATCATCGTCCTCGTCATCACCATCGTCCACATCATCACCCCCTTAACTATTATCATCCACATCATCGCCATCGTCCCAGTCATCATCCATATCACTACCAATATCATAATCATCACCATGGTAATCATCATCAACCCCTTTACGATCATCATCATTGACCTAATCACCCTCGTCCTCATGTTCATCATAGACCCGTCACCCTTGCCAGACAACCCGCAGCAGTCACCCCCGATTTTTGTACCTGTGCACGCTGACCCCGAAGATCTGTTGGATTTATCTGCGCGACTTCAGGAGGAGGTTATTAGTGCTACACAGCTTTCTTGCCAGGCAAGTATACCTTGCCTTGTTGTACTGTTTAAATTCTGTATTATTAGCTGCATGTTTATTATCTTAAACTGTGCGCGTCCGAGAGAGACTCGGGTGCAGTCAACGGAGGTGTTGACGTTAGGACATGTGTCTGACCTAGTGTCTAGTAGACTCACCTAAAGTCGTGGAGTTATTGGTATGACTCCCCAGGCCTTGACACATTTCTTACACGTGTTGTGAGTCTCATGTAGGGCACAGACTTGCGTATGCGGTTGGCCACATGTACGTGTAGGTCGTGCGACGGTTAGGGTATAACTGCTAATAGTGTTGCATGTTAGAGACTTAGCAGTTATTAGTAGTCGGAGCATAGACTATTGTAGTACGAAGGTCCAATCCTTGTCCTTGTTTGGTTGTGAGGTTGGACTATCGTTCTAACGATAGACTATGAGCCAGAGCTACGACACCGATACTGGCACTTCGTCTCGGTGTAATAGCTACTACGTGTTGTGGATACAACATGCATAGATCATTGGACGGGGAAGACAATTCGTAGGCGTATAGGACAGACATTTGGTTGCCGTAGTTTCAGAGTAAACTGCGGGGCCGTGAGCCTCAGTGTTACCCGGTTATGGGCCAGTGTTACCCGGTTATGGGCCAGTGTTACCCGATTATGGGATCAGTGTTGCCCGGTTATGGGAGTATATGCTTGTCGATACATCCGACAGAGGTTACTAGCTGTCCGCTATCATGATCGGTGATGTAGTCAGCATATACATCTGGCATCCAGTTTACAACTAATGCCAGATAATTAGCCTCTGGCTTGACGCTATGCTTTATACCTTTCACCCACCCATACGTACCAAGGTTGTCTTCAAAGTGCATTTCACTTAGCTGGTTAGGTCACCCCTTGAGTTTTTACAGTATTTACTTTATGGCATGCTTTTATGTATCTTGTTACGTCCCTCTGAGAACCTGGCCCTTTCCAGGTGTATTGTTCTTGAGTATTCGCAGGAGCGCAGATCCGGACTTGCTACGTATATTGCGATGAGGTCTTCTCTTCGAGTCGTGACTGTTAGTTGATATTCTTATATTGCATTTATCTTGTTTATCTATATTCTGGTCCGGTAGTGGATTTGTTTCCATCCGACTACCATCATTAGATACTTTATATTGAGATCTAGTTATAGACATTGGTTATTCATCTTTATTTGATTTCTGTGGATGAGATTAGATCATACCCTGTGACTTGTGATATATATGTTTACCACTGGTGGATTGTTATTCATATTACAGCGTACGTGTGTTATAGTTTTCATATATTGGAGTGCCATATTCATACGGCTGGCATGCTTACGTGTCCTGGTCCTACGTATTTTGGGACTGGGGCGTGACAGCCACCCCCACCTTCCTCCTCCAGCTCCGACATCACCTCCACCACCCCCTGCCACCTTGGCCGCCGCCACAGCCCAGCACACCAACAGCAACACCACCCGCACCAACATCACCCTCACCACCTTCCACCATCACCCCCGACTTCCCCCACCGTAGCCCCCACCACCACAGGCCACCACCACTACCTGGGCCTCCCTCTCTCCCACCGTCCTAGCCACCTCCACCACCCTGGCTGCTACGGACCACCACCACCAACAGAAATACCACCAGCACCACCATCACCTCCACCACCGACTACTCCTCCCCCGACTCCCCACACGCCACCACCACCGACCCTAGCCACCCTCGACCACCGCCACCATCACCACCGACCACCCACGACCCCTCCCCCACCGTCTACCACCCTCGACCACCGCCCCCGCAGCCGCTGCAGCTGCTGCAACTGCTGCTGCTGCTGTTGCTGCTGTGCACGTCCCCGCCGGAGCTCCGCCCCCCCCCCCTCGCCGGCGACGACCTCGTACGGTGGACACACCCCCTGGACACGACACAGAGGTACACCCTCACCTGTATTTAATACGTATATGTATATATATATATGTATATGTATATGTATATTATATGTATTATATATATATATTATTATATAAGTATATGTATATTATGCATATACTATTTATATATATATATTAAAGTATATAAAGTATATGTATATTATGTATCTATATATATATGTATATTATGTAAATACTATTTATATATATATACTAAGTATATAAGTATATGCATATTATATATAAGTACATATAAAGTATTAAAGTATATATATAAGTATATAAATATTATATATATATGTATATGAGTATATAAGTATTATATTCATATATTTAGTATATATATGTATATTATGTATATATATGTTTATATATTATACGTATTTTTGCATTTTTGCATTTATGTATATACTATATGTATAAGTAATTACTATATGTATATATATATATACATACATACATATTTAAATATTAATTATGTATATGTTTATAAAATTACGTTTTTATAATTTACGACACGTGTACGTCTTAGCAGCGTGCACACACGACACAGTTAGTTGTCCAAGTAAGACACCTTTGCGTCAGTTCCTAGTACAACGTAGCATTTCCTGTGCGTACTACTGTAGTGGCTAATAATCATAATATTATATTATATTATATGTATAGGGTCGTTGGACCATTCAGGCGAGACTTCGGGAGCAAGTTATTGGCACTCACAGCTCGAGGACGTAGGCAAATATACATTGCCTGATTTTACTGTTTAATTTAAATTATAAACTGTTGTATGATATCCTGTTGCAATATACATATAACTGTGCGCGTCTGAGATTGACTCAGGTGCAGTCGACGAATACATCGATATGTAGTGTAATTGACTTAGACACTAGCAGACTCACCTACCATTTCGAAGGTATTCTGATATCTTCCTAGACCCTGACACTTGTACACGCATCACGATTGCAAACTCATGTTGGGATGCGGGTTCGCGTACTCGACTAGCTACCGGTGCGTGTGACATGAATCACGGTTTAGCACGTAATCAGGATTATCTAGTTAGTTGTGACTTCGCATATAAATACGTGGTATACACGTCGTGTATTCGACTTGTATATCGGCATTGGTCGGGAAGGACAACTAGTAGGCGTATGGGATACACACATTGGACTCCGTAGTATCCAGAGGAGCCACGGATCCAATGACTTCCTTTATTCAGATACCGCATTCTTCGGAGCGATACAGACGTATATATTTGCAGATACCTCATTCTTCGGAATGATGGACGTTACATGTACAGATACTACGCTCTTCGGAGAGTGGACGTTATGCCTACGTCTACCCATACGTACCAAGGTTGTCTTCATATTGCATTCACTTAGATGGTTAGCACACCCCTTTATTTTATTCAGTATTTATATATATGACATGCATTTTTGTATCTTGTTACGTCCCTCTGAGGACCTGGTTCCCTTCCAGATTTAGACGAGACGCACTATCCTACTGTGTACGGACCCGGACATGAGACGAGGTACGCATCCGAGGAGGAGCTAGAGGTGCTGCCATTAGAGTTCCCTTGATCACCGGTAGATCTACCATCTAGGGCTGGAGCCTCCTTATCTAGTTAGACGATGCTCTAGTCATACTATCTTTCAGCACTCTTATGTTACTTTTGTAGTGGGTTTGTTCCCACCAGACATCTGGATTCTACTATGACATTTCAGACTCTGCACTTATTTTCCAGCACTTATTTCAGTACTTCTTGTTATATTGTAGATGAGATTAGACATTACCTGATATATGTTAGTATTAGATTTGTTAGTATTTTAGGACAGCGTAGCACGTCTCATTGGGTCCATTAAATTGGGTAATCCCTCAGAGACGTGTCAGCTGGCCAATGTCACGTGGCCTGGTCCCGTATACTTTGGGACTTGGGCGTAACAACTTTGGATCATTCTTGACAACCTGTCAATTGTTAGGTACAGTAATACTATCCAAAGATGCAATAAATTCTCAATGAGAAGAAGGTATGTTATTATATGAAACAAACTTAGCAAGGTCCCAACCATATCTATCAGGAGGATTTTTTGCATTGCTGCGAGTGGTCCTCCGTACTGATAATGGTGTGGGAGGAGTAGAAAAAATGATATCACCTGAAGGAGAATCTGGTGGTGGTGGTGTAGGTGTCTCAAGAGTTGAGACGGACGCAGGCAAGGGACTTGGCACTATAGGTATTGGTCCTGCAGTTTGCTTCTCTTTCCTGCTGTAGGTAAGTAACTTCCCCTGAGCCGTGGGCCTAACACCTCTCATCGTCTCTCCCTGTTCCTCTTCACTCTCCTACTCCTCCTCAAATATTCCTCCATGCCATACTCCTAAATCGGTCACCATACTCTCACAAATCTCCCTCTCTCGCCTCATACTCTCAGTATCATGTGAGTTGCTCATGGATGAGGTTCCCTCCTGAATGTAGTATGGCTCAAACTCTCTGAAGTGAACATCCATGCTCACAAACTTCTTCTTCTCTACTGGGCTCCAGCACACCTACCCCTTCTGAGTCACCGTATAGCCTACAAATACACACTTAATTGCTATTGGGTCAAGTTTTACAACATACGGTTTTTTGTCCTTCACAAAACATACGCAGCCAAACACCTTTAGTGGGAGTATCAAACTATTATTTTCTTGCAATATCTCAAATGAAGACTTCCATCCCAGTATCTTCGAGGGCATCATGTTGATCAATCGAGATGTTGTCAACACTGTATGCCTCCACAGACTCTGTGGGACATTCATGGCGATCATCATGCTCCTTGCCACCTTCAAAAGGTGTCTATTCTTCCTTTCTGCCACTCCATTATGTGCTGGTGTGTATGAACATGTGGTCTAATGTTGTATCCCATGGGCTGACATGTATTTTTCAAGTGCTTTGTTGGTATACTCTGTTCCATTGTCAGACCTTAGTACCTTCACCGCTGCTCTGTACCTAGTCTGAACATGTTTATGAAAGTCTCAAAAACAGGCAAAGATCTCACTCTTATTTTTCATCAAATACAGCCAGGTGACGCGAGATGAACAATCAATAAAAGATACAAAATACTTGTAACCATTCATAGTCGTTGTGGCGCACGGCCCCAGATATCAGAATATATAATATCAAAAACAGAATAGCTCATATGGCCCGCACCAATATATGAGCTCCTAGTAAGTTTGCTAAATCACATGCATCACATACTAGTTTCTCCTTATTTGCCTTTTCATAAATAGATGGATACAAACTACTCAAAATACCAAAAGAGGAGTGCCCCAACCGCCTGTGATGGAGTATCAGTGTATCATCGGCACTCATCTTTGGTCCTCTCATTCCTTCCCTTTCTGCCACAGACACCAATGCTGAATCCAGGCCTTCCCGATCCATGTACCGCAGTCCATCAAGCCAAGTGCCAGTCCCACGTCTTTGTCCCGTCTCCTTCTCCTGGAAGATCACCTTAGTAATATCAAAAGAGATAATGCATTTTAGTTGGAGGATTATAGAACTAATGGACAAAAGACTGACTGAAAAAGAAGGACCATATAAAATATTGTATAATCTTACTGAACCTGTACAATCGACATTATCCTTACCGACCACTGGCTGAAAATTACCATCGGTTGTTTGAATGTTGTCTGCAGATGCTAGGTGAGTGTAGGAAGAGAACTCACTAGCATTTTCTGTCACGTGTCGAGACGCACCCGAATTGAAAATCTAGTCCGACGGTCTAAGGAAAGACATAGATGCAAGGACGAGTGAGTCATCAGTACCTTTCGATGGATGGACATACATGGCAGCGTTGCCTCTGGCGAAGACTGAGGTGGACGCCTCATCGGTCCCACTTCTCCTGTCTCCATCGCTTGACGCTCTATGCTTTCTCCTGAGTACTTTCAGCATATCCAGTAGTGCCTGATCCTCCTCAGTATAGGCACCATTAGCTCCCTCCCAGCCTTCTGCTACCAGCAGGTTCGCCCGATAACCTCCTTGACCACCCCGTCGACCCCCACGACCACGTCCTCCAAACTGTCCACATACGCCACCTGAATCTCCCTCCTTGGGTAGTTTGGTGCAAGCATACCTTAGATGGCCCACCTTCCTGCAGTTGTAACACTGCCGGAGGGGTCTCACTTAGGCCCTGTGCCGCTTTAATTGATAACTGCCAGTGCTGTCTTCACTTCAGGAGGACCACATGTCTCTGCCTGTAGCTTGATACGAGTCTCCTCCTACATCATGGCCAAGATAGCCTCCTCAGGTGTAGGAATCTTCAGTTGGGTTAGAAGTAGTGATGTCCTCTGAGTAAACACCGCGGCAAGCCCCTTATGAAAATAATATTTTTGGGTGTAAAATGGAAAACTGGACTTAGGACAATTTTTCTGGAATTTATCGGACCCCGGACCTATTTTTAAAACACCTAAATTTATTTATTTAATTATTTATTAAATATTTTTACTGATTATTTATTTATTAATATTAATATTATTAATATTTTTATAAATCGGCCCACTGAACCCGGCCCACCGGGCCCAGCCCCAACCCGGCCCAGCCGTGGCCTAGCGGGTCTGGTTGCCCGCTAGCCCGCAACCCGCTCACCCGCTCACCCACGATCCCCCAGCCCCCCCGCGCGTCCCGGCCGCTCCGCCGCACGTCCCGGCCACGTCTCCGCCCAGGCCGCCCCCGCACGCCCCCACGACTCCGCGAGCTCCGCCTCCTCCGCCTAGCCAGCCTCCTCCCCAGCCTATATAAACCCTAGGCTACCCCTTCCCTCCGGTCACCCGAATCCCTCCACCACCACCGCTGCCACCGCCCTCTGCACCTCCGACGACCACCGCATCCCTCACCACCGCGCCGCCGTGCCCTCGCCTGGCTCCGCCCTGCGCCTCCACCACTGCGGCCCCCTCTTCCTCCCCTCCTCTTCTTCTCCTCCGGCTGCCCTCCGTCGAACAGCAGCAGCGCCGGCCACCTCCGCCCGCCCCCGCGCCGCCAGCGCCTCCCCGAGAACCGCCCAGCCCCGGCCGACCGTTCCCCCACTGCCCCCAGCCCCTCCGACGGTCCTCCGGCCGCCGCAGAACCCTAGACCTAACCCTAGACGCCGGACACGGCTTGGACACAGGACACAGTGTCCTGTGTCGTGTCGGACACGATCGACCCCGGTTTTTCGGGTCCCCTTCAGGTGCGTGTATCTTCTTGCTCGTAGCTCGGATTTCGATTCCGTAAATTGCGTTGCAAAGCCTGTATGACCCTCTCGGTGTCTGGACAAACCGTTCGGGGCATCGCGTCCTGTGGTGATCGCACACCGCGATCCAAAAACAGAAAAAACCAGACCCTGTTTCACCCCGAAACTGAGTACGCCCCGCCAAACGGGACGACTTGGTCGCGCGCGGTCTTCACAGATACGTGCGCCTCGTCGATACGGACGTGTGGGATTTCACGGAAGCTGATTCGGGTGTGCGTGCACACCGGAATCAACGCGTATCCGCGGACATCGCCCCGTATCCGTACTTTCTGGAACGCGTCCTAACTTTGTGTACACACGTCGGATCGAGACGAAACTTGCGCCATCGGACTCGTAGCGATACGCTGGTCCTGTGGGTCAAGTTTGGTACGATTCTGAGAACGTTGACGAAATCGCGTGTCGTGGGCCCCACAGGCCCCGCTCGACGGGCGATTTCGTGATCGGCTCATCGGAATTCAAATCTGAAGGTTCCGTTGGGTTCGTATCAGCGTTCCTGACCTGTTGACACTAAGTTTGGTGAATTTGGAGACCTTTGACCCTGGCACGTTTTCGGTGCAAAGCGGGCCCACAAGTGGACCCCGTTTTGACCCGAAACTGCCGTTTCTGTCCTTGTCTCCAAATTGGACCCAAGGACAGGCGTTTCTAGCTGATTGATATTTTCTGGATCTGATGGTGATGTTTTTTTCAGCAACCGGAGTACCGCCTGCAATTCCCGCCGAAGTCAGAACTACGAACCGAGCCGGAACCACAGGCAAGTGTACCTTGCCAAAACTTGCAGCTTTGTTACCTATTTCTTGGACTTAGTTATATATCAGTGGGCAAGTAAAGCTTGTCAAATTCTCAGATAATTCTGGTTAAAGTATTTACTTGATTGCTTGTAGTTTCATAAGTAACTTGCTTAACTGCTCAACCCAGGACACCTGACACTCTTCATGTGATGGAATTGCCTGAGATATACCTGGTGATTCCGTATAGGTTACATTTTTCATGTCATTACAGTTTACATGCTTAGATTCTATCCTGACTCATTGCATTAGTTCAATCTTGCGTGACTTGTACCTGATATTTCTGGAACTGTGACGTGAGATTACATGGGGTGGGGAGAGTATTACCATATCAAGGCTGATTATAATATAAATAATGTTATCTGGAGGTGTCCTAGTCTCTGATACAGAGCTCTGGCACAAGTTCTGGCTCTTCGAGAAAATACTGCTATGGTTTCTTAGACACTGATCCTGTAGTAGTCTCAGCCTGAGTATGACTAAAACTCTCACTTGCATATCACTAGCTGGTTTACATATTTACCCTGCTGTTTATTTTATTGCTGCACTGCATATGTTTTGGCTTATATTTTCTGTACCTTGTTATGTCCCCTGAGGACCTGGAATGGACTATGTCCCCAGGTGTAGCCGCAGAGAACTACCCCGAGGTGTACAGTACAGGAGCACTCCTTGGAGCAGAACCCGGAACCGAGGACGAGATAGTTGCAGAAGACTTCTCCTGAGCACCGGCTTCAGCTACACAGTATTTCCTTTTCAGTATTTTATATTCCAGTCTATGTTTCCTTAAATGTAACAGAATAATTCTCGGATTTGTTTCCCGAGATAACCTTATTTAGTATTGCATATTTAATTCTATTTGCATTATTTCCGTCATTAATCTGTGTTATTCTGTGGATGAGAATAGTAATACCTGAGACTTGTACTTAGTACTGCTAGACTACAGCTTAAGCATGCCCTGATGGATCCATTAAATTGGGTTGTCCATCGGTGCGTGCTGTTGGCCATTGCTCACGTGCTCAGTCCCTCGTCATTTTGGGACTGGGGCGTGACACACGCACTATGGTGGTCGTGTCCGATGGTCGCTACCCCAGAGGTATGTCGATTGATGGAGTCCGAGGGTGGCTACCCCAGAGGTATGTCGGCTGATGATGTCTACTGACGAGCGTGAGGTTGTGAGGATTATATCGAGTAGCCTACCCTTGCCCATACGTCGAAAAATTATCCTCATTTGCATTCATATAGATTGTCCTGTACAGCGTACTTATCTATTTTCAAATATGATGCATGTTTACTGTATTCAAATTGGCTCGTATTTTCTGTATCTTGTTTCGTCCCTCTGAGGACCTGGTCCTCTGCCAGGTGTATCTGTTCTTGAGTATTTGCAGGAGCGCAGATTTGGATGGTTACATGTGATCCGAGGATGTCTTCTCTTCGAGTCCGTGATTGATAGCTGGTATTCTTATATTGTGTTTATCGTGTTGTACTCATATTGTATTTGCTCTTATATTCGAGTTAGTAGTGGATTTGTTTCCATCCAACTATCATCCTTAGATACTTCTTATTGAGATCTAGTTTCATAGATACTGGTTATTTATTTCTATATGATTTTGGTGGATGAGATTTAGATTTTACCCTGTGACTTGTATTACATTTTATACCACTTGTGGATTTGATATTCATATTACAGCGTACGTATGGATTTGGTTTCCATATATTGGAGTTGCCATATCCATGCGGCTGACATGCTTACGTGTCCTAGTCCTACGTGTTTTTGGGACTGGAGCGTGACACCCGTAAACCTCGGGATAGCTCTCCTCGTCTACACTTGGGGACATAATCTGTATCCAGGTCCTCAGGGGACATAGCAAGGTATAATAAACACTCAAGGCAAAATAAAATGCAGTAAGTAAGAACAGATCCTCAGGGCAAGCTATGTAACCAGCTAAGTAAAATACAAATGAGAGCATCACTAGTACTCAGGCTGAGACCACTACAGGCTCTGTGTCGGGGAGTCCATAGAAGCAAGTAGTATCTCGTAGGGCCAGTAAATGTGCCAAGCTCTGGTATAGAGACTAAAGCACCTCCAATAACATAGTATATATATAACATAATCAGCCTGTAGCATGTGTGTCTCTCTCCACCCAATGTAATCTCATATCTCATATCCACAACGTCTCATGTCCATAACACGCAAGATCATGACCTCTAGCTAGTACAACGAGTCATAATAATATCCATATAATATGCAAGTCTCATATCACGAATCATGTAAGCCTATACAGAATCACCATGAATAACTCAAGAAGGATTCTGTCAAATGAAATAGTGACAAGTGCCCTACGGTATGACATACTTGGTAAAGCAAGCACGTAAAAATATGATCGTTGAATCAACTCTCTAAGTGACGTTACACGACTCCGCGTACAACGTCGACACCCGAATATTTTTCGGACGCTAACCAACGTCCCACGGTCTTAGGTTGAACATGTACATCACAAGAGTATATATATATAAAGAAACACAAGAAGATAATATAATCGGATCTACTGCAAGCTTGAAAAGGTACACTTGCTTGGGTTCTGAACTCCGTCAACTGCTCCTGGGAAAGTGGAATCTGCACGTACACCTCCGGATGCTGAAACAAACATCACCAATGTTCTCAAAATATTTGAAATAGCTAGGATTGACTACCCATAAGTCCAATTTGGACACATGGACAAAATTGACAATTTTTGGTCAAAGCGGAGTCCACATGTGGCCCACTTCGCACCGAAAATCTGTCGGAGGTAAAGTTCTCCAAATTCGTCAAACTTAGTGTCTATGAGTCCAGAACGACGATACGAACCCAAAGGAACATCCAGGATTGGATTTCGATGAGCCGATCACGAAATTGACTGTCTTGTGAAACCGTGGGACCCACGAAACGGTATTTTCGCCAACGTTCTCAGATTCGAACAAAACTTGGGTCACGGGACCAGAGTAACGCCGCGAATCCAATGGCACAAGTTTCGCTACGAAATGACGAATATACACGAAGTTATGGTGAGATGTCAGAATAGCCCGATACGGTATTTTTCGGCGGATACGCGTTGATTCCGGCGTGCACACACATCCAAATCAAGTTTTGCGAAAGCCCACACGTTCACGTTTACGTTACGCACCTTTCGGTGTAATCCGCACGCGACGACGTGGCCTCGTTTGACGGGACGCATCTCGTATCGGAGATTTTGGATTCTTAAAAAACAAGTTTTTGGTTTCTTTGGAATTAGAATAATTTAACCCATAAAGCCAACTAACAAAAGCTATAAGAACTGTAAAAATCTTGATTATATTGTGAAGAAGTGCTTTCAATTATATTTTGAAAATAATTAACGAGTTGGTAGAAAATTAGACATGAACATGGGTACTTGGACTGAATTTCTGAACTATTTTTGAACAGTTTTTCGGCAAACTTTCGGTCGATTTTTCAATCAAACCCGGGTGCCTAAATTCGTTCCACTTGAAGAGAATCCTAGGGGGTTAGGTTGTGAGGTATTAGCGAATATGGGATGCGAAACGGACAAGCGAGGAGGAAAAAAAAACTCTACGCGAAGGGGGGGTCGTAGCTGCCAGTGCGCGTACGCTCGCGGTCGGCCGCGCGACTGCTGCTACTGCTACTATGCGCGGCGCGGCACTACGGACGGCGCTGCGGACGATCGTCGTGGGTAGTCAGGGTCCGACGTGGGTGATAGTGGAGGGTGGAGGCGTGGGTGATGGTGGATATGGCGTTCTAAATTTTTTTAAAGTCCACCAAACGGTAAAATCGTTTATCCATAGTACTTTTTGATACGACCATTTTGGCATAAACTTGACCTTGTTTCGATCTCTCAGTCAAAAGTTATGATACTTTAAAGTTTTAAATTTTATACTTTTGTCCTTAACATGTGCGTCTTGCTTCGGATGCAATTTTTTTCTCTCTACGAATTGTGTTACTCTCGTCGAAAACATACAAATCGACCTATTGTTTGACAAAAACGATTTTCAAACAAATAGTTATGACCGTTCGAATTCTGTTCAATGGCGGACGTAATTTTCTTATGGCAGAATTTTTATTTTATTTTTTGATGTTGAATGATAACATATTTTATTTTGGATGTTAAATTTTATTTTTTTTATAATTTATTTTAAAAAATATTGCTACAACAATTTGAAAAAAAAACTAAACCTAAATAAAAATAAAAATAAACAAAAACACTCTTTAAAAAAATACATAACAAAAAGAACCAAATCCAACTATCAAAAAAAAAAAAAAAACAAACAAACAAAAATCAAAATATATTTGGCAAGGCCAAATTTTTTGCCAACAAAGTTGGCAAAAATTTGACAAATATAATTTTTATTTTATATTTTCGCCATCTGGGACGGCGAAAGTTTTCTTAATTTCAAAATTTTTAAAAATAATTTTATTTTAATTAATTTATTTAAAAATATTTTTTGTACAACAAATTTTTTGTATTTGAATTGACAATTTTTTTTACTTATTATGAGGCTATATCAAAGTCCTTATCCGAAGATAAAACAATCTTATCTTTGATAGATCCAACAAAACCCTAATATTGTGACCACTCATTACTTCAATTTATTAACTTCAATTTATGATCATAACTTCTACCCATCAAAGAGTTTAGCTCCCACATATCATCACCTTCTTCTCCTCCAAAATAAACACAAGAGAGATGTTCTCGTTCCTTCACTCTCAAACGATGGCCATAATCAAAGAAGAAGAAGAAAGAAAGACAAACGACGAACACTTACAGCCGAGGATCTCTCCATATTTGCAATAAACCTCGAAGAACCTCCAGAAAAATTCTTTGTGCCCTCCTTCCTTGTGTGGCTTTTGGAGCAGCTCACCAACAAACACAATAGGAAAAAAGAAAAGGAAAAGGAGAGAAAATTGGATGAGAATTAAATATTTGTGTTTCAATTATAGCCTAAAGAAGGAAGAGTTTTTTTTTTCCCCTTCAGAAATGGAAGAGTCGGTTGTTGTTGTTGTTGTTTTTTCTAAAATGAGCAATAGTCCGCTATGACTCCCAATTCCCATGTATGTCACTATTTAATTTTTTTTTTCAAGGTTGGTTGGCCTTGTGGGCGCTTGGGCTTTAAAAAAAATATAGTGGAAAACTGTGGTTTATTACTTATTATTACTAACCTTTAAAAAATTGGGGCCCTTTGGACAATGGTGCCCCGGGACCAAGTCCTATTTGTCCTTCCCATGGGCCCCCCCTGGACGCAAGATCATACATACAAAATATGTCGTTAACGGTTAACGGAACACTTGGAAGTCATCCGCACTCGGGTGTATACCGACAGTGTATGAAATATACAGTTTTATGTTTTTGATATTTTTTTTTCTCCACAAATTGTTTGTGAAAGTCAAAATCTTAATATGTAGCTACTTAGGGAAATTTTGGTACGCGAAATACTATATAGTCAGAAATTCTATATTTCTGAAAATTAAATTTTAAATAATTAAATTATCCGGAAAACTATATCTCCATATTTGGTGACTATACAAATATATCTGGAAAAAAAAAGAGAAAATAAAAAATATTTGAAAGTAAAAAAAAAAATTTGGAAAAACATTTTTTTTCTAGACAACGACAAAAAAAAAAAAAAAAAAAAACAAAGAAAAAAAACGAAAAAATAGCTAAAAACGAAAAAGAAAGAAAGAATAAAACGATTAAAAACGAAAAAAAAAGACCTAAACCGTTAAAAGTGGTGACCGTTATACATTATGATAATTATGTAGGGTACACCTTGAATATGGATAAATAAAGTGGGGGTGCAACTCAAATTAACTTCTATTTTATTTATTTGGAGTAAGTTTTATAACGAGGCTTCAAAACGGCTCAAAAGTGAGCCGTCTAAGCCGTTTGTAAATACTCAACTATTTATTTAAAAATTTAATAATACGTAAAAAAATGTTGCAAAAAAATTAATTTGTTATAAATTACGTCATAAGGAATCGAACTTGACCAATCAAAAAAAATGTCTCTCACTTTAACCACATGAACTATAAAATGTGTTTAATTATAGTTATATAATATTATGCAGTTACACAATTAGTTAAAATTTATTTAATTTTGAATTTTGAATTACGTAAGGATATACGTACAGCTTACACGGCTAACTTTAAAAAAAAAATTTATAAAGAGTAAAAATATATCCATAATAAATTATAATTAAAATATTTTATAATAATATTATAAAATTTTATTTTATGTGCAACGTACGTGTATTTACTATAATATATATATATATATATATATATATATATATATATAGAGAGAGAGAGAGAGAGAGAGAGAGAGAGGGGGGGGGGGGGTACAAAATTGATAATTATTCCGAATCGAAACTGACACAAGCAATTTGTTTCACTTTTCAATGTTAGGTTCGATTTTTGTTTTCGGAGAAATAAATAATTCATTTTTTCGGTTAGGTTATATATTTTGGACTTTAGAACTAATTTGAACCCGAAAACCGATTTAAGATTACCTATATACCCTCAAACATCAAATGTGTTTAACTTTTCCAACTTTTACGTTGCATAATGGTAATTTATTTATTGTTGCATTGTAAAATACGTCATTCTGTTCATTTGTAATTAAATATTATTTAATTGTTTGTTGGTTTTTGATTGACAAAAAAAATGCGTATGTAAAATATTTCAATAATGCTAAGTTTACTACCAAATTCTTACAACCTTCATACAACTCTCTCATCCTCCTGCTACGTGGACCATCTCCAACTCTACCTCTCTCCCAATGAACGACCGTCACGTGACGTTTCGGTCACGTGACGAACACCCGGATAGCCATCGGGTCTCATCTCTTTTCCCTCGTTCAATGGACGGCTGCCACGTGGACCACGTAACCTCCACGTAACAGTTTTAAGAGGGTTGTAGGCATTTGGTTGTATTCCTAGCATAGTCCAAAATATTTTAGTCCGAAGCATTACGCTTTGGACTTAGAAATCCGTCCAACCGATTTAATCCAACAACTCAACTGAATTAGTTTGGTTCGGTTTAGTTTGGACTCCGAAAAATTTAGATCACTTTAGTTCTAAAATTTTAGTTCAATTTGAGAAAATTTATGTTCGGTTGTATCGAACCTGATAGAACCGAACCAAATCGAATCGAATATTTACAGGTTATATACTTTTATAATCTATGGCCCGTGTTCATTTACTTCTTCGTGACCCTGTCATATGTCCATGTTTACAGAAATGGGCCTATTCTGAATATGATTCTCAGAGCTAAGCCTTAAACTTCGTCCAAGCCCATCATGTTTGCCCACTGGAACCGGCCCTTGGTGTTTGGATGGGCTTAAACCTTTTTGTTCAAATTTGGATTCTAAAAGTATGTTAACTTACCGATTCCACAAAAATATAAAAAATATAAATATGTTCATCCTAGAGACAATAGAAAAAATTCCAAGAATACCATCTTGACTGCATTATATGTATTGTGAAGATTTTGTAATGTATTCAGATCTAGAAGGGATTCAAGCCAAGTTTGCACAAAACCACAAGTTAAGCATGGCAAGAAAGTGATCCAAACAAAAACTAAAAGCCCGAACTCAGTTTGGGATGAACTATAAATTCCTAGAATCCAAACCTGATTTTGTTTGTATTGACTCGTATAAAACATAACTTCCATTCCAAGTTTAGGCTCAAAGGTCTACTAGGACATTGGACGTCATTCTTTTCATGTATTGGTAGAAAAGGAAATTAAGTTTTTGCAGTCAATTTTTTTGTGTTTTCATCGTTTTTTTTTACCGCACTCATAAGATATAGTAGCATCATCTCAATACCGCAAATTGATGTTTTGTGAAAGAATCAATTTTAATTTTAATTTTAATTTTAATTTTAATTTTAAAATAAAGTCTAAAATAAAATTAAAATTAATGCTTAAATTAAAAATAAAACTAAAACTAAAATTAAAATTAAAAATAAAACTAAATTTAATAAAAAATAGCATAAAAAATAATATTAAATTTAACATTACTATTAATATTACTATTACTGTTCTATTAAGATTTTTAAAGATATACTTATTTCTAAAGATAATTTTTTTTTAGATTTTTTTTGAAAGATAAATTAATTTTTAGATTTAATTTTTAAAAAACAGAAATTTTACAGTAGCGAAATAAATTTATATTAAATTCATGCAGACGAAATAAGTTTGGATAAATTTGAAATAGAGACAGAGTCCGCCAATAATGTTGGCGAAAAACAAAAAAAAACGAACACGTAGGCAAAAAAGTCAAAAGTGGACCCACAAGCCCAAATTCTGCCAACACTGTTGGCGGAATTTGGCCTTGTGGAGCCCGCGGGTTGGTTTTGTTTGTTTGATTTATTTTATTAGTTTGTTTTAATTAGTTATGTTTTGATTTTTTTTTTAGTTTAGTTTTGGAATTTGATTTAAGAAAATGTATTTTAACAAAATAAAATTAAAAAATTTAATTGTAAAAAAAATTTTAGGAATATTTTTTTCGTACATGTCCACTATTTTTGGCTCACGGATTTAAAACAATTAATTTAAATTTGTTCTTTTTAAAATTTTTCATAATTTTTTTTTTGAGGTTGAAACATCGTTTTAAATCCGTAGACCCCCACACCCAATATAAATTAATTTCGCTATAGTAAATTTTAAATATTTGAAAATAAAATTACCGAAAGTAAAATTTGGAGGTCGAAACATCGTCTTTTTGCGATTCTAAATTTTTTTGAAGTCCGTCAAACGGTTAAACAGTTTATCTCGTAGTACTTTTCGATACGGTCATTTTTGCACAAACTAAACCTTGTTTCGATCTCTCAGTCAAAAGTTATGATACTTTAAAGTTTTAAATTTTATATTTTTGCCTGTAACATGTGCATCTTGATTCGGATAAAAAAAAATTCTACACGATTTGTGTTACTCTCGTCGAAAACATACAAATCGACTTATTGTTTAACAAAAAACGATTTCAAAACAAATAGTTATGGCCGCTCGAAGTCTGCTTGACGGTAGACGTAATATTCTTACGGCAGATTTTTATTTTTATTATTATTTTTAACGTCTGTTATCGACAAGAAAATTAACGATAGGAATATAATATTAAAAAATATGACGTTTTTATACTTTTTTAAACTTTGATGCTTTAGATGGAATTTATACAAATTTTGATGCTCTGGATGCAAATTTTTGAAATAAAATTTTCTTTACAATTAATTTATTTTAATTTTATTTCGTTAAAATAAATTTCTTAAATCTAATTACAAAACAAAACAAAACAAAATAAATAAAATCAAAACATAACATAACATAACTAATTAAAACAAACCGACACAACCCAACCCAACTCGTGGGCCCCCACACCCAATTTTTGCCAACACAGTTGGCTGAAATTAGCCCCCTCACCAATTTCAGCCAACAGTGTTGGCGAAAATTGACTTGTGGGGTCCACTTTAATTTTTTTTTTTTTTGCCTACGTGTACGTCTGTTGTATTTTTCGTCAACTCTGTTGGCGGACTCTGTCTCTATATCAAAAATTTACAAACTTATTTCGTTTGAATGAATTTAATATAAATTTATTTCGCTACAATAAATTTTATGAAAAAAAAATCTACCTTTATTTTTTTAAAAACAAAAAAAATCTATCTATCTCTATTTTTAATAAATAAATGATAAATAAAATTTTATTTTATAAAAAAAACAGATAGATAAGTTATATTTTTTAAGATAGATATATATATTTTTTAAAAGGAGAGATTTAATTTTTGAAAGAAAAATAAATTTAGAAGAAAAATATAAATATATTTACTAATCCCGTAAGTTATATGGTAGGAGAATATATATATAATTCTGGGAAGTTATATTGGTGGGTACAATAAATCTATCAACTGTCCACCGAGTCTCCTACATGAAAAATTCAGCTTCACCTTGAATATTATTTTTCTATTTTTTTTCCATATGTTTACTAAATAAAATTATTCATTTAAGTTAACAATGAGAGCTAGGGATTTACGTGAGTTATTTTTTAGTCTTTTTAATAATAATAATAATAATCTATAAAATGTATGCAATGCACGTGCATATATACTAACCTATATAATGAGAAAATTTTAGTTTCATCGCGAAACTTTTCTTTCCAAATATACTCTTACATACGCTTACTAATTAAAATTATTCATGAAAGTTAATGCAGGCAGCTACATAATAACGACAACTATCTTTTAGTCTTTTTAAGTTGTCTTAATAAAGATTCGAATAATTACAACAATTATCTTTTATTCTTTCTAATAATAATCTATAAAATGAGAGAAGTTCAGCTTCATCACGTAACTATTTTTTAAATATATCATTGCATTGTCTATTAATTAATAGGGACAATTAGGTAATTATAAAATCGTCTTTTAGTATCCTAAGTATTCTAATAAATATTAAAATAATTATAATGTCTTTTATTCTTTCTAATAATAATTTATGAAATGTATGCAACGCAAATACATTACATACTAGTTACTATATAATTAGAAAAGTAAAGATTTTACCGTGAAATTTTTATTTCTAAAGTATCCTTATCGATGTTTACTACTTAAATTGTTGATTAAATTTAACATGAATAGTTAGATAATTAAGTGTAGATTAAAAAAAAAAAAGTTTGTTGTTTACTTTCGCAAGATGTAAAAAGTTAAAGGCTCTTCTCAAGTAATATAAAATAAAAAAATTATTGTTTGTTCTGTCCAAATAGCATTAAATATGTGCAAGACTGTTGTAAACACCCTAAAATTTTCAGATATTTTTAATCAATTTTTGGATTTAATATGCAATTTACATAGGACCTGAAGTGAGTTTGAAATTTTTAATTGCCAATAAACAACATTAAATTGTAGCGGAAACATGATTTTATGGTGTAAAATAGAAAACCGGACTTAGGGTAATTTTCTGGGATTTTATTGGGCCTCAGACCTAGTTTTAAAAGCCTAAAAAACTATTTTCTAAATTAATTAATTAATTAATATTATTATTATTATTATTCCTATTTTTTTATTATTTTTCGGTTTTGGGCCCGGCCCGGCCCAGTGGGCCGAGCCCGTTAGCGAGCCCAGCCCAGCCTCTCGCCTTAGCGGGTCGGGCGGGTCCGCTCACCCGGAGCCCGCCGCCCGACCCGACCCACTTGCCGGTCACCCCTGTCCCCCGTCTCCCCCACGATCCGGGAATTCCGCCGCCCGCCGCGAACTCCGGCCGCCACGTCGTAACCGACGGCCACGACCCCCCCCAGTCCCGCCTTCCCCGGCCTCACGTCCGCCCGACCAGCCCCTATGAGAACCCCCCTCGCTTCCTCCTCCGCCCTCACTCCCCTAACGCCGAAACCCTAGCCCTAACTCTACCCCACTCCGGCGAGCCCCCGTCCGGCGACCCAGGCCTCAGCCCCCTGCGCCGTCCTCCTCCCAGGCGGAGCCTCCCTTCTCCACCCTTCCTCTTCCTCCTCCTCCCCCAGGCGGAGCCGACCCCGGCCTCCAGAAACCCTCCCCGCTGCTCGAGCTGCCGGCCGACCCCCCCTCGGCGCCGCCCAGCCCCTCCAGCAGAGCCGCAGCCACCGCCCCGAGTCGCCTCGACCGTCGGCCAGTCCCCCAGAGCCCCGGACATGCGGACACAGCCCAGTCCTAGGCCGGACACAGCGGGACACGAACTCGCGTGTCGGACACGGTTCTAAATCCCGGTTCCTCGGGTCCCCTTCAGGTACTCGTATCTTGCAAATCGGATCTCCGTTTTCGATTCTGTAAATTTCTACGCGAAGCCTGTATGACCCTCTCGGTGCCCGGACAAACTGTTCGAGGCATCGCGGCCTGTGGCGATCGCACACCGCGATCAAAAACAGGAGAAACCAGACCCTGTTTCACCCCGGAACTGAGTACGCCCCGCCAAACGGGACGACTTGGTCGCGCACGGTCTTCACAGATACGTGCGCCTCGTTGATACGGACGTGTGGGATTTCGCGAAAGCTGATTCGGGTGTGCGTGCACACCGAAATCAACGCGTATCCGCGGACATCGCTCCGTATCCGCCTTTTCTGCAATTCACCCTAACTTCGTGTACACACGTCGGATCGAGACAAAACTTGCGCCATCGGACTCGTATCGATACGCTGGTCATGTGGGTCAAGTTTGGTCCGATTCTGAGAACGTTGACGAAATCGCGTGTCGTGGGCCCCACAGGCCCTGCTCGACGGGCGATTTTGTGATCGGCTCATCGGAATTCAAATTGAAAAGTTCTGTTGGGTTCGTATCAGCGTTCCTGACCTGTTGACACTAAGTTTGGTGAATTTGGAGACCGTTGACCCTGACACGTTTTTCGGTGCAAAGCGGGCCCACCGGTGGATCCCGTTTTGGGCCGAAATTGCCGTTTCTGTCCTTGTCTCCAAATTGGACCCAAGGACAGGCGTTCCTAGCTGTTTGACACCTTCTGAGCGTGATGGTACTGTTTATTTCAGCTTTCGGAGACATCTCTGGAAATTTCCAAAACCAGGACCTAAGTGGGATCCAAACCTCAGGCAAGTGCACCTTGCCAAACTTGCAGTCATTATTTTCTTATTTTCTGTTAAAATACTCTTCTGGATTTCTTGTGCAAATTCATATAAACTGTTTTAAACTGCTTAAACCTAGGAAACGTACGACGTACCTAGTGCCCGATCATAGTCGGGTACTGACACCGTACGCGGTGTTGGGTTCGTCATTTAGAGATGGATTTACGATCCCCTTATTTTGTACTTGACCTATCAAGTACCCTATAACCCAGGACACTTGACACTATCATGGACATAATCTTCCTGAGTTATTCGTGGGGATTCTGAATAGGATACAGGACTTGACAGAGTTATTTATTTATAGACAGTATGACTTGTTGCATTAGTTATAATCCCGCTGACATGGACATGAGACGTTATGGTCATGGCTTGCGTGATTACATTGGGTGGGGAGAGACACACAGGCTACAGGCTGTTCTATATATATATCTACTATTATTGTGAGGTTGTAGACTCTCCAGCAGAGCTAGACCCTTTACGTGTTATTACTGCTACCGGCTCCCCGACACAGAGCTTGTAGCAGTCTCAGCCTGAGTACTAGTGTTGCTCTCATTTGCATATCACATAGATGGATACCTAGTTTACCCTGCTGTTCATTTATTTATTGCACTGCTTATTCAGTTGGCTTATTTTTATCTTGTGCCTTGCTTGTCCACTGAGGACCTGGAATGGATTATGTCCCCAGGTTTAGCTGAGGAGCAGTATCCCGAGATATACGGGACATGAGCTGAAGCTATTGCTGGAGCTGAACCGAACACTGAAGACGAGGTGACTGCCGAGGACTTCTCCTGAGTGCTTGTTCCAGTACTCAGTATTATTTCATGTTTACATCTTTGTTCCTGGCCTATAGAGCCAGTTTATTCAGACTTAAGTCGGATTGTTTCTCCGACTGACTTGCTGTGATGATGTTGCTACATTATTTCTATTTGATTATGCAGTTTATTTCTTTATCTTTATTGATGAGATTAGTGTGACTTGTGTAGTAGACCTTATTTACAGCTTAAGTACGCCCTGATGGCTCCATTAAATTGGGTTATCCATCGGCGCGTGCTGCTGGCCATTGCTACGCATCTCCAGTCCCTCGGCATTTTTGGGACTGGGGCGTGACATGGTTTTTGTGGTGGCCCATGCAGGTCCTACTAAATTGTTCGATTTCAACTTAGGGACCGGACAGGCCTGCAATAAGATAGGTTATAGGATCTCATCCATTGATTGAATCGTTTTTGAACTCTATGTCGAATTCAATTTAATTGCTTGAATTGCATCCTATTTTGATTCCTCTGTGCGTTCTCATTGTTTCCTTTTGATGCAGAGTTATGGATCCCAGACGTGGTGACGAGACCCCCTTGGGAACACCGCCTGAAGCAGGGTTTACCTGTGAAGCTGGAACGATGCCAGATACCAGAGGACAATCCTCACAGAGCAATCAAACTGGCCAACCAAGTTCCAGGTTCAGGCGTGATGATATCCCGCCTCCTCCCCAGTTCCCTCCTACGATGCCTGTCTTTCCTCCAGGACAGGCAATGGACGGTCAGCAAATATTCCAGATGTTCTACGCAATGATGCAGGCCCAATAGCTGACCCAGCAGGAGGCCCAACGCCGAGAGGCCGAGAACCTAAGGAACAGCCTGGTCGCAGCATTGGAGCATGCAAATCCACCAAATAGGCGGCCAACGACGGGATCTATTACGGATTTCCGTCAACTCAAGCCCCGTACCTTCTCGGGCAAGGAAGGACCAACTGAAGTACATGAATGGCTTACAAACACACAACATCAGTTGGAGGCCGCCGAACTACCAAGGGACAAATGGATGACTGCTGTCAGGATGCAACTGATGGACAACGCACATCATTGGTGGCTGTCCGAAGAAAGAAGGCTCGGACATGATCAGGTTACCTGGGAGGAGTTCTCCAGACTCTTCCAGGAAATGTACATCCCTGCTGTGGCTCGGTCAGAACTCCGAGACAGATTCAACCGCCTGATCCAGGGCAACATGACGGTGGAGGAATATAACGCCGAATTCATTCGCCTGAGCCGCTTTGCCCCTTCGCTAATTCCTACCGAAGAGGAGAAGGCGAAAAAGTTCTTTGATGGGCTCAGGTTCGAGCTTCAGAAGTTAATCGGATCGGTCGCGCCCACCCCTTACACCGACGTCCTAGCTGCAGCACGTCGGCTGGAGCGCGTTACTCGGAGGGAATCAAGCCTGAAACGTCCCTTCTCCTCAGCACCGTCCAAGTTATCACCAGGGGAATATGCTAAACGGCCCCAGAAGAGCCCGCCTCCAAGAGCAGCAACTAAGAACCTGCCTACTTGCCACTACTGCAGCAAGGTAGGACATATTGAAAAGGAATGTAGACGCAAGCTGGGGCTCTGCCTGGTTTGCGGATCTGGACAACACTTCTCCAAGGACTGCTCGGAACGTCGAGAGGGAGTTCCGAATCGACCAGCCCCACCTGCAGCTCTTCCAGCTGGGGGAGCAACTCAGACAGGGCCTGGAGGAGCCAGGCCACCTCTACCACCTTAGGCAGCATTGTTCCAACAAGCTCGTTAGCAAAGGGGTCCCGCTCAGGGACGAGGTCAGGCATATGCACTAGCAGTCACTGAAGAAGCTACTACAGGCGAAGTGATAGCAGGTACCATATTAGTAGCTTCAATTCCTGCTGTAGCATTATTTGATTCTGGAGCTTCGCATTCATTTATTGCTGCTAGCTTCGTAGCCACACATAGGATAGCTACCGCACCTCTCTCGAAGATGAAGAGAATACTAACGGGAGGTGGAATTATCCCGGTTAGTGATACTTGTAGATCATGTTCGGTAGTAGTCTGTGGCCGAGAGATGCGAGCCCAATTCCTGATCTTTTCTATGCCTGGTTACGATGTTGTACTTGGTATGGACTGGTTAAGTCAGTACCATGCGACACTGGATTGCCGACTTGGAAAAGTAATATTTAGACCCCCTAGCCTTCCTGAGTTTGAATTTCTTCGAGGAGCTGTAGAACAAGGGGTCCAGCCAACTCTTAGGGTATTGACTGTAGAAGAAGATTCAAGTTACCCAAGAGTCATAACGGAGTTTGTGGATGTGTTTCCCGACGATCTTCCAGATTTACCACCTGATCGGGAGATAGAATTCACAATAGACCTAACTCCAGGAGCCGAACCTATCACCTCATCGGTATATCGGCTAGCACCTAAGGAGTTAGTAGAGCTGAAAACACAAGTTGACAACCTTCTGGAGAAAGGATTTATCCGGCCCAGTGTTTCACCATGGGGAGCACCTATACTTTTTGTACCCAAGAAGGACGGATCTGTACGGCTGTGCATTGATTACAGAGCCCTTAATGCTGTCACTATTAAGAACCGGTACCCACTACCACGCATTGATGATTTGTTTGACCAGTTGAGTGATGCTAAGGTATTCTCAAAGATTGACCTTAGATCCGGTTATCACCAGATTAGGGTGAAGAAGGAAGACATCCCAAAGACGGCCTTCAGAACTAAGTATGGACATTATGAGTTCCTAGTAATGCCGTTTGGTTTAACCAACGCACCCGCCGTATTTATGAGCTTGATGAACGGGGTCTTCCATCAGTACTTGGATAAGTTCGTGGTGGTATTCATTGATGATATCCTAATATACTCCAAGAACCACGTAGAGCACGAGGAACACCTTAGAATTGTGCTAGAAACCTTGAGAAGGGAGAAGCTATATGCCAAACTCAGCAAATATGAGTTCTGTATGGACAAGGTGCCATTCTTAGGGCATATTATCTCGGGTGAAGGACTGTCCGTGGACCCAGAAAAGGTCACTGCCATAGAAACCTGGCCTACCCCTACCTCTGTTGCAGAAGTGAGAAATTTTCTTGGACTTGCCGGATATTACCGGTGGTTCGTAGAAAATTTTTCAAGGATCGCAGAGCCGATGACTAAGATGACACGGAAGGATCAGGAGTTCATATGGACGGAAGAATGCCAGAATGCCTTTGAAGAATTAAAGAGGCGTCTAACAACGGCACCAGTCTTGACTCTTCCCTCAGGGTCAGGTGGTTTTGTTGTTTATAGTGATGCGTCCGGTAGTGGACTAGGTTGTGTCTTGATGCAACATGGCAAGGTTATCGCTTATGCATCGAGGCAGCTAAAGGTCCACGAGAAGAACTACCCAACGCATGACCTGGAGCTAGCTGCAGTGATTTTTGTATTGAAGATCTGGAGACATTATCTGTATAGAGAAAAGGTCGAGATATTCACTGATCATAAGAGCTTGAAGTATGTTTATACACAGAAGGAGCTCAATATGAGGCAACGGCGCTGGCTGGAGTTGATGGTGGACTTTGACATCGATCTGCAGTACCACCCGGGGAAAGCAAATGTTGTAGCCGACGCCCTTAGCAGAAAACCCTCGGCTTATTTCTTAACGGAGTAGCCTCAACTATTACAAGATTTGCAAGATCTTAAGATAGAGGTTGTTCTACCTGGACAAAATAGTTTGCTGGCTAACCTTGAAGTGAAGTCATCGCTGGTGGAGAGAATCAAGGAAGCTTTGCCTAATGATGCCAGATTCCGAAGGCTGAAAGAGAGAACAGAAGCAGGCCTGCAGACGGGACTTCGCATCCACGAGGACGGAACATTAAGGTGCAGAAATCGCCTATGTGTTCCTAATGGAGAATTAAGGCAGGAGTTGATGACGGAAGCCCATAGCTCCATATACTCGGTTCATCCAAGAGGAACCAAGATGTACCGGGACTTGAGACAATATTACTGGTGGCATGGAATGAAAAGGGAGATTGCCCGCTTTGTGGCAAAATGCTTAGTCTGCCAGCAGGTGAAGGCCGAGCACCAAAGGACTGCAGGTATGTTGCAGCCACTTCCCATCCCTGAATGGAAGTGGGAGCATATTACCATGGACTTCGTCACTGGATTTCCAAGAAGCCCTAGTGGTAAGGATGCAGTATGGGTCATCGTGGATCGGCTCACTAAGTCGGCTCACTTCTTGCCGTTCAGAGTTGGACAATCCACAGAAGTACTAGCCGACATGTATATGCGTCAGATCGTAAAATTACATGGAGTACCGATTAGTATTGTATCAGATCGAGACTCAAGATTTACATCTCACTTCTGGCGAAGCATGCAAGAGAGTCTCGGCACCAGGCTCAAGTTCAGTACTGCCTATCATCCTCAGACAGATGGCCAGTCAGAGCGCATAATTCAGATCTTAGAAGATATGCTGCGATCTTGTATACTGGACTTTGGAGGATCTTGGGAAGATCATCTGCACTTAGTGGAGTTCTCCTACAACAACAGCTATCAGGCAAGCATTCAGATGGCACCTTTTGAGGCGTTGTACGGAAGGAAGTGCAGATCGCCAATATGCTGGAGCGACGTTGGCGAACGTCAAATACTGGGTCCAGAGTTGGTAACAGAGACAGTGGAGAAAGTAAAACAGATTCAGAACTATCTCCGTGCAGCCCAGGATAGACAGAAGCACTGGGCCGATGCACACAAACGACCCCTGGAGTTCAAGGAAGGAGAGCATGTATTTTTGAGGATCTCGCCCACTAAAGGTACTATCAGATTTGGCAGCAGAGGCAAGTTAAGCCCAAGGTACATTGGGCCATTTGATATCTTGGAGCGCATTGGTGAGGTGGCTTACCGTCTTGTATTACCTCCATCCTTAGAGGGAGTGCATGACGTATTCCACGTCTCACAATTGAGGAGATATGTGACAGACCCAAGCCATATAGTTGATCATTCTGAGATTTCAGTGGGACCTAGCCTGAGATACGAAGAGCAGCCAATGGGTATACTCGACACCAGTGAGAAGACACTGCGAGGGCAAACAATCAGGCTGGTTCGAGTAGCTTGGAAGCAGCACTCTCCTGGCGAATCGACTTGGGAGCGAGAAGATGTTATGCGGCAGCGTTATCCATACCTATTTGCAGAATCAGGTAGAACCTAAGCATTCTTTAATTCTGTAAATCTTGCCTTATAGTTTACCCTTCGATTGCGAGGACGCAATCCTCTTAAGGGGGGTAGATTGTAAATACCCTAAAATTTTCAGATATTTTTAATCAATTTTTGGATTTAATATGCAATTTACATAGGACCTGAAGTGAGTTTGAAATTTTTAATTGCCAATAAATAACATTAAATTGTAGCGAAAACATGATTTTATGGTGTAAAATAGAAAACCGGACTTAGGATAATTTTCTGGGATTTTATTGGGCCTCAGACCTAGTTTTAAAAGCCTAAAAAACTATTTTCTAAATTAATTAATTAATTAATTAATAATATTATTATTATTATTCCTATTTTTCTATTATTTTTCGGTTTTGGGCCCGGCCCGGCCCAGTGGGCCGAGCCCGTTAGCGAGCCCAGCCCAGCCTCTCGCCTTAGCGGGTCGGGCGGGTCCGCTCACCCGGATCCCGCCGCCCGACCCGACCCACTTGCCGGTCACCCCTGTCCCCCGTCTCCCCCACGATCCGGGAATTCCGCCGCCCGTCGCGAACTCCGACCGCCACGCCGTAACCGACGGCCACGACCCCCCCAGTCCCGCCTTCCCCGGCCTCACGTCCGCCCGACCAGCCCCTATAAGAACCCCCCTCGCTTTCTCCTCCGCCCTCACTCCCCTAACGCCGAAACCCTAGCCCTAACTCTACCCCACTCCGGCGAGCCCCCGTCCGGCGACCCAGGCCTCAGCCCCCTGCGCCGTCCTCCTCCCAGGCGGAGCCTCCCTTCTCCACCCTTCCTCTTCCTCCTCCTCCCCCAGGCGGAGCCGACCCCGGCCTCCAGAAACCCTCCCCGCTGCTCGAGCTGCCGGCCGACCCCCCCTCGGCGCCGCCCAGCCCCTCCAGCAGAGCCGCAGCCACCGCCCCGAGTCGCCTCGACCGTCGGCCAGTCCCCCAGAGCCCCGGACACGCGGACACAGCCCAGTCCTAGGCCGGACACAGCGGGACACGAACTCGCGTGTCGGACACGGTTCTAAATCCCGGTTCCTCGGGTCCCCTTCAGGTACTCGTATCTTGCAACTCGGATCTCCGTTTTCGATTCTGTAAATTTCTACGCGAAGCCTGTATGATCCTCTCGGTGCCCGGACAAACTGTTCGAGGCATCGCGGCCTGTGGCGATCGTACACCGCGATCCAAAAACAGGAGAAACCAGACCCTGTTTCACCCCGGAACTGAGTACGCCCCGCCAAACGGGATGACTTGGTCGCGCACGGTCTTTACAGATACGTGCGCCTCGTTGATACGGACGTGTGGGATTTCGCGGAAGCTGATTCGGGTGTGCGTGCACACCGGAATCAACGCGTATCCGCGGACATCGCTCCGTATCTGCCTTTTCTGCAATTTACCCTAACTTCGTGCACACACGTCGGATCAAGACGAAACTTGCGCCATCGGACTCGTATCGATACGTGGTCCTGTGGGTCAAGTTTGGTCCGATTCTGAGAACGTTGACGAAATCGCGTGTCGTGGGCCCCACAAGCCCCGCTCGACGGGCGATTTTGTGATCGGCTCATCGGAATTCAAATCGGAAAGTTTTGTTGGGTTCGTATCAGCGTTCCTGACCTGTTGACACTAAGTTTGGTGAATTTGGAGACCGTTGACCCTGACACATTTTTCGGTGCAAAGCGGGCCCACCGGTGGATCCCGTTTTGGGCCGAAATTGTCGTTTCTGCCCTTGTCTCCAAATTGGACCCAAGGACAGGCGTTCCTAGCTGTTTGACACCTTCTGAGCGTGATGGTACTATTTATTTCAGCTTTCGGAGTCATCTCTGGAAATTTCCAAAACCAGGACCTAAGTGGGATCCAAACCTCATGCAAGTGCACATTGCCAAACTTGCAGTCATTATTTTCTTATTTTCTGTAAAAATACTCTGCTGGATTTCTTATGCAAATTCATATAAACTGTTTCAAACTGCTTAAACCTAGGAAACGTACGACGTACCTAGTGCCCGATCATAGTCGGGTACTGACACCGTACGCGGTGTTGGGTTCGTCATTTAGAGATGGATTTACGATCCCCTTATTTTGTACTTGACCTATCAAGTACCCTATAACCCAGGACACTTGACACTATCATGGACAGAATCTTCCTGAGTTATTCGTGGAGATTCTGAATAGGATACAGGACTTGACAGAGTTATTTATTTATAGACAGTATGACTTGTTGCATTAGTTATAATCCCGCTGACATGGACATGAGACGTTATGGTCATGGCTTGCGTGATTACATTGGGTGGGGATAGACACACAGGCTACAGGCTGTTCTATATATATATCTACTATTATTGTGAGGTTGTAGACTCTCCAGCAGAGCTAGACCCTTTACGTGTTATTACTGCTACCCGGCTCCCCGACACAGAGCTTGTAGCAGTCTCAGCCTGAGTACTAGTGTTGCTCTCATTTGCATATCACATAGATGGATACCTAGTTTACCCTGCTGTTTATTTATTTATTGCACTGCTTATTCAGTTGGCTTGTTTTTATCTTGTGCCTTGCTTGTCCACTGAGGACCTGGAATGGATTATGTCCCCAGGTTTAGCTGAGGAGCAGTATCCCGAGATATACGGGACAGGAGCTGAAGCTATTGCTGGAGCTGAACCGAACACTGAAGACGAGGTGACTGCCGAGGACTTCTCCTGAGTGCTTGTTCCAGTACTCAGTATTTATTTCATGTTTACATCTTTGTTCCTGGCCTATAGAGCCAGTTTATTCAGACTTAAGTCGGATTATTTCTCCGACTGACTTGCTGTGATGATGTTGCTACATTATTTCCATTTGATTATGCAGTTTATTTCTTTATCTTTATGGATGAGATTAGTGTGACTTGTATAGTAGACCTTATTTACAGCTTAAGTACGCCCTGATGGCTCCATTAAATTGGGTTATCCATCGGCGCGTGCTGCTGGCCATTGCTACGCATCTCCAGTCCCTCGGCATTTTTGGGACTGGGGCGTGACATGGTTTTTGTGGTGGCCCATGCAGGTCCTACTAAATTGTTCGGTTTCAACTTAGGGACCGGACAGGCCTGCAATAAGATAGGTTATAGGATCTCATCCATTGATTGAATCATTTTTGAACTCTATGTCGAATTCAATTTAATTGCTTGAATTGCATCCTGTTTTGATTCCTCTGTGCGTTCTCATTGTTTCCTTTTGATGCAGAGTTATGGATCCCAGACGTGGTGACGAGACCCCCTTGGGAACACCGCCTGAAGCAGGGTTTACCTGTGAAGCTGGAACGACGCCAGATACCAGAGGACAATCCTCCCAGAGCAATCAAACTGGCCAACTAAGTTCCAGGTTCAGGCGTGATGATATCCCGCCTCCTCCCCAGTTCCCTCCTACGATGCCTGTCTTTCCTCCAGGACAGGCAATGGACGGCCAGCAAATATTCCAGATGTTCTACGCAATGATGCAGGCCCAATAGCTGACCCAGCAGGAGGCCCAACGCCGAGAGGCCGAGAACCTAAGGAACAGCCTGGTCGCAGCATTGGAGCATGCAAATCCACCAAATAGGCGGCCAACGACGGGATCTATTACGGATTTCCGTCAACTCAAGCCCCGTACCTTCTCGGGCAAGGAAGGACCAACTGAAGTACATGAATGGCTTACAAACACACAACATCAGTTGGAGGCCGCCGAACTACCAAGGGACAAATGGATGACTGCTGTCAGGATGCAACTGACGGACAACGCACATCATTGGTGGCTGTCCGAAGAAAGAAGGCTCGGACATGATCAGGTTACCTGGGAGGAGTTCTCCAAACTCTTCCAGGAAATGTACATCCCTGCTGTGGCTCGGTCAGAACTCCGAGACAGATTCAACCGCCTGATCCAGGGCAACATGACGGTGGAGGAATATAACGCCGAATTCATTCGCCTGAGCCGCTTTGCCCCTTCGCTAATTCCTACCGAAGAGGAGAAGGCGAAAAAGTTCTTTGATGGGCTCAGGTTCGAGCTTCAGAAGTTAATCGGATCGGTCGCGCCCACCTCTTACACCGACGTCCTAGCTGCAGCACGTCGGCTGGAGCGCGTTACTCGGAGGGAATCAAGCCTGAAACGTCCCTTCTCCTCAGCACCGTCCAAGTCATCACCAGGGGAATCTGCTAAACGGCCCCAGAAGAGCCCGCCTCCAAGAGCAGCAACTAAGAACCTGCCTACTTGCCACTACTGCAGCAAGGTAGGACATATTGAAAAGGAATGTAGACGCAAGCTGGGGCTCTGCCTGGTTTGCGGATCTGGACAACACTTCTCCAAGGACTGCTCGGAACGTCGAGAGGGAGTTCCGAATCGACCAGCCCCACCTGCAGCTCTTCCAGCTGGGGGAGCAACTCAGACAGGGCCTGGAGGAGCCAGGCCACCTCTACCACCTTAGGCAGCATTGTTCCAACAAGCTCGTCAGCAAAGGGGTCCCGCTCAGGGACGAGGTCAGGCATATGCACTAGCAGTCACTGAAGAAGCTACTACAGGCGAAGTGATAGCAGGTACCATATTAGTAGCTTCAATTCCTGCTGTAGCATTATTTGATTCTGGAGCTTCGCATTCATTTATTGCTGCTAGCTTCGTAGCCACACATAGGATAGCTACCGCACCTCTCTCGAAGATGAAGAGAATACTAACGGGAGGTGGAATTATTCCGGTTAGTGATACTTGTAGATCATGTTCGGTAGTAGTCTGTGGCCGAGAGATGCGAGCCCAATTTCTGATCTTTTCTATGCCTGATTACGATGTTGTACTTGGTATGGACTGGTTAAGTCAGTACCATGCGACACTGGATTGCCGACTTGGAAAAGTGATATTTAGACCCCCTAGCCTTCCTGAGTTTGAATTTCTTCGAGGAGCTGTAGAACAAGGGGTCCAGCCAACTCTTAGGGTATTGACTGTAGAAGAAGATTCAAGTTACCCAAGAGTCATAACGGAGTTTGTGGATGTGTTTCCCGACGATCTTCCAGATTTACCACCTGATCGGGAGATAGAATTCACAATAGACCTAACTCCAGGAGCCGAACCTATCACCTCATCGGTATATCGGCTAGCACCTAAGGAGTTAGTAGAGCTGAAAACACAAGTTGACAACCTTCTGGAGAAAGGATTTATCCGGCCCAGTGTTTCACCATGGGGAGCACCTATACTTTTTGTACCCAAGAAGGACGGATCTGTACGGCTGTGCATTGATTACAGAGCCCTTAATGCTGTCACTATTAAGAACCGGTACCCACTACCACGTATTGATGATTTGTTTGACCAGTTGAGTGGTGCTAAGGTATTCTCAAAGATTGACCTTAGATCCGGTTATCACCAGATTAGGGTGAAGAAGGAAGACATCCCAAAGACGGCCTTCAGAACTAAGTATGGACATTATGAGTTCCTAGTAATACCGTTTGGTTTAACCAACGCACCCGCCGTATTTATGAGCTTGATGAACGGGGTCTTCCATCAGTACTTGGATAAGTTCGTGGTGGTATTCATTGATGATATCCTAATCTACTCTAAGAACCACGAAGAGCACGAGGAACACCTTAGAATTGTGCTAGAAACCTTGAGAAGGGAGAAGCTATATGCCAAACTCAGCAAATATGAGTTCTGTATGGACAAGGTGCCATTCTTAGGGCATATTATCTCGGGTGAAGGACTGTCTGTGGACCCAGAAAAGGTCACTGCCATAGAAACCTGGCCTACCCCTACCTCTGTTGCAGAAGTGAGAAGTTTTCTTGGACTTGCCGGGTATTACCGGTGGTTCGTAGAAAAATTTTCAAGGATCGCAGAGCCGATGACTAAGCTGACACGGAAGGATCAGGAGTTCATATGGACGGAAGAATGCCAGAATGCCTTTGAAGAATTAAAGAGGCGTCTAACAACGGCACCAGTCTTGACTCTTCCCTCAGGGTCAGGTGGTTTTGTTGTTTATAGTGATGCGTCCGGTAGTGGACTAGGTTGTGTCTTGATGCAACATGGCAAGGTTATCGCTTATGCATCGAGGCAGCTAAAGGTGCACGAGAAGAACTACCCAACGCATGACCTGGAGCTAGCTGCAGTGATTTTTGCATTGAAGATCTGGAGACATTATCTGTATAGAGAAAAGGTCAAGATATTCACTGATCATAAGAGCTTGAAGTATGTTTATACACAGAAGGAGCTCAATATGAGGCAACGGCGCTGGCTGGAGTTGATGGTGGACTTTGACATCGATCTGCAGTACCACCCGGGGAAAGCAAATGTTGTAGCCGACGCCCTTAGCAGAAAACCCTCGGCTTATTTCTTAACGGAGCAGCCTCAACTATTACAAAATTTGCAAGATCTTAAGATAGAGGTTGTTCTACCTGGATAAAATGGTTTGCTGGCTAACCTTGAAGTGAAGTCATCGCTGGTGGAGAGAATCAAGGAAGCTTTGCCTAATGATGCCAGATTCCGAAGGCTGAAAGAGAGAACAGAAGAAGGCCTGCAGACGGGACTTCGCATCCACGAGGACGGAACAATAAGGTGCAGAAATCGCCTATGTGTTCCAAATAGAGAATTAAGGCAGGAGTTGATGACGGAAGCCCATAGCTCCATATACTCGGTTCATCCAGGAGGAACCAAGATGTACCGGGACTTGAGACAATATTACTGGTGGCATGGAATAAAAAGGGAGATTGCCCGCTTTGTGGCAAAATGCTTAGTCTGCCAGCAGGTGAAGGCCGAGCACCAAAGGACTGCAGGTATGTTGCAGCCACTTCCCATCCCTGAATGGAAGTGGGAGCATATTACCATGGACTTCGTCACTGGATTTCCAAGAAGCCCTAGTGGTAAGGATGCAGTATGGGTCATCGTGGATCGGCTCACTAAGTCAGCTCACTTCTTGCCGTTCAGAGTTGGACAATCCACAGAAGTACTAGCCGACATGTATATGCGTCAGATCGTAAAATTACATGGAGTACCGATTAGTATTGTATCAGATCGAGACTCAAGATTTACATCTCACTTCTGGCGAAGCATGCAAGAGAGTCTCGGCACCAGGCTCAAGTTCAGTACTGCCTATCATCCTCAGACAGATGGCCAGTCAGAGCGCATAATTCAGATCCTAGAAGATATGCTGCGATCTTGTATACTGGACTTTGGAGGATCTTGGGAAGATCATCTTCACTTAGTGGAGTTCTCCTACAACAACAGCTATCAGGCAAGCATTCAGATGGCACCTTTCGAGGCGTTGTACGGAAGGAAGTGCAGATCGCCAATATGCTGGAGCGACGTTGGCGAACGTCAAATACTGGGTCCAGAGTTGGTAATAGAGACAGTGGAGAAAGTAAAACAGATTCAGAACTATCTCCGTGCAGCCCAGGATAGACAGAAGCACTGGGCCGATGCACACAGACGACCCCTGGAGTTCAAGGAAGGAGAGCATGTATTTTTGAGGATCTCGCCCACTAGAGGTACTATCAGATTTGGCAGCAGAGGCAAGTTAAGCCCAAGGTACATTGGGCCATTTGATATCTTGGAGCGCATTGGTGAGGTGGCTTACCGTCTTGTATTACCTCCATCCTTAGAGGGAGTGCATGACGTATTCCACGTCTCACAATTGAGGAGATATGTGACAGACCCAAGCCATATAGTTGATCATTCTGAGATTTCAGTGGGACCTAGCCTGAGATACGAAGAGCAGCCAATGGGTATACTCGACACCAGTGAGAAGATACTGCGAGGGCAAACAATCAGGCTGGTTCGAGTAGCTTAGAAGCAGCACTCTCCTGGCGAATCGACTTAGGAGCGAGAAGATGTTATGCGGCAGCGTTATCCACACCTATTTGCAGAATCAGGTAGAACCTAAGCATTCTTTAATTCTGTAAATCTTGCCTTATAGTTTACCCTTCGATTGCGAGGACGCAATCCTCTTAAGGGGGGTAGATTGTAAACACCCTAAAATTTTCAGATATTTTTAATCAATTTTTGGATTTAATATACAATTTACATAGGACCTGAAGTGAGTTTGAAATTTTTAATTGCCAATAAATAACATTAAATTATAGCGGAAATATGATTTTATGGTGTAAAATAGAAAACCGGACTTAGGATAATTTTCTAGGATTTTATTGGGCCTCAGACCTAGTTTTAAAAGCCTAAAAAACTATTTTCTAAATTAATTAATTAATTAATTAATATTATTATTATTATTATTCCTATTTTATTATTATTTTTCGGTTTTGGGCCCGGCCCGGCCCAGTGGGCCGAGCCCGTTAGCGAGCCCAGCCCAGCCTCTCGCCTTAGCGGGTCGGGCGGGTCCGCTCACCCGGAGCCCGCCGCCCGACCCGACCCACTTGCCGGTCACCCCTGTCCCCCGTCTCCCCCACGATCCGGGAATTCTGCCGCCCGCCGCGAACTCCGACCGCCACGCCGTAACCGACGGCCACGACCCCCCCCAGTCCCGCCTTCCCCGGCCTCACGTCCGCCCGACCAGCCCCTATAAGAACCCCCCTCGCTTCCTCCTCCGCCCTCACTCCCCTAACGCCGAAACCCTAGCCCTAACTCTACCCCACTCCGGCGAGCCCCCGTCCGGCGACCCAGGCCTCAGCCCCCTGCGCCGTCATCCTCCCAGGCGGAGCCTCCCTTCTCCACCCTTCCTCTTCCTCCTCCTCCCCCAGGCGGAGCCGACCCCGGCCTCCAGAAACCCTCCCCGCTGCTCGAGCTGCCGGCCGACCCCCCCTCGGCGCCGCCCAGCCCCTCCAGCAGAGCCGCAACCACCGCCCCGAGTCGCCTCGACCGTCGGCCAGTCCCCCAGAGCCCCGGACACGCGAACACAGCCCAGTCCTAGGCCGGACACAGCGGGACACGAACTCGCGTGTCGGACACGGTTCTAAACCCCGGTTCCTCAGGTCCCCTTCAGGTACTCGTATCTTGCAACTCGGATCTCCGTTTTTGATTCTGTAAATTTCTACGCGAAGCCTGTATGATCCTCTCGGTGCCCGGACAAACTGTTCGAGGCATCGCGGCCTGTGGCGATCGCACACCGCGATCCAAAAACAGGAGAAACCAGACCCTGTTTTACCCCGGAACTGAGTACGCCCCGCCAAACGGGACGACTTGGTCGCGTACGGTCTTCACAGATACGTGCGCCTCGTTGATACGGACGTGTGGGATTTCGCGGAAGCTGATTCGGGTGTGCGTGCACACCGGAATCAACGCGTATCCGCGGACATCGCTCCGTATCCGCCTTTTCCGCAATTTACCCTAACTTCGTGCACACACGTCGGATCAAGACGAAACTTGCGCCATCGGACTCGTATCGATACGCTGGTCCTGTGGGTCAAGTTTGGTCCGATTCTGAGAACGTTGACGAAATCGCGTGTCGTGGGCCCCACAGGCCCCGCTCGACGGGCGATTTTGTGATCGGCTCATCGAAATTCAAATCGGAAAGTTTCGTTGGGTTCGTATCAGCGTTCCTGACCTGTTGACACTAAGTTTGGTGAATTTGGAGACCGTTGACCCTGACACGTTTTTCGGTGCAAAGCGGGCCCACCGGTGGACCCCGTTTTGGGCCGAAATTGCCGTTTCTGCCCTTGTCTCCAAATTGGACCCAAGGACAGGCGTTCCTAGCTGTTTGACACCTTCGGAGCGTGATGGTACTGTTTATTTCAGCTTTCGGAGATATCTCTGGAAATTTCCAAAACCAGGACCTAAGTGGGATCCAAACCTCATGCAAGTGCACCTTGCCAAACTTGCAGTCATTATTTTCTTATTTTTTGTAAAAATACTCTGCTGGATTTCTTGTGCAAATTCATATAAACTGTTTTAAACTGCTTAAACCTAGGAAACGTACGACGTACCTAGTGCCCGATCATAGTCGGGTACTGACACCGTACGCGGTGTTGGGTTCGTCATTTAGAGATGGATTTACGATCCCCTTATTTTGTACTTGACCTATCAAGTACCCTATAACCCAGGACACTTGACACTATCATGGACAGAATCTTTCTGAGTTATTCGTGGAGATTCTGAATAGGATACAGGACTTGACAGAGTTATTTATTTATAGACAGTATGACTTGTTGCATTAGTTATAATCCCGCTGACATGGACATGAGACGTTATGGTCATGGCTTGCGTGATTACATTGGGTGGGGAGAGACACACAGGCTACAGGCTGTTCTATATATATATATCTACTATTATTGTGAGGTTGTAGACTCTCCAGCAGAGCTAGACTCTTTACGTGTTATTACTGCTACCGGCTCCCCGACACAGAGCTTGTAGCAGTCTCAGCCTGAGTACTAGTGTTGCTCTCATTTGCATATCACATAGATGGATACCTAGTTTACCCTGCTGTTCATTTATTTATTGCACTGCTTATTCAGTTGGCTTATTTTTATCTTGTGCCTTGCTTGTCCACTGAGGACCTGGAATGGATTATGTCCCCAGGTTTAGCTGAGGAGCAGTATCCCGAGATATACGGGACAGGAGCTGAAGCTATTGCTGGAGCTGAACCGAACACTAAAGACGAGGTGACTGCCGAGGACTTCTCCTGAGTGCTTGTTCCAGTACTCAGTATTTATTTCATGTTTACATCTTTGTTCCTGGCCTATAGAGCCAGTTTATTCAGACTTAAGTCGGATTATTTCTCCGACTGACTTGCTGTGATGATGTTGCTACATTATTTCCATTTGATTATGCAGTTTATTTCTTTATCTTCATGGATGAGATTAGTGTGACTTGTGTAGTAGACCTTATTTACAGCTTAAGTACGCCCTGATGGCTCCATTAAATTGGGTTATCCATCGGCGCGTGCTGCTGGCCATTGCTACGCATCTCCAGTCCCTCGGCATTTTTGGGACTGGGGCGTGACAACTGTAAACACCCTAAATTTTTAGATATTTTAAAAATCAATTTTGGGATTTTTCCGCATTATTTCAGGAATTTACATAGGTCCTATAGTGAGTTTATAATTTTTAATTGCCAATAAATAACATTAAAATGAAATGAAAATATGATTTTATGGTGTAAAATAGAAAACCGGACTTAGGATAATTTTCTGGGATTTTATTGGGCCTCAGACCTATTTTTAAAAGCCTAAAAACTATTTTCTAATTAAGTAATTAATTATTAGTTCTTATTCTTATTATTATTATTATTATTATTGTTAATAATCGGTCCGGCCCGGCCCAGTGGGCCGAAGCCCAGCCCGGCCCAGTCCCAACCGCTGTTAGCGGGTCGGGCGGGTCCGCCAACCCGGATCCGCGCCCGACCCGACCCGCATCCATCACCCCCAACCCCCGTTCGGCTCGAGCCGAATTCTCCACCGCCGCCGCGATTTTCGGCCATCACGTCGCCTCCCCTCCGCGAGAGCCGCCCACGTCGTCCTCCTCCCCGCCGACTCCCCGGCCACGATCACCCGAGCCACCCCTATTTAAAACCCCCTACCCCGACCTCCTCCTCCCTCATTCCTCTCCCCCAAACCCTAGCTCGCCGGAACCCTTGTCGAACCACCCTCCTCCTCGCCGACCGGAGCCCGCCGTCCACCACCCTCCTCCTCGCCGACCGGAGCCCGCCGTCCACCACCCTCCAGCGTCTCCCCCTCTCCAGAACCCTCCAGCGTCTCCTGCCCATCTCGGCCACCCTTGCCGAGCCACCTCCGGCAACCCTCTGCCGGCGCCGCCTGCATCCCGAGCCCCCCAGCGGTGCCTCGCCGACCGTCGGCCAGTCCCCCAGCCCCTCCGGCCACCGCGGTTCAGCAGAACCCAGCCCTAGGCCGGACACGGCCCTTCGTGTCGGACACAGTGTCAAATTGACACGAGGACGCGAGGAAACCAGTTTGCAAAGCCCTGTTCAGGTACTCCTAATATCCTCCTCGTAGCTCGGAATTCGATTCCGTAAATTTCTACGCGAAGCCTGTATGACCCTCTCGGTGCCCGGACAAACCGCTCGGGGCATCGCGTCCTTTGGTGATCGCACACCGCGATCCAAAAACAGGAAAAACCAGACCCTGTTTTACCCCGGAACTGAGTGCGCCCCGCCAAACGGGACAACTTGGTCGCGCGCGGTCTTCACAGATACGTGCGCGTCGTTGATACGGATGTGTGGGATTTCACGGAAGCTGATTCGGGTGTGCGTGCACACCGGAATCAACGCGTATCCGCGGACATCGCCCCGTATCCGCCTTTTATGCAATTCACCCTAACTTTGTGCACACACGTCAGATCGAGACAAAACTTGCGCCATCGGACTCGTAGCGATACGCTGGTCCTGTGGGTCAAGTTTGGTCCGATTCTGGGAACGTTGACGAAATCGCGTGTCGTGGGTCCCACAGGCCCCGCTCGACGGGCGATTTCGTGATCGGCTATCAGAATTCAAATCTGAAAGTTCCGTTGGGTTCGTATCAGCGTTCCTGACCTGTTGACACTAAGTTTGGTGAATTTGGAGATCGTTGACCCTGACACATTTTTCGGTGCAAAGCGGGCCCACCGGTGGACCCCGTTTTGGGCCGAAATTGCCGTTTTTGCCCCTGTCTCCAAATTGGACCCAAGGATAGGCGTTCCTAGCTGTTTGGCACCTTTTGAGCGTGATGATACTGTTTATTTCAGCTTTCGGAGACATCTCTGGAAATTTCCGAAACCAGGACCTAAGTGAAATTCAAATATCAGGCAAGTGCACCTTGCCAAACTTGTAATCATTATTTTCATATTTTCTGTAAAAATACTCTGCTGGATTTCTTGTGCAAATTCATATAAACTGATTTAAACTGCTTAACCTAAGGAACGTATGACGTACCTAGTGTCCGATCATAGTCGGGTACCGGCACCGTACGCGGTGTTGGGTTCGTCATTTAGAGATAGATTTACGATCCCCTTACTTTGTACTTGACCTATCAAGTACCCTACAACCCAGGACACTTGACACTATCATGGACAGAATCCTCCTGAGGTATTCATGGTGATTCTGAATAGGATACAGGACTTGACAGAGACAGTTATTTATAGACAGTATGACTTGTTGCATTAGTTATAATCCCGCTGACATGGACATGAGACGTTATGGTCATGGCTTGCGTGATTACATTGGGTGGGGTGTAAACCCCCTCGACCAGATTCCAGTATTTTAGGAATATTTTCATAATTTAGGATTTGTTGCAATATTTTAATTTATTTTGCTTACATATCCTATTGACCTGTGCACCTGTCCATCACCTAATTATTGGAGCCTTACCCTGACTGTTATCCCCGAACAAAGTTCACATACCTCTCCTAGACGTGCCAGTCTACTATCCTGCACTTTGTGCAACTTCCAGATACTCAGTTTTGAGCCTCGTATGAGACACGCAAATCTCGTTACAAAAGTCCGTATTTATTTCCTATTTTATTTCCTGCTCTTTACCCATCCATGTTCCCATAGAGATTTGAGGCCCAACATGCACCCGTTTTGTCCAAACAAAAATACGTTAATTTTCTACACTGAGTATACTACATTTAGTGTATTGACACCGTAGAAAAATTATGACCCTACCTGCCTCTAAATAATTAGAGAACATCGTGCGCATTATTTATTAATTAAATAAATACGATGGCCCGTATCACCCCAAAACCAGGCCCAGTACCTGTCCAGACTCACCCCCACCCCCTCGGGACCCTCGCACAGCAATTTTTCTCAATTCTGTGAATTTTAGTAATTTCAGAAATCAGGTGTTTTTCCCAGACAATTTTGTAATTGCACAATTTCCCAAAATAGGACCTCTGCGCAATTTACGAAATTACAGGGACTTTTCTGTAAATTACCCTACGAGGTGTCACTCCCTGATTGGCCGGTGAACGTGCACCGTCCATTCCAAAAGGAGTCCAGATTCGATGTATCTTAAATATCCTAATTGTTAAATTACATTTTTTACCCTTAAATAAAAATTTCCTATAAAATAAAGAAAAATAAAAATAAAAGAAATAAAACAAAACCCTAAACCTACCCTGGCCGCAGCCCCCCTCCCCCTCGCCGGAGCGGCAACCCCCTTCCCCCCCTGCGGCGAGTGCCCCGCCCGCGGCGAGCCACCCCCTCCCCCCCCGCTGGCCCCTCTCCTCCCCGAGTCTCCCCTCCTCTTTCTCTCTTCCTCCTCAGCCTCATCTCCACCGCCACCCCCATCCGATCTCCACCTCCACCATCTCCAGCTCCTCCCCGCCGCCGCCGAGCTTCACCAGCATCTCCTCCTCCTATTCTCCTCCTCCTCCCTCCCCGAGCTCCTTCCCCGACCCCCCTTTCCTCCTCCAGCTCCCATCTCCACCGCCGCCCCCATCACAGCCGCCGCCACCACCATCATCATCACCAGCACCACCTCTCCTCTCTCCCCAGCCACTCCTCCACCCCGCCTTCTGCCACCCGACCCCGGCCAGCTCCAGACCCCTCCGACTCCTCCCCACCGTGAACTCCCCCCCTGGCTGAGACCACCCCGCTCCTCCCTGCCCGACCTTCTCTCCTCCTCGACCAGATCCGGCCGCCCTCCAACACAGCACCGACGCCGCCTCCACTCAGACCGACTCCGGCGAACTCAGACATGACCCAGACTCAAGCCCTAGCCAGGACACGACTTGGACACAGTGTCCAGGACACGATAAACTAGGGCAGGACACGCGTAATTCAGCGTTCACGGAGCCCTGTTCAGGTAACGATATCTCTCTCCTCGTAATTCCGATTTCAATTCCGTCAGTTATGACACGTAGGCTATGTGACCCTCTCGGTGCCCGTGCAACCCGCTCGGTGCATCGCGTCCTGTAGCGATCGCGGCACGCGATCCAAAAACAGGAAAAACAACGACCCGATTCACCCCGGAACTGGGTACGTCCCGCCAAACGGGATGGCTTGGTCGCACGCGGTCTTTACCGAAACGTGCACGATGTTGATACGGATGTGTAGGAATTCGGAGAAGTTGATTTGGATGTGCGTGCACACCGGAATCAACGCGTATCCGTCGACACCGCCCCGTATCCGTCAGTTCTGGAATACGCTACAACTTTGTGTACACACGTCGGATCGAGACGAAACTTGCGCCATCGGACTCGTAGCGATATGCTGGTCCTGTGAGCCAAGTTTGGTTCGATTCTGAGAACGTTGACAAAATCGCGTATCGTGGGCCCCACAGGCTCCACTTGACGGGCAATTTTGTGATCGGCACATCGGAATCCAGTTCTGGACATTCCGTTGGGTTCGTATCGACGTTCTGGACTTGTTGACACTAAGTTTGGCGAATTTGGAGACCTTTGACCCTGACACGTTTTTCGGTGCAAAGTGGGCCTACATGTGTACCCCGCTTTAACCGGAAACTGTTATTTTTGCCCCTGTGTCCAAATTGTACTTAAGGACAGGCGTTTCTAGCTATTTGATATTTTTTGAGACTGTTAGTGATGTTTATTTCAGTATCCGGAGACATTTATTCTGAGGCCATAGTTCTGACTTTTGGCATTTGACATCTGGACATTATATTTGCAGCTCTCCTGCCAGGCAAGTATACCTTATCTTGTTGTACTATTTATATTCAGTTCTTGCTAGTTACATGTTATTTATTTTTATATAAATGTGCGCGTCCGAGCAGACTCGGGTGCAGTCAACGATGGCGTTGACGTTAGGACTTGTATCTGACCTAGTGTCTAGTAGACCCACCTAAAGTTGTGAAGTTATTGATATAACTTCCTAGGCCTTGACACGTATCATTACACGTCACAGAGTGAGTACATGTAGGAACGCGTGCCTCATGCGCGACTGGCCATCAGTGTGAGCAACACGTGTAGCGGTATGTAGCTCAGTTGTTTATTTCATAGAGACTTGCATCATAGTAGGAGGTGTCCACGTCGTTTTCACGACTTGTACATCTATATTGGGCGGGAAAGACATCTAGTAGGCGTATGGGACACCCCCCCTGATATATACTCAAGTTACCATGCTCTTCGGAGATGGGGATTACGGTATATATAGAGAGTTACCATGCTGCTCGGAGATGGGGTATTGGTTTTCTTATTCCCATTACCGTGCTCCGAGGAGGATGGGGTATTATCCTTCGTTCCATGCTCTGCAGGGATGGACGATTGCAGAGTTACCCATGTGATCGGGGGCATATGATACATATACTAGCCAGTCATGACGATTGGTGAATTACGCCAGCATATGTCTAGCCCACACATTCCCATGCGTACTGCAAGGTCTTTAAATTGCATTCACTTAGATGGTTAGCACACCCCATTTATTTATTCAGTATTTACATTATGGCATGTCATTTTTCTGTATCTTGCTATGTCACTCTGAGGACCTGGTTCCCTGCCAGGTGTATATGTTCTTGAGTACTCGCAGGAGCACAGATCCGGACAGGCTACTTATTTTCCGAGGAGGTCTTCTCTTCGAGCCTCGTGATTGTCAGATGTTGTTCTTATATGGTGTGTATCTGGTTCCTTTTTATATTCTATTTCGGCAGTAGATTTGATTTCATCTGACTGTCATTCTTAGATATCTGTATTGAGATCTATTTACATGGTTATTGGTTATCTTTATGTGATTTCTGTGGATGAGATTTAGATATAACCCTGTGACTTGTAATTAGTTTTACCACTTATGAATTATTGTTCATTATACAGCGTACGCACGTATATATGGTTTCCATATATTGGAGTTGCCATATATACGGGCCAGCTGGCATGGTTACGTGACCTATTCCTACGTATTCTGGGACTGGGGCGTGATATGTTTTTAGTGGTGGCCCATGTAGGTCGAGAGCATATTGTCTCGATTACGTTACTGTACCGAGCAAGCCTGCGTCTCAGAGCATATTATCTCGGTTACGTTACTGTACCGAGCAAGCCTGCACCTAGGATTAAGAGCATAGGATCTCATCCATAATTGACTATGACTTATCTTCCTTCCAGTCTGTCCTACTTACATAATTGCATCCTGCTTGATTCATGTTCTTCCCTAATAATTCCTTAAATATATCCCTGCTAGAATATAGGAACTCCGGTTAATAGGATGATAATTAAGGTAGCATTCCTAATAAGAATACCACTAGGGCTTTGACATATCCTTAAGTTCGGATTACTTAGTGAACCCTAGCCTTCCTGACTTCCTAAATAAACCCTAGCCTTCCTGATTTCCTAAGTAAACCCTAGCGTCACTTACCTATAGATTAACTTACCCTTATCCCTTGACATATTTATGTATGACTTGAGTATAATATAAACACTACTAGGATTAGTTAGAGATAGGATTATTAGAGATTTGACCATAGTGTTGACCCTAGCCTTGAGGAACCCATAGAAATCTAAGATTGAATACTAGGACAGAAACCTCATCCTATGTAGGATAACTAGAGTTTTACGCCAGAGACCCTTTTACCCTTGTTGGCGTAAAACTAATTGACCGTTGTTGGCGTAAAAGCCAATTGACCGTAGTTAGCGTAAAGGCCAAATGACTTTCCTGATTAGCGTAAAAGCCAAATTATGTAGAAGCTTGTCCCCTTTACGCCGCCCTTAGTCTTCCTTATCCTGCGTATGACGCATCAGCCAGCCACATAGGTAACTGCCCTGCGCAAACCTGATGATTCATAGATAACCAGCGTAGAGTAACCTGTTTAGGCGTAACATAAGAATAGGATGTTAGCGTATTTGTTACAGCCTTAGCTTTTCCCAGGCATGACCAAATCCTGCACAGAGATACGCCTCGAGCCCTGTGCAAAAAGAAACAGCTTTTGACAGGACATCTATTTTTGTCTCATCTCAAGCGTAGATGACTGGTATCCAATAAGTAACTAACGACAATCTGGATCTCCGTGTAAACCATCATCATAACCATCCCCTTGATCGTTGTACAAGTACTTTTGTCAGATGTCAGGATTCATTAACTTGACTGACAAACTCATGAATTTCTTGTACAACTTCATGCTACAGCGTATGCTAGACTTTTTACGCCGGCAGATTTTTACGCAACCCTTAGGCAAAACTTTACGCAGGCAGACTTTTATACAGATTTTACGGTCCGCTAAGCTTAGGCGCAGATTTTTAGCGCAAAACTTTTACGCTCAGACTTTTACCCAGACTTTTACGCAGACTGTTACGCACAGACTTTTACGCGGAAGGCTCTGATATCCCTACTTTACGCAGACTACCTTAATCTTTATTTTATACGGACAACCTATAGTGTATATTAAGATTATTGAACTTAGAAGGCCATACCTCTTTTAGGTCAACTAGCGTCTTAGAGTAGGAGTTAGAATAATAACTGTAGAGATTGTAGGGTCTTGTCTGTTTGTGATTTTGAATTGTTTTGAGATTTCTTACATCATAATCTAGCGTACTTATATTTACCGTACTACTTTGACTTATGCCGCTATTATAGCCTAGTTTTGCAAGCTTATTCTTTATCAAGCTTGTTCTTGAGAGATGTATTATTGGAGTACTACACTAATACATTTCAGAATTAGTGTATTACGGTCTGATCAACCATAGTGCACTTGGTTCGCCCTTCGCATAACTACTCTACGTGGATTGAGATATATAGTGATTAGTAGATTGATGTACTTGCCCGTTGGATATGCCTGAGCATATCGTATCAGCTACATAACTGTGCTGATCCGAATATGTGAATAGGGATTCCCAAAATAGCATCTCAATTCCACAACTGCTTTGACAATTTCCGTTGAATTCTTTAAACTCATTGATCCCCACACATTTAATCTATTACCCCCCCTTGAACTCTTGATTATTGTTTATCGTCTTCCCTTATTTCGGAAAGGCGAAATCTCGTGCCTCGTACAAATACGAGGTGTATTTTTTCTGTAGCTATTCCTGTTTGTTTCTTGGGTAATTACCAAACCCTATTATTAGATTGGATTGCAGTTTAAAAACTGTGCTATCCCTAGAATGACCCTACCTACCTACCTACCTACCTACCTACTTTCCTGATACATGCATCATTATGACAGCATGGAATTTTGCCTCGTAACTTGGGTCAAGTTCAGAACTCAAGTATTACGATAAAGAATATATTATTTTGCTGACAGGAGTCTAAAATGATTTCACCTGGAGGAACAATTGATTGACTCCTGAATGGATAGCAGCACCTATGACTAGGTTGACTTGTAAGGATTAAGAATTCCTATGAACCAACGAGTGTCAAGCCGCTTTCGAGGAGTTTAAGAAGCGTCTGACCACAACACCCGTATTGACTATTCCATCCGGAGCAGGAGTTATGTGATCTACAGACGCATCAGGAAAAAGTTTGAGATGCGTATTAATACAGGATGGCAAGGTAATGACAGATGAATCTAGACAGTTATGAGTGCATGGGAAGAATTTGGAACTCGCAACCATTGTAATTACTCTGAAGCTATGGAGACATAACTTATTTGAGGCAGATCGTAAGATTGCTCGGTATACCAGTCAGCATTGTACCAGACAAGGATTCGTGTGACCAGAGTTGATGGTCAACCGAAGAGACAGTTAAGTAAATACAAGGATACTGGTGAGCAGTACAAGACAGGCAGAAGCAGTAGACAGACCGTCGTCATCATCCCTTGGAATTCAAAGAGGACGATCATATTTTTTTGAGGATATCACCATTAGGATGAGACCTATCGCATGAAGAGCAACTCGTGGAAATCCTCGATCATCGAGAAAAGATATTGAGGAATCAGCCTATTCCCTTGGCCGCGTAGCATGGAAGCATGACGCGCCAGGAGAATCAACTTGGAAGTGCGAATACGACATGCGTAGACGTTTTCGAACCAATTCGTAACCCAAGATATAAATTACTTTGTTAAATTATATCTTATGCCGTCTTTGACTTCTACCATGGCTTAGTTTTAATTTCGAGGACGAAATTTTTATAAGTTGGGTAGATTGTAAACCCCCTCGACCAGATTCCAGTATTTTAGGAATATTTTCACAATTTAGGATTTGTTGCAATATTTTAATTTATTTTGCTTACATATCCTATTGACTTGTGCACCTGTCCATCACCTAATTATTGGAGCCTTACCCTGACTGTTATCCCCGAACAAAGTTCACATACCTCTCCTAGACGTGCCAGTCTACTATTCTGCACTTTGTGCAACTTCCAGATACTCAGTTTTGAGCCTCGTATGAGATGCGCAAATCTCGTTACAAAAGTCCATATTTATTTCCTATTTTATTTCCTGCTCTTTACCCATCCCTGTTCCCATAGAGATTTGAGGCCCAACATGCACCCGTTTTGCCCAAACAAAAATACGTTAATTTTTTACACTGAGTATACTACATTTAGTGTATTGATACCGTAGAAAAATTATGACCCTACCTGCCTCTAAATAATTAGAGAACACCGTGCGCAGTATTTATTAATTAAATAAATACGATGGCCCGTATCACCCCAAAACCAGGCCCAGTACCTGTCCAGACTCACCCCCACCCCCTCGGGACCCTCGCACAGCAATTTTTCTCAATTCTGTGAATTTTAGTAATTTCAGAAATCAGGTGTTTTTCCCAGACAATTTTGTAATTGCGCAATTTCCCAAAATAGGACCTCTGCGCAATTTACGAAATTACAGGGACTTTTTTGTAAATTACCCTGCGAGGTGTCACCCCCTGATTGGCCGGTGAACATGCACCGTCCATTCCAAAAGGAGTCCAGATTCGATGTATCTTAAATATCCTAATTGTTAAATTACATTTTTACCCTTAAATAAAAATTTCCTATAAAATAAAGAAAAAGAAAAATAAAAGAAATAAAACAAAACCCTAAACCTACCCTGGCCGCAGCCCCCCCCCCCTCGCCGGAGCGGCAACCCCCTTCCCCTCCGGCGGAGAGTGCCCCGCCCGCGGCGAGCCACCCCCTCCCCCCCCCCGCTGGCCCCTCTCCTCCCCGAGTCTCCCCTCCTCTTTCTCTCCTCCTCCTCAGCCTCATCTCCACCGCCACCCCCATCCGATCTCCACCTCCACCATCTCCAGCAGCTCCCCGCCGCCGCCGAGCTTCACCAGCATCTCCTCCTCCTATTCTCCTCCTCCTCCCTCCCCGAGCTCCTTCCCCGACCCCCCTTTCCTCCTCCAGCTCCCATCTCCACCGTCGCCCCCATCACAGCCGCCGCCACCACCATCACCATCACCATCACCAGCACCACCTCTCCTCTCTCCCCAGCCACTCCTCCACCCCGCCTTCCGCCACCCGACCCCGGCCAGCTCCAGACCCCTCCGACTCCTCCCCACCGTGAACTCCCCCCCCTGGCCGAGACCACCCCGCTCCTCCCTGCCCGACCTTCTCTCCTCCTCGACCAGATCCGGCCGCCCTCCAACACAGCACCGACGCCGCCTCCACTCAGACCGACTCCGGCGAACTCAGACACGACCCAGACTCAAGCCCTAGCCAGAACACGGCTTGGACACAGTGTCCAGGACACGATAAACTCGGGCAGGACACGCGTAATTCAGCGTTCACGGAGCCCTGTTCAGGTAACGATATCTCTCTCCTCGTAATTCCGATTTCAATTCCGTCAGTTATGACACGTCGGCTATGTGACCCTCTCGGTGTCCGTGCAACCCGCTCGGTGCATCACGTCCTGTAGCGATCGTGGCACGCGACCCAAAAACAGGAAAAATAACGACCCGATTCACCCCGGAACTGGGTACGCCCCGCCAAACGGGACGACTTGGTCGCACGTGGTCTTTACTGAAACGTGCGCGACGTTGATACGGATGTGTAGGAATTCGGAGAAGTTGATTTGGATGTGCGTGCACACCAGAATCAACGCGTATCCGCCGACACCGCCCCGTATCCGTCAGTTCTGGAACATGCTGCAACTTTGTGTACACACGTCGGATCGAGACGAAACTTACGCCATCGGACTCGTAGCGATACGCTGGTCCTGTGAGCCAAGTTTGGTTCGATTCTGAGAACGTTGACAAAATCGCGTATCGTGGGCCCCACAAGCTCTACTTGACGGGCAATTTTGTGATCGGCACATCGGAATCCATTTCTGGATATTCCGTTGGGTTCGTATCGACGTTCTGGACTTGTTGACACTAAGTTTGGCGAATTTGGAGACCTTTGACCCTGACACGTTTTTCGGTGCAAAGTGGGCCCACATGTGGACCCCGCTTTAACCGAAAACTGTCATTTTTGCCCCTGTGTCCAAATTGGACTTAAGGACAGGCGTTTCTAGCTATTTGATATTTTCTGAGACTGTTAGTGATGTTTATTTCAGTATCCGGAGACATTTATTCTGAGGCCATAGTTCTGACTTTTGGCATTTGACATCTGGACATTATATTTGCAGCTCTCCTGCCAGGCAAGTATACCTTGCCTTGTTGTACTGTTTATATTCAGTTCTTGCTAGTTACATGTTATTTATTTTTATATAAATGTGCGCGTCCGAGCAGACTCGGGTGCAGTCAACGATGGCGTTGACGTTAGGACTTGTATCTGACCTAGTGTCTAGTAGACCCACCTAAAGTTGTGAAGTTATTGATATAACTTTCCAGGCCTTGACACGTATCATTACATGTCACAGAGTGAGTACATGTAGGAACGCGTGCCTCATGCGCGACTGGCCATCAGTGTGAGCAACACGTGTAGCGGTATGTAGCTCAGTTGTTTATTTCATAGAGACTTGCATCATAGTAGGAGGTGTCCACGTCGTTTTCACGACTTGTACATCTATATTGGGCGGGAAAGACATCTAGTAGGCGTATGGGACACCCCCCCTGATATATACTCAAGTTACCATGCTCTTCGGAGATGGGGATTACGGTATATATAGAGAGTTACCATGCTGCTCGGAGATGGGGTATTGGTTTTCTTATTCCCATTACCGTGCTCCGAGGAGGATGGGGTATTATCCTTCGTTCCATGCTCTGCAGGGATGGACGATTGCAGAGTTACCCGTGTGATCGGGGGCATATGATACATATACTAGCCAGTCATGACGATTGGTGAATTACGCCAGCATATGTCTAGCCCACACATTCCCATGCGTACTGTAAGGTCTTTAAATTGCATTCACTTAGATGGTTAGCACACCCCATTTATTTATTCAGTATTTACATTATGGCATGTCATTTTTTTGTATCTTGCTATGTCCCTTTGAGGACCTGGTTCCCTGCCAGGTGTATATGTTCTTGAGTACTCGCAGGAGCACAGATCCGGACAGGCTACTTATTTTCCGAGGAGGTCTTCTCTTCGAGCCTCATGATTGTCAGATGTTGTTCTTATATGGCGTGTATCTGGTTCCTTTTTATATTCTATTTCGGCAGTAGATTTGATTTCATCTGACTGTCATTCTTAGATATCTGTATTGAGATCTATTTACATGGTTATTGGTTATCTTTATGTGATTTCTGTGGATGAGATTTAGATATAACCCTGTGACTTGTAATTAGTTTTACCACTTATGAATTATTGTTCATTATACAGCGTACGCACGTATATATGGTTTCCATATATTGGAGTTGCCATATATACGGGCCAGCTGGCATGGTTACGTGATCTAGTCCTACGTATTCTGGGACTGGGGCGTGACATGGGGAGAGACACACAGGCTACAGGCTGTTATATATATATATCTACTATTATTGTGAGGTTGTAGACTCTCCAGCAGAGCTAGACCCTTTACGTGTTATTACTGCTACCGGCTCTCCGACACAGAGCTTGTAGCGGTCTCAGCCTGAGTACTAGTGTTGCTCTCATTTGCATATCACATAGATGGTTACTTAGTTTACCCTGATGTTCATTTATTTATTGCACTGCTTATTCATTTGGCTTGTTTTATTTTGTGCCTTGCTATGTCCACTGAGGACCTGGAATGGATTATGTCCCCAGGTTTAGCAGAGGAGCAGTACCCCGAGGTATACGGGACCGAAGCTGAAGCTATTGCTGGAGCTGAACCGAACACTGAAGACGAGGTGACTGCCGAGGACTTCTCCCGAGTGCCTGTCCCAGTACTCATTTATTTATTTATTTCATGTTTATATCTTTTGTTCCTGGCCTATAGAGCCAGCTTATTCAGACTATAGTCGGATTGTTCCTCCGACTGACTTGCTGTGATGCTGTTGCTACTTATTTCCATTTGATTATGCAGTTTATTTTTTTATCTTTATGGATGAGATTAGTGTGACTTGTTGTAGTAGACCTTATTTACAGCTTAAGTACGCCCTGATGATTCCATTAAATTGGGTTATCCATCGGTGCGTGCTGCTGGCCATTGCCACGCATCTCCAGTCCCTCGGCATTTTGGGACTGGGGCGTTACATGGTTTTTGTGGTGGCCCATGCAGGTCCAATCTAAATAGTTCGGTTTCAACTTAGGGACCGGACAGGCCAGCAATAAGATAGGTTATAGGATCTCATCCATTGATTGAATCGTTTTTGAACTCTATGTCGAATTCAATTTAATTGCTTGAATTGTATCCTGTTTTGATTCCTCTGTGCGTTCTCATTGTTTTCTTTTGGTGCAGAGTTATGGATCCCAGAAGTGGTGACGAGACCCCCTTGGGTACATCGCCTGAAGCGGGGTTTACCTGTGAAGCTGGAACGACGCCAGATACCAGAGGACAATCCTCCCAGAGCAATCAAACTGGCCAGCCAAGTTCCAGGTTCAGGCGTGATGACATCCCGCCTCCTCCCCAGTTCCCTCCTACGATGCCTGTCTTTCCTCCAGGACAGGCAATGGACGGCCAGCAAATGTTCCAGATGTTCTACGCAATGATGCAGGCCCAACAGCTGACCCAGCAGGAGGCCCAAAGCCGAGAGGCCGAGAACCTAAGGAACAGCCTAGTCGCAGCGTTAGAGCATGCAAATCCACCAAATAGACGGCCAGCAACGGGATCTATCACGGATTTCCGTCAACTCAAGCCCCGTACCTTCTCGGGCAAGGAAGGACCAACTGAAGTGCATGAATGGCTTACAAACACACAGCATCAGTTGGAGGCCGCCGAACTACCAAGGGACAAATGGATGACTGCCGTCAGGATGCAACTGACGGACAACGCACATCATTGGTGGCTGTCCGAAGAAAGAAGGCTTGGACATGATCAGGTTACCTGGAAGGAGTTCTCCAGACTCTTCCAGGAAATGTACATCCCTGCTGTGGCTCGGTCAGAACTCCGAGACAGATTCAACCGCCTGATCCAGGGCAACATGACGGTGGAGGAATATAACGCCGAATTCATTCGCCTGAGCCGCTTCGCCCCTTCGCTAATTCCTACCGAAGAGGAGAAGGCGGAAAAGTTCTTTGATGGGCTCAGGTTCGAGCTTCAGAAGTTAATCGGATCGGTCGCGCCCACCTCTTACACCGACGTCCTAGCTGCAGCACGTCGGCTGGAGCACGTTACTCGGAGGGAATCAAGCCTGAAACGTCCCTTCTCCTCAGCACCGTCCAAGTCATCACCAGGGGAATCTGCTAAACGGCCCCAGAAGAGCCCACCTCCAAGAGCAGCAACTAAGAACCTGCCTACTTGCCATTACTGCAGCAAGGTAGGACATATTGAAAAGGAATGTCGACGCAAGCTGGGACTCTGCCTGGTTTGCGGATCTGGACAACACTTCTCAAAGGACTGTTCGAAACGTCGAGAGGGAGTTCCGAATCGACCAGCTCCACCTGCAGCTCTTCCAGCTGGGGGAGCAACTCAGACAGGGCCTGGAGGAGCCAGGCCACCTCTACCACCTCAGGCAGCATTGTTCCAACAAGCTCGTCAGCAAAGGGGTCCCGCTCAGGGACGAGGTCAGGCATATGCACTAGCAGTCACTAAGGAAGCTACTGCAGGCGAAGTGACAGCAGGTACCATATTAGTAGCTTCAATTCCTGCTGTAGCATTATTTGATTCTGGAGCTTCGTATTCATTTATTGCTGCTAGCTTCGTAGCCACACATAGAATAGCTACCGCACCTCTCTCGAAGATGAAGAGAATTCTAACGGAAGGTGAAATTATCCCGGTTAGTGATACTTGTAGATCATGTTCGGTAGTAGTCTATGGCCGAGAGATGCGAGCCCAATTCCTGATCTTTTCTATGCCTGATTACGATGTTGTACTTGGTATGGACTGGTTAAGTCAGTACCATGCGACACTGGATTGCCGGCTTGGAAAAGTGATATTTAGACCCCCTAGCCTTCCTGAGTTTGAATTTCTACGAGGAGCTGTAGAACAAGGTGTCCAGCCAACTCTTAGGGTATTGACTGAAGAAGAAGATTCAAGTTACCCAAGAGTCATAACAGAATTTGTGGATGTGTTTCCCGACGATCTTCCAGGTTTACCACCTGATCGGGAGATAGAATTCACAATAGACCTAACTCCAGGAGCCGAACCTATCACTTCATCGGTATATCGGCTAGCACCTAAGGAGTTAGTGGAGCTGAAAACACAAGTTGACGACCTTCTGGAGAAAGGATTTATCCGGCCCAGTATTTCACCTTGGGGAGCACCTATACTTTTTGTACCCAAGAAGGATGGATCTGTACGGCTGTACATTGATTACAGAGCCCTTAATGCTGTAACTATTAAGAACCGGTACCTATTACCACGCATTGATGATTTGTTTGACCAATTGAGTGGTGCTAAGGTATTCTCAAAGATTGACCTTAGATCCGGTTATCACCAGATTAGGGTGAAGAAGGAAGATATCCCAAAGACGGCCTTCAGAACTAAGTATGGACATTATGAGTTTCTAGTTATGCCGTTTGGTTTAACCAACGCACCCGCCGTATTTATGAGTTTGATGAACGGGGTCTTCCATCAGTATTTGGATAAGTTCGTAGTGGTATTCATTGATGATATCCTAGTCTACTCCAAGAACCACGAAGAGCACGAGGAACACCTTAGAATTGTGCTAGAAACTTTGAGAAGGGAGAAGCTATATGCCAAACTCAGCAAATGTGAGTTCTGTATGGACAAGGTACCATTCTTAGGGCATATTATCTCGGGTGAAGGACTGTCTGTGGACCCAGAAAAGGTCACTGCTATAGAAACCTGGCCTACCCCTACCTCTGTTGCAGAAGTGAAAAGTTTTCTTGGACTTGCTGGGTATTACCGGCGGTTCGTAAAAAAATTTTCAAGGATCGCAGAGCCAATGACTAAGCTGACACGGAAGGATCAGGAGTTCCTATGGACGGAAGAATGCCAGAATGCCTTTGAAGAGTTGAAGAGGCGACTAACAACAGCACCAGTCTTGACTCTTCCCTCAGGGTCAGGAGGTTTTGTTGTATATAGTGATGCGTCCGGTAGTGGACTAGGTTGTGTCTTAATGCAACATGGCAAGGTTATCGCTTATGCATCGAGGCAGCTGAAGGTCCACGAGAAGAACTACGCAACACACGACCTGGAGCTAGCTGCAGTAATTTTTGCATTGAAGATCTGGAGACATTATCTGTATGGAGAGAAGGTCGAGATATTCACTGATCATAAGAGCTTAAAGTATGTTTATACACAGAAGGAGCTCAACATGAGGCAAAGGCGTTGGCTTGAGTTGATGGTGGACTTTGACATCGATCTGCAGTACCACCCGGGGAAAGCAAATGTTGTAGCCGACGCCCTCAGCAGAAAACCCTCGGCTTATTTCTTGACAGAGCAGCCCCAGCTATTACAAGACTTGCAAGATCTTCAGATAGAGGTTGTTCTACCTGGACAAAATGGTTTGCTGGCTAACCTCGAAGTGAAGTCATCGCTGATGGAGAGAATCAAGGAAGCTTTGCCTAATGATGCCAGATTCCGAAGGCTGAAAGAGAGAACAGAAGCAGGCCTGCAGACGGGACTTCGCATCCACGAGGACGGAACATTAAGGTACGAAAATCGCCTATATGTTCCAAATGGAGAATTAAGGCAGGAGTTGATGACAGAAGCCCATAGCTCCATATACTCGGTTCATCCAGGAGGAACCAAGATGTACCGGGACTTAAGACAATATTACTGGTAATATGGAATGAAAAGGGAGATTGCCCGCTTGTGGCAAAATGCTTAGTCTGCCAGCAGGTGAAGGCCGAGCACCAAAGGACTGCAGGTATGTTGCAGCCACTTCCCATCCCTGAATAGAAGTGGGAGCATATTACCATGGACTTCGTCACTGGATTTCCAAGAAGCCCTAGTGGAAAGGATGCAGTATGGGTCATCGTGGATCGGCTCACTAAGTCAGCTCACTTCTTGCCGTTCAGAGTCGGACAATCCACGGAAGTACTAGCCGACATGTATATGCGACAGATCGTAAAATTACATGGAGTGCCGGTTAGTATTGTATCAGATCGAGACTCAAGATTTACATCTCACTTCTGGCGAAGCATGCAAGAGAGTCTCGGCACCAGGCTCAAATTCAGTACTGCCTATCATCCTCAGACAGACGGACAGTCAGAGCGCACAATTCAGATCCTAGAAGACATGCTGCGATCTTGTATACTGGACTTTGGAGGATCTTGGGAAGATCATCTGCACTTAGAGACAAAAGTATTGGGCCGATGCACACAGACGACCCCTGGAGTTCAAGGAAGGAGAGCATGTATTTTTGAGGATCTCGCCCACTAGAGGTACTATCAGATTTGGCAGCAGAGGCAAGTTAAGCCCAAGGTACATTGGGCCATTTGATATCTTGGAACGCATTGGTGAGGTGGATTATCGTCTTGCATTACATCCATCCTTAGAGGGAGTGCATGACGTATTCCACGTCTCACAACTGAGGAGATATGTGACGGACCCAAGTCATATAGTTGATCATTTTGAGATTTCGGTGGGACCTAGCCTGAGATACGAGGAACAGCCAGTGGGTATACTCGACACCAGCGAGAAGACACTGCGAGGGCAGACAATCAGGTTGGTTCGAGTAGCTTGGAAGCAGCACTCTCCTGGCGAATCGACCTGGGAGCGAGAAGATGTTATGCGGCAGCGTTATCCACACTTATTTGCAGAATCAGGTAGAACCTAAGCATTCTTTAATTCTGTAAATCTTGTCTTTATAGTTTACCCTTCGATTGCGAGGACGCAATCCTCTTAAGGGGGGGTAGATTGTAAACACCCTAAATTTTCATATATTTTTAAAATCAATTTTGGGATTTTTTCGCATTATTTCAGGAATTTACATAGGTCCTGTAGTGAGTTTGTAATTTTTAATTGCCAATAAATAACATTAAAATGAAATGAAAATATGATTTTATGGTGTAAAATAGAAAACCGGACTTAGGATAATTTTCTGGGATTTTATTGGGCCTCAGACCTATTTTTAAAAGCCTAAAAACTATTTTCTAATTAAGTAATTAATTATTAGTTATTATTATTATTATTATTATTATTATTGTTGTTAATAATCGGTCAGGCCCGGCCCAGTGGGCCGAAGCCCAGCCCGGCCCAGTCCCAACCGCTGTTAGCGGGTCGGGCGGGTCCGCCAACCCGGATCCGCGCCCGACCCGACCCGCATCCATCACCCCCAACCCCCGTTCGGCTCGAGCCGAATTCTCCGCCGCCGCCGCGATTTTCGGCCACCACGTCGCCTCCCCTCCGCGAGAGCCGCCCACGTCGTCCTCCTCCCCGCCGACTCCCCCGGCCACGATCACCCGAGCCACCCCTATTTAAAACTCCCTACCCCGACCTCCTCCTCCCTCATTCCTCTCCCCCAAACCCTAGCTCGCCGGAACTCTTGCCGAACCACCCTCCTCCTCGCCGACCAGAGCCCGTCGTCCACCACCCTCCTCCTCGCCGACCGGAGCCCTCCGTCCACCACCCTCCAGCGTCTCCCCCTCTCCAGAACCCTCCAGCGCCTCCTCCCCATCTCGGCCACCCTTGCCGAGCCGCCTCCGGCAACCCTCTGCCGGCGCCGCCTGCATCCCGAGCCCCCCAGCGGTGCCTCCCCGACTGTCGGCCAGTCCCCCAGCCCCTCCGGCCACCGCGATTCAGCAGAACCCAGCCCTAGGCCGGACACGGCCCTTCGTGTCGGACACAGTGTCAAATTGACACGAGGATGCGAGAAAACCAGTTTGCAAAGCCCTGTTCAGGTACTCCTAATTTCCTCCTCGTAGCTCGAAATTCGATTCCGTAAATTTTTACGCGAAGCCTGTATGACCCTCTCGGTGCCCGGACAAACCGCTCGGGGCATCGCGTCCTGTGGTGATCGCATACCGCGATCCAAAAACAGGAAAAACCAGACCCTGTTTCCCCACAGAACTGAGTGCGCCCCGCCAAACGGGACGACTTGGTCGCGTGCGGTCTTCACAGATACGTGCGCGTCATTGATACGGACGTGTGGGATTTCGCGGAAGCTGATTCGGGTGTGCGTGTACACCAGAATCAACGCGTATCCGCGAACATCGCCTCGTATCCGTCTTTTATGCAATTCATCCTAACTTCGTGCACACACGTCAGATCGAGACGAAACCTGCGCCATCAGACTCGTAGCAATACGCTAGTCCTGTGGGTCAAGTTTGGTCCGATTCTGGGAATGTTGACGAAATCGCGTGTCGTGGGCCCCACAGGCCCCGCTCGACGGGCGATTTCGTGATCGGCTCATCGGAATTCAAATCTGAAAGTTCCGTTGGGTTCGTATCAGCGTTCCTGACCTGTTGACACTAAGTTTGATAAATTTGGAGACCGTTGACCCTGACACATTTTTCGGTGCAAAGCGGGCCCACTAGTGGACCCCGTTTTGGGGCGAAATTGCCGTTTTTGCCCTTGTCTTCAAATTGGACCCAAGGACAGGCATTCCTAGCTGTTTGACACCTTCTGAGCGTAATGATACTATTTATTTCAGCTTTCGGAGACATCTCTGGAAATTTTCGAAACCAGGACCTAAGTGGAATTCAAATATCAGGCAAGTGCACCTTGCCAAACTTGCAGTCATTATTTTCATATTTTCTGTAAAAATACTCTGCTGGATTTCTTGTGCAAATTTATATAAACTGATTTAAACTGCTTAACCTAGGGAACGTATGACGTACCTAGTGTCCGATCATAGTCGGGTACCGGCACCGTACGCGGTGTTGGGTTCGTCATTTAGAGATGGATTTACGATCCCCTTACTTTGTACTTGACCTATCAAGTACCCTACAACCCAGGACACTTGACACTATCATGGACAGAATCCTCCTGAGGTATTCATGGTGATTCTGAATAGGATACAGGACTTGACAGAGACAGTTATTTATAGACAGTATGACTTGTTGCATTAGTCATAATCCCGCTGACATGGACATGAGACGTTATGGTCATGGCTTGCGTGATTATGTCCCCAGGTTTAGCAGAGGAGCAGTACCCCGAGGTATACGGGACCGGAGCTGAAGCTATTGCTGGAGCTGAACCGAACACTGAAGACGAGGTGACTGCCGAGGACTTCTCCTGAGTGCCTGTCCCAGTACTCATTTATTTATTTCATGTTTATATCTTTTGTTCCTGGCCTATATGTAAACCCCCTGAATTTTTAAAATTTTAAAAACTGAATTTTTCACAATTTTCTGGAATTTTTTGGGATTTTTCTGTAATTTAAAAACAGGATTTCAAATTTTAAATGATTTTTAATTGATAATAAATGATATTAAAATATTATAAAAATAATATTTTTTGATGTAAAATAAAAAACTGGACTTAGGACAATTTTTCTGGAATTTATTGGGCCCCGGACCTATTTTTAAATGCCTAAAAAGTATTTACCTATTTAATTAATTATTTATTAATTAATTACTATTTTATTTATTATTTATTATTATTATTTTATTTATTTTATTTTTTAACCCAGTCCGTTGGGCCGGCCCAGCCCGGCCCAACAGACCCAGCCCAACCCGAGCCCAGCCCCTAGCGGGTCGGGTCGGATCCAACAGACCCAACCCGGACCCACAACCCGCTAGCCCGCCCGTGACCCAGCCCTCTCCCCCGCGATTTCCGCCCGGTCGCCCGCTTCCTCCGCCGCCCCGCCCGCGGCCACGCCTCCGCCCGCGCCGCGCTGCCCGCCACGACGTCCCCCTCCGCCCGCCTCCCTCGGCCTCCCCGACCCTATTTAAACCCCCCATCGCCGTCCCCAGCTCCCACGACCACCACCACTCGCCGCCGTCGCCGCTGCACCACCCCGACGCAACCCAGCCCTCCTCCTCCGTCAGCCACCCCCTCCTCTCCACCGTCGACGGCCATCGCACCCCGCAGCAGCTGCAGCAAGCCGCAGCAGCTCGCCGACGCCGCTGCCGGCCGCCCTGAGCCGCCGCCTCCACCGTGGACGCCGAGCCGCCCTCCGCCGCAGAGTCCCCGGCCCCCACCGCCTGAGCACCGGCCGCCCTCCGCCGCAGCACCGCCGGCCAGGGGAAAAACCCTAACCCTAACCCCAATTCGATCCGCGTGTCGGACACGAGTCGGACACGGTTTGACCCTAATTTTCGGGTCCCCTTCAGGTGCGTGTAACTTTTTGCTCGTAGCTCCGTTTTCGATTCCGCAAATTGCGTTGCGAAGCCTGTATGACCCTCTCGGTATCCGGACAAACCGTTCGGGGCATCGCGTCCTGTGGTGATCGCACACCGCGATCCAAAAACAGGAAAAACCAGACCCTGTTTTACCCCGGAACTGAGTACGCCCCGCCAAACGGGACGACTTGGTCGCGCACGGTCTTTACAGATACGTGCGCCTTATCGATACGGACGTGTGGTATTTCGCGGAAGCTGATTCGGGTGTGCGTGCACACCGGAATCAACGCGTATCCGCGGACATCGTCCCGTATCTGTACTTTCTGGAACGTGCCCTAACTTTCTGTACACACGTCGGATCGAGACGAAACTTACGCCATCGGACTCGTAGCGATACGCTGTTCCTGTGGGTCAAGTTTGGTTCGATTCTGAGAATGTTGACAAAATTGCGTGTCGTGGGCTCCACAGGCCCCGCTCGACGGGCGATTTTGTGAACGGCTCATCGGAATTCAATTCTGAAAGTTCCGTTGGGTTCGTATCAGCGTTTCTGACCTGTTGACACTGAGTTGGCTAAATTTGGAGACCTTTGACCCTGACGCATTTTTTGGTGTAAAACGGGCCCACCTGTGGACCCCGTTTTGACCCGAAACTGCCGTTTTTGCCCTTGTCTCCAAATTGGACTCAAGGACAGGCGTTCCTAGCTGATTGATATTTTTTGGATCTGATGGTGATGTTTATTTCAGCAACCGGAGTACCGCCTGCAAATCCAACTGAAGCCAGAGCCGAAATCAGAGCCGGAACCACAGGCAAGTGTACCTTGCCAAACCCTGCAGCTTGCTATATATTTTTCTTGGTTTAATTTTGTATCAGTGGGAACATAAAGCTTGCCAAATTGTAGTAATTCTTGTTATAGAACCTGCCTGAATGCTTGTTTAAATGCATATAAACCTGTTTAACTGCTTAACCTAGGAACCGTGCGACGTACTTAGCGTCCGATCATAGTCGGGTGCCAACCCCGTACGCGGTGTTGGGTACGTCACTTAGAGTTGGACATTCGATATCCTTACTCTTGGTACTTGTCCTATCAAGTACACCTGAACCCAGGACACTTGACACTATTTATGAGACAGAATCTTCTTGAGATATTCACGATGATTCTGTATAGGATACAGGTTATGACATGGACAGTTTATTCCTAGACATTATATGACTGCTGCATTAGTTATGATCTTGCGTGTCATGGACATGAGACGTGTGATTACATTGGGTGGGGAGAGACACACAGGCTACAGGCTATTTTCATATATATATACTATTAGTGTGAGGTCGTAGACTCTCCAGCAGAGCTAGACCCTTTACGTGTTATTACTGCTACCGACTCCTGGACACAGAGCTTGTAGCGGTCTCAGCTTGAGTTCTAGTGATGCTCTCAACTTGCATTTATCACTTAGCTGGTTAAATAGTTCACCCTGCTGTCTCCTTTATTTCTGCACTGCTTATGTTTTGGCTTGTATTATCTGTACCTTGCTATGTCCCCTGAGGACCTGGAATGGATGATGTCCCCAGGTATAGCTGAAGAGATCCATCCAGAGATACCCCATACCAGAGCACTTCCAGGAGCTGTACCAGGACCTGAAGACGAGCTCGCACCAGAGGACTTTTCCTGAGCATTGGCCGTATGTAGTCAGTTATTTCTATTTCCAGTTGATTATTTCCTGTCTATTTACAATTGTTGTACCAGACATATTCTCGGATTATTTTCCGAGATATTTATTGAGATTTGCTTATTTATTCTATTACATTATTTCTGGCAGTTACTCTGTGTTTATCTGTTGTGGATGACATTAGATTAGTCTGTGACCTGTAACAATTGCTCTATTTCCTGCTAGACTACAGCTTAAGCATGCCCTGATGGATCCATTAAATTGGGTTGTCCATCGGTGCGTGCTGCTGGCCATTGCGCACGTGCTCAGTCCCTCGGCATTTTGGGACTGGGGCGTGACATGGTTTTTGTGGTGGCCCATGCAGGTCTACGACTAAATTGTTCGGTTTCAACTCAGGGACCGAACAGGCCTGCAATAAAGAATAGGATAAGTTTTTAGGATCTCATCCACTTGCTTGAATCGTTTTGATATCTGTATCGTACTCGAACTAATTTTGACTTGAATCTTGCCTTGATTCCTGTGCGTCTCTTATTGGTTATTTTGGATACATGAAAATAGACCCACAAGAATGCAACGAGACTCCTGTCAGAACACCACAAGCTACAGGTGTCACCTATGACGACGAAGTGACACCAGTCGGTGGAGCTCCCTCAACTCAACAGAGCCAGCAGGCAGGCCAACCTACCTCCCGATTCCGGCGCGATGACATCCCACCTCCGCCGCAGTTCGTCCCACCAATGCCCGTACTCCCACAAGGATAGCCAATTGACGGGCAGCTGATATTCCAAATGATCTACGCGATGATGCAAGCACAACAACAAGTCCAACACGAGGCTCAGCGTCGCGAAGCTAATTTCTTGAGGGACAGCATTGTAACTGCACTGGAGCAGGCCAACCTACCAGCTCGACGGCCAACTACAGGCTCAATCACTGACTTCCGCCAACTGAAGCCCCGCACTTTTTCTGGGAAAGAGGAGCCCACAGAAGTTCATGAGTGGCTCACCAACATTCGGCATCAACTTGAAGCAGCTGAACTTCCACGGGAACGCTGGATGACAGCCGTCAGAATATAATTGACGGACAACGCTCATCACTGGTGGCTATCCGAGGAGACGCGACTCGGACCAGACCGAGTCACCTGGGAGGAGTTCTCCAGACTCTTCCAGGAGATGTACATTCTTGCCATCGCTCGATCAGAACTGCGGGACAAATTCAATCGCCTCACTCAGGACTCCATGACGGTGGAAGAGTACAACGCAGAATCCATTCGTCTGAGCCGCTTCGCCCCCACCCTGATCCCGACTGAGAAAGAGAAGGCCGAGAAATTCTTCGACGGACTGAACATTGAGCTGCAGAAACTAATTGGGTCCGTCGCACCAACATCATACTCGGACGTCCTTGCTGCGGCTCGACGCATAGAGCGCGTCACCAAGAGAGAGACCAGACTGAAGCGGTCGTCCCCATCCGCACCAACCAAAGCAGCACAAGAAGAATCTGCAAAGAGACCGCACCAACAGCAGAAAGCATCTACACCACCAGTGGTAGTCCTCCTTACTTGTCACTACTGTGGCAAAGCAGGTCATATCGCCAAGGAATGCCGACGCAGACTAGGATTGTGTTTGGCATGCGGATCCTGTCAGCATTCGGTAAGGGATTGCACTCAACGTGGAGAAGGAGCACCTAGGGCGAACCAGCACACTCCACCAGCGCCTCAAGCAGCACCCTACCAGCAAGCTCAGCAGCAGCAGAGGAATCTACCTCAAGGACGAGAGCAGGCTTACGCGATGACTGTGCAGGAAGCCGATGCGAGTAAGTGATTTATAGTTATCCGTTTTAGTCTTGTGTAGCTCGTGCCTATTGGTTCGTGACCTCATCCCCAACCTAGTAATTTGCAACTTGTTAATAACAACCTGGTTTTGATAAAAGTTATAGTTTTAACTAGATTTTTCTGAAAAGTGTAAACTTTCAATTTTTAGGAAAACGGTACTTCCCTAAGTATCTTGTGATGTGTTTTCAAACGATGTTTGCGATCGCGTCATCTCTGTTGACCGGTTATTCTTTGATTGCGAGGACGCAATCCTCTTAAGGGGGGTAGATTGTAAATCCCCTGAATTTTCAAAATTTTAAAAACTGAATTTTTCACAATTTTCTGGAATTTTCTGGGAATTTTCTGTAATTTAAAAACAGGGTTTTAATTTTTAAATAATTTTTAATTGATAATAAATGATATTAAAATATTATAAAAATAATATTTTTGGATGTAAAATAAAAAACTGGACTTAGGACAATTTTTTTGGAATTTATTGGGCCCCGGACTTATTTTTAAATGCCTAAAAAGTATTTACCTATTTAATTAATTATTTATTAATTAATTACTGTTTTATTTATTATTTATTATTATTATTTTCTTTTTTTTCTTTTTTAACCCAGCCCGACCCAATAGACCCAGCCCAACCCGAGCCCAGCCCCTAGCGGGTCGGGTCGGATCCAACAGACCCAACCTGGACCCACAACCCGCTAGCCCGCCCGTGACCCAGCCCTCTCCCCCGCGATTTCCGCCCGGCCGCCCGCTTCCTCCGCCAACCCGCCCGCGGCCACGCCTCCGCCCGCGTCGCGCTACCCGCCACGACGTCCCCCTCCGCCCGCCTCCCTCGGCCTCCCCGACCCTATTTAAACCCCCCCTCGCCGTCCCCAGCTCCCACGACCACCACCACTCGCCGCCGTCGCCGCCGCACCACCCCGACGCAGCCCAGCCCTCCTCCTCCGTCAGCCACCCCCTCCTCTCCACCGTCGACGGCCACCGCACCCCGCAGCAGCTAAGCAAGCCGCAGCAGCTCGCCGACGCCGCTGCCGGCCGCCCTGAGCCGCCGCCTCCACCGTGGACGCCGAGCCGCCCTCCGCCGCAGAGTCCCCGGCCCCCACCGCCTGAGCACCGGCCGCCCTCCGCCGCAGCGCCGCCGGCCAGGGGAAAAACCCTAACCCTAACCCCAATTCGATCCGCGTGTCCGACACGAGTCGGACACGGTTTGATCCTGATTTTTGGGTCCCATTCAGGTGCGTGTAATTTTTTGCTCGTAGCTCCGTTTTTGATTCCGCAAATTGCGTTGCGAAGCCTGTATGACCCTTTCGGTGTCCGAATAAACCGTTCGGGGCATCGCGTCCTGTGGTGATCGCACACCGTGATCCAAAAACAGGAAAAACCAGACCCTATTTCACCCCGGAACTGAGTACGCTCCGCCAAACGGGACGACTTGGTCGCGCGCGGTCTTCATAGATACGTGCGCCTCGTCGATACGGACGTGTGGGATTTCGCGGAAGCTGATTCGGGTGTGCGTGCACACCGGAATCAACGCGTATCCGCGGACATCACCCCGTATCCGTACTTTCTGGAACGTGCCCTAACTTTGTGTATACACGTCGGATCGAGACAAAACTTGCGCCATCGGACTCGTAGCAATACGCTGGTCCTGTGGGTCAAGTTTGGTTCGATTCTGAGAACGTTGACGAAATCGCGTGTCGTGGGCCCCACAGGTCCCGCTCGACGGACGATTTTGTGAACGGCTCATCGGAATTCAATTCTGAAAGTTCCGTTGGGTTCGTATCAGCGTTTCTGACCTGTTGACACTGAGTTGGCTAAATTTGGAGACCTTTGACCCTGACGCATTTTTCGGTGCAAAACGGGCCCACCTGTGGACCCCGTTTTGATCCGAAACTGCCGTTTTTGCCCTTGTCTCCAAATTGGACTCAAGGACGGGCGTTTCTAGCTGATTGATATTTTTTGGATCTGATGGTGATGTTTGTTTCAGCAACCGGAGTACCGCCTGCAAATCCAACTGAAGCCAGAGCCGAAATCAGAGCCGGAACCACAGGCAAGTGTACCTTGCCAAACCCTGCAGCTTGCTATATATTTTTCTTGGTTTAATTTTGCATCAGTGGGAACATAAATCTTGCCAAATTGTAGTAATTCTTGTTATAGAACTTGCCTGAATGCTTGTTTAAATGCATATAAACCTGTTTAACTGCTTAACCTAGGAACCGTGCGACGTATTTAGCGTCCGATCATAGTCGGGTGCCAACCCCGTACGCGGTGTTGGGTACGTCACTTAGAGTTGAACATTCGATACCCTTACTCTTGGTACTTGTCTTATCAAGTACACCTGAACCCAGGACACTTGACACTATTCATGAGACCGAATCCTCTTGAGATATTCACGATGATTCTGTATAGGATACAGGTTATGACATGGACAGTTTATTCCTAGACATTATATGACTGCTGCATTAGTTATGATCTTGCGTGTCATGGACATGAGACGTGTGATTACATTGGGTGGGGAGAGACACACAGGCTACAGGCTATTTTCATATATATATACTATTAGTGTGAGGTCGTAGACTCTCCAGCAGAGCTAGACCCTTTACGTGTTATTACTGCTACCGGCTCCCCGACACAGAGCTTGTAGCGGTCTCAGCCTTAGTTCTAGTGATACTCTCAACTTGCATTTATCACTTAGCTGGTTACATAGTTCACCCTGCTGTCTCCTTTATTTCTGCACTGCTTATGTTTTGGCTTGTATTATTTGTACCTTGCTATGTCCTCTGAGGACCTGGAATGGATGATGTCCCCAGGTATAGCTGAAGAGATCCATCCAGAGATACCCCGTACCAGAGCACTTCCAGGAGCTGTATCAAGACCTGAAGACGAGCTCGCACCAGAGGACTTCTCCTGAGCATTGGCCGTATGTAGTCAGTTATTTCTATTTCCAGTTGATTATTTCCTGTCTATTTGCAATTGTTGTACCAGACATATTCTCGGATTGTTTTTCGAGATATTTATTGAGATTTGCTTATTTATTCTATTGCATTATTTCTGGCAGTTACTCTGTGTTTATCTGTTGTGGATGAGATTAGATTAGTCTGTGACCTGTAACAATTGCTCTATTTCCTGCTAGACTACAGCTTAAGCATGCCCTGATGGATCCATTAAATTGGGTTGTCCATCGGTGCGTGCTGCTGGCCATTGCGCACAGTGCTCAGTCCCTCGGCATTTTGGGACTGGAGCGTGACACTATAGAGCCAGCTTATTCAGACTATAGTCGGATTGTTCCTCCGACTGACTTGCTGTGATGTTGTTGCTACTTATTTCCATTTGATTATGCAGTTTATTTCTTTATCTTTATGGATGAGATTAGTGTGACTTGTTGTAGTAGACCTTATTTACAGCTTAAGTACGCCCTGATGATTCCATTAAATTGGATTATCCATCGGTGCGTGCTGCTGGCCATTGCCACGCATCTCCAGTCCCTCGACATTTTGGGACTGGGGCGTGACAAAGACACATGCATCTAGTATATTTGGTTTCAACGTGTGCAAGACAAATAGTATTAAATATGTACAAGACACATGTAAAAAGTTAAAAGGAAAAGTTGGTTTCAACTTGAATTTTTTTCTTCCAAGCATGTCTTTATCCAACTTTACTAATTAAGATTGTTCATTAAATTTAACGAGAGCAGTTAGATAATTGTATATAATTTTTTTCTATGAAAAATGTACTTTGCTTTTCTGGTGTATTTTGCTCTTTTCAAATAAAAATAATATTTAATAGACGATTGAAATATATGTACATGTGTGTATATATATATATATATATATATATATATATATATATATATATATATATACTTATGGCTCGTTTGGTTCACGGAAAGTAAAGTAAAGGAAACCAACCGAACTCAACTGTCTCTTGTAGCCAGTGAGAAGATGTATAACCTCCTTGGCTTGACGGATGGTCTCGGGATCAAACCGCGGGGGAGGTGTGGGACAATGGGCCCAAATGCATGCAACACAGCGTGCATAAAGTCCCGTACGTATCGTCCGACATATAAAAAAAAGAAAAGGAAACCAATTCCTGCCTCTTTTCTTTCCTTTGAAAAATTATAATTTTGTTCGATTTTTCCTTCAAAAAATGTAAAGTAAAGTGAATACTCAAATGTGAGAAAGCTAATTCTTGGTTGGACGAAGGAAACTAGTTTCTTCTCTGATTTTATTTCCATTAGAAATTACTTTCATTTTCTCTTTAATTCTTCTGACACTTAAACATAGAAAACTAATGAATTTTTTTCTTTTCAAATTCCATGATTTCTTGAAGAAACGATGCCTTGGTATATATTAGCTAGGAGAATGAAAATGTTGGTATGAGAATTGCAAGATATGGACAGATGATGGTTGAAATTTTTTGTAGATAATTCAGTGAAAGACAGATAAACACTGCAAATGCATGGAATCTTTTTGTTGAATGGGATTTGCTCCACGTAACAATCCTATCTTTAGCCGCCATAGCATCCCATGTTGTTTCTGACTTTTTTTTTGTTTGTTTTTTTTCACTGATTACCCAAAGTTGATAAAGAAAAAAAGTTGATAAAGAAAGAGAGAGACTACAACCATCGAATAAATCATAAAGGTACCTAACATATACATTACATTAAATCAAATCTTACCATCTCCGGTTGGTTCATCCCAATTCCAAGTACAGAGGTATGAATTATAGCCCATTTGCAGCAAAAATAAGATTTTTAATAAAATTATGAAACAAGGGATGGGATGTCACTGTAAGTGACGTCCAAAAAATAGAGTGTGACATTAACTCCCAATGAGGTTCCATATCAAAATGGGCCAGTGGCATGCCACTCTTTTTTTAACGATGGTTTTATTTCAAACGGTTTAATTTTTAAACGTTAGTTACATGTAAAGGAAGAGTTGGGGGAGCTTTTCATTCGTAGTCCTAAATCTATTCTTTCTCGACCGGATCATAAACTCCCAAGCTCCTAGTTTTTAACCGGTGGTGGCTATTTCATACATATTGCTAGTCATGAAAAGTGGACGTGACAACGGAGAAGAAAGACGTAACAATGGAGAAGGAAGACATCGTCTCCGACATTTTTATCGTTCGATAAATTCGACTATAGTATTGGCACATTTTAGCCTAGCTTATAACGAGGAACGTGAAGGCGAAAGGAGACTCCCGAATACAACTCATGTTCGATACATCAATTGTGGAAAAAGATTGACATGAAAGTCTTCTTATGACACCAGATCCCTACGTAATCATCTAGAAAATTGTATTTTATTTTATTAATATCTGCTACTTGTAATATGATCCAGAAAATTGTATTGTGTTTATTAATTTCTGCTACTTGCAATGTCATCTAAAAAAATTACAACACAAAAATGTCTACTTTACAAGAATATCTATTTTATTATTAACTTGAGAATAACTGAAACATCAGAAATCTCCACCGACTACATAATTTTACTCTCTTGACCGACTAGTACATGACTAACTAATTTTGTTGTTGTTGTGTCCAAGTCCACCATAGTTACTGCAACTTAAATCTCTTGTAGGTTCATCCTTCGACGGGATACGATCTTTCTTTGGTCTTCCAATTTTGCATTTTACATCTGGTACTCCAATTTGTTATCTAACCAAAGCACATTTAAGATCGTAGGACGGTAGAATTGGTTCCAAATGCAACTGATACACACTTTTCAACTTGTCAGTAGATAATATTGAAGAATAAAATTTTTCGATAATGACATTGCAAGACCTACACGTATAACATGCATATGCACATGGTATAAGCGTACGTACGATACCACCTTAAACAAGAATAATAACTTTAATTTAAGCATACTACATACGTTCTACTTGTTCGCGATCAAACATTTCAAACAAAAAACTATCAATACGCAACATTTGTAGTTGATATCTTTATCTATTTATGCGAGCTAAAACTAATGTATGTTCTTCTTCATAAGATGAAGGTTGTCGAGAAGAACTAGAAGCTCTTCGAGAAGAACTATGACCCGTTTCATAATTAGAAACACGTTGAGTACTCATAGTATCAAGTACTCTTTATGGTACTTGAGTAAAACAATACCTATAAATGTCAATTGCAAATTAACTTCAAAAGCAAAATTGTATGCTTGTTCACAATCAAATCATAAACAATGTGAAACATAAACGTGTTTTAATATAAATTCATATAGAATATAAAAACTTTCACTAATCAAATTGCGTAAACTATTTAATGTAATAGTATAAGAATTTGTGAGAGTTTAGAATCGGTTGAGAAAAAATAGATTTAAAAGTGTGAATGAAAAATTCTTCAAACTCTTCATTTATATAGAACTACAATGGTTAAAAATCAGACAATTTGATATAAAATGGTTAAAATATGTCCGGAAAAATATATAGAGTGAGACTTCACTCAAAATGGCACATAGGTGATAAGGACACCATTAGGACTTAAGCCCCACTCTATTTTTTTTTGGGCGCCATTGTTTTGTAATATTGTTAAATATCTTCTTTTGCTGCAAATGGTCTATAATTCACGACTTTATACGTAATTTGCTGCAATTCTAACTAAAAGAAACATTATTTTTATGTACAATACACTATGAATTATATTAACATATATATATCATAAAAACATAATAATAAATTAATAAATGTATATTTTATATAAGTACTTCTATCTCTATCGAACATATTAAATGAAACAATAATTTACTAAAAATATGTATAAAAAGTATATATTTATCAATGTATTGTGAAAGTACCTATATAAAATTTATATTTATCAATCGTTATACTGTGTCCTTAGAACATCTGTTACATAATCCATTACTGGCTTTTGGATTAAAAAAAAAAACTTCTAAATTAAATGTAACCTAATCTGGAGGATATTTTGCTGAAGGACACGACACAGGAAAAGGGAAGCAAGCAAACGACCTTGAGGTGGAACTTATATATAGGGGAGCGTAGAAAAAAAAGACCCACCGCACCTACTTATTCACGTGATTCCTCTCCAAATCCTAACATAATGTTTCAAGGTGTCAAATGGGTCGAACGGTCCAGAACTGGTTCGATCAAATCTGGGCTGGACCACCTCAGATTCGGTCAACGGCTGATGCGATCCAGCATATAGTAATTCCGAGTTCAGGTTGGGTTATGAAAGGCACCCAAAATTTTGGACCAAATTTGACCGATTAAAAATTCGGACCGAATAGAATTTGCCATTCCAGACCCGTTCAACCCGGCTCAGCTTGACTCGATCGATAACCTGGGTCAGTCCAGTCTAGACCCGATTATTAAAATCTATTCCCCCATCTCCTGCGGGACCCACAAGCATATATATTAATCGGAGGAGAGAGAATTTTCCATAATACCACCCAATATATATGTTATTTAAAACTTTGGAAAGAGTATTTTGGTAAACAAAACTCTCCCAATAGTCATATTAACATAAATGAGATATTTTTTCCAAAATACTTCAAAATATATTCGTTTTGACATTTTTGAAGGATATTTTGGTTTATTTTGCTAAAAATGATCAAAATCTCATTTAACACCTTATATTCTAAACATAGTTGGATCATTTGGCACCTGAATTTTTTTATAAATAAAACATAAATCTTTCAAGTTTACCACAACAAATTTTTTCCCCTCTTCCAATACATACAAGCTAACATTTTTTTTGTTCCTCTCTTTCAATACTTACAAGCGAACTAGTAACAATTTTTTGAAGACTGAAGTGCATGGAAAATCGCAAGAGTTTCAGAAATTTGGAGGCTTCAACTTGGTGGACCACCACAAAGCTGCAACAATTCTACATCCGACTTTGAAAAAAATTAAGTTAAAATTTTAAATTTTTTTTTATTATAAAATTAGTTATTTCGATATAAAAATTTGATTAATTAATTTTCTTCTTTTATTTTTATTTTTAAATCTATTTTTTTAGAAAATAGATCGAAATGATGCTACTAGCTCTAACCGTCTCTATCAATATATTTTAAAACAGTGTTACTATTAGGATAATAATGTTGTAGAATTTTTTTTTCCACCAACACAAATATCTCAAAGTACTAAGACTAAGGACTAGATTTGGGTTTAGAACTTTTTTGTCCAGTCAGGGCCGGCCCGGCCCGGCCTGTCGTCACCTCCGGTCCAATCCAGGTAACAACTGGTCAATCCCGGTCAACACCGGATCTGGCCCAAACCACACCAATAGTGCCTCTCTTCACAATCCAATGGCCAAGACCAAAGTTATTCTGCAATTTTTATTGTAATGTAAGAGACATTCCGAATGTTTGTAACAGGGGATCTTCCAAAATATATTTTTAATAACATCCACAAAATAATTTAGGCTAAATTACTATAATGGTATATAAACTATAGCACCGAAACATTTTTGACACATTAACTTTTTAATACTCTAATTTCATAAATTGTTTCTATTTAAGCACATTACCATCAATTTTTAACATTTATCTCCAATCAAACTTTAATGGAAAGTCACGTGAGGGTAACGAAGTCAATTACAAATTAGCTAAATTACTGTAATGACATCTTAACTTTCTAATGCTCAATTTTTGCTCCCCAATTTCATAAATTGTTTATTTTAAGTACCTTCATCTATTTTAAACATTTACCTCCCATCAAACTTTCATGTCAGTCCCACATGAGGGCAACTTAGTTATTTATAATTTGGCTATATTACTAAGTTACTCTAATTAGTTCTTTGATGAAGGCATTATGGAAGGAGTTTTGAACGTTGAATTTTTCAGTGTAATGGTTGTCTTTTTTTCGAATGGGCTAATGATCTGATTTGCGATCATGACAGGCAAATCATTACAGGCCAAATGATTAACAAGCACGGAAGGGAGAAAAAACTTATGGTTGTCTCTGTTTTTGCAATAAAATGAATAACAAATTTGTTCTGACACGATCAACTTTTATTTGCAACCAAATTTAGAAACCATCACAATTGAATTGCAACATGGCAAAAATATTTACTTTGTTCTCGTAATGTGATTCTTGACCACAAACACAAAATGCATTTCAATTTTACCTGAAGCTACAAAATAACATGAACATGGACCAAAAGCATCAAACATTGACTTCTAACCAAACAACTTCAAACAATTCAAAACCACACATAAATTGTTCTACAAGTACCATCAAACATGTACAAAAATAAGTTTTAATTCCATATTAAAACACTAGTCTAAAGTTTTGTCTTCTTGGCAATCCTATGGGAAGGTATCGTATACTTTTTTGACTAACTTACGGACACAAAACAATTAAATTACCCTCACGTGGGTCCTCCAAGAAAGTTTGACTTGAAAAAAATGTTCAAAATTAATGGAACGTGCTTAAAGAAACAATTTATGAAATTAAAATATCAAAATTAAACATTAAAAAATTAATGTGCCATAAAAATCCCTAACACTATAATTTAGATGTCATTAGTATAATTTAACCAATCATTTATTTAACCAGACAAGTCCCTCCTACAAATCCAAGTTTTTGATGCATATCCATTCTATTTTTGTTATGCCAAGCTATTATATCCATTTTGAGAGTCGAAATATCAATCTCGAAATTGTATCCAAATTGTACAAAATGAAAGGTTAAAATATACAACCTTACCTACAGATATATGGAAAGGCCATTTCTATTACTAAAACTTTGTATTCTACAACATACAAACAACAAATATTATTGTTCGTGGCTAGACAACGTCCTCCCCAATGACACTTTGACCCAACATTTAAAAAAATACATATATTTCATATTTTAAATTCCTCCCTCCGGAAACAAAAGACAAGGACGGACGGAACGAAATAGCAAGTACTAGTACGATTATTCCAAGAAAAAACAATAGTCTAAAAAAATCACAAATGTCTGACCGAAACTCTCAAATGCAGAATTTTGCAACTTTTACAAAACTAACCCAGACAATGGAACAGACAAGTAACCATTCGTCACATCAAAACCACTACTCTACACCCAAAAGAGAAGAGGAAAAGTAAATAAATATAAACATTCTCCACTCCAAAATTTCTACAAAAGTCCATTTCTCTCAGTCTCTCTCCCTTTCTCCAATGGAGCAGAAAACAAAGCTCAACAGAACCTCTTCCTCCCTTCCCCGCTCCTCCGCCCACAGCCTCTCCTCCCTCCTCGAACAAGGACAATCATCAAAGCAACAATGGAAGCGCCACCACCACCATTTCCATAACAAACCCGCACCGCGGCCGCTGCTCCTCTTCCTTCTCATCCCAATCCTCCTCCTCCTCCTCCTCTTTTTCGACGTCCCCATCCCCATCCCCACCCCCATCCTCCTCCTCCTCCTCCTCCTCCTCTTTCTATTCCTCCTCCTCGCCCGCCGCGCCAGTGTGAACACACACCCCAAATCAACACCACCCCAACCCGTCCAATGGTCCATCGGCGACGACACCACCAAGAACACAACAGTACCCCCCTCATCGTATCCCTACAGTGGGGTGCAGCTGCACTACAGCAACGGAGACGCGTACGAAGGCGAGTTCCGCGCCGGCGCGTGCAGCGGCAGCGGGGTCTACACCTTCGCCGCCCGCCGCGGGAGGTACGAGGGGGACTGGGCCGACGGCCGGTACGACGGCTGCGGCGTGGAGAGGTGGGCCAGGGGGAGCAGGTACCGGGGCCACTTCCGCCGCGGCCTGCGCCACGGCTACGGCCTCTACGCCTCCTTCAACGGGGACGCCTACGCCGGAGAGTGGCTCTCCGGACAGATCCACGGCTCCGGGACGCAGACCTGCGCCGCCGACGGGAGCTGCTACGTCGGCGCTTTTAAGCTCGCCCGCAAGCACGGTCTCGGATTCTACAGCTTCAGGTACGGGCTACCTACTAATAATATTATTACTTCCGAAAATTCAATGCAAAAAATAAAACAATGCTAATTATCCTCGCCCCATCCCAACTATACCAGCGTCCATCTTAACTTTTTACTCTTTACTCTTCCCTTTTTTGACAACTCAATTTTGTAAATTACTTTTTTGAAATAATTTTCGTCAATTTTCAAGAACGTCCGTACCGTTTCCAAAGAATATATCTTACCAGATATATTTTTGGAGTGGTCAAGATATGCTACAAAATCGACTAATTTTCGTCAATTTTCAAGAACGTCGGTACCGCTCTCGGATTCTACAGCTTCAGGTACGGGGGTGAGTTGCTGCACGAACTAGCCGACCACACTAACGACATATGCTACTTTCGATCGAGTCATAGTTATATATTCGAGTTTTGCAAGCCAAGGATACACTCAATGTCCATGTCTCTCTTGTTTGAGTGTCGAGTACTATAATCAACTTACTGGTAACTGATATAAATTTTGTCTTCTTTCTTAGTTTCTTAAAATTGTGTTCATTTATTTGAATATACTGAAATCAACTGAGTCTTGTAATCCTTATCACGCAACCTGATCTATTTGAAAAGTAAACCTGTCTTTTTTAGTCTCCATAGAATAATCTTTATTGTTGATAAAATAAACTTTGGAGACTAGAATCTCTTAGTTCCCATTTTCTTGAAGTTTGACACAAACAATCCCTGCAACTTCGTTGTCAAATCTTTAGTTCCTTGATAGTGTCTAATGAAAATAGCAAGGATTTTAGCCTGCTAAATTGTTATTGGTACTTCGTTCAAAAACCCACCTTCAATTGTTTTGAGTATATTATGCAGAACTGGTCAACCTTGGTTAGATGACAACTAAACAAATTGTTTGTATATCCTACCATTTATTTATACTTCTCTCATCGTTTAGTAAATCTTTTCCCTTTTTTATTTATTTATAGAAATGGCGATAAGTACGCTGGTGAGTACTTTGGGGACATGATTCATGGTTTTGGAGTTTACCACTTTGCTAATGGCCACTGCTACGAGGGCTCATGGCATGAAGGGCGAAGGCAAGGCTATGGAACATATGCATTCCGGAATGGTGAGGCCAGTTCCGGGGAGTGGGACCGTGGAGTTTTGAAGCAGTCACTACTCCCATCAAACAATCTGGTGCAGTGTGCAGTTGAGGTATCTTCACTAAACCTCTTATTTGCTTCCTTACTTCTGTCATTCGTTTTTGAGTTCTAAGTTGTAGCACTGAGATAACCGGTTGTTCATAAAACTAGGCTGCGAGAAAAGCTGCAGAGAATGCTGCTCTTGCCCCGCGAGTAGAAGAGCAAGTCAACAAGGCGGTCGCTTCTGCAAATAGGGCCGCCACTGCTGCTCGTGTTGCCGCAATCAAAGCCGTCCAGAACAGGATGTATGGGAAGTTTTGTCGCGCAGATGTGTAAGCCATCAAACAGTTATAGTCCAGTGTGCACTTCAGGTACCTTCATTGTGCCTTCCCCTTACTCCTATTTCAGTCATTTGTCAAGTTTCAAACACTTATGTAGCTGTTTGTTCATTAAACTAGGCTGTGCATTAAGCTGCAGAGAATGCTGTTCTTGCCCTGGGAATAACAGAGCAAGTAAAACTAAGGCGATTGCTGTGCAAACAGGGCATCTGCTGGTGCACATGTTGCGGCAACTAAAGCCATCCAGAACGGAGTTGGCAGACACCTTCCTGGTTCGATTCAGACGTGTAAGCTTGAAGTCCTTGATTAAAATTGTAGAATTTGGGTATTTAGTTCTTAAATTTATCAGAGAGTTCCATGATCAGTTAGGCAAACGCCTTCTTGGTTCGATTGAGAGTGATTCTTTGCTGGTCTAAATGAGAGGTTTGCGCAAAGCCCTCCCGTGATTCTAAAATGTACATGGACCCTATACTAAATGCAATATGAGCTTTCTTGATTGCTTGCTACTCTAATTGTTCTGCACAGTCCTACTTTCTTTTTCCTTTTTCCTTTTTCCTAGCGAAGTGCTTTAGTCAACCAACCATTGTGCTCTCTCTATAATAAGGTCAAGATGAATAGGATGAAGATTCAAACTACGTGAACTGAAATACTGAATAGAAAGTGGACCACTCTGCTGAATAGTTATTTCCACGTCCATTGTACGAAGTAAAATTTTTTTTTATATTATTAAAAAATAAATAGAAATTTAATTTATGTTAAAATATTGATTTGAATATATTTTAATTATAATTAATTATAAATATATTTTTAGAATTTTGAATATGTGTTTTAGTTAGATAATATCATTTAGTTAGTTTAAATATAATTTATTATTGCATATATTTTAGATTTATACATGACCAGGTAGTTAGAAAATTTTTAGGTTTTTAATTTTTTTCACGTGAGAAGAGAACAACGTTAGTTACTTTTGTAAAAAAAAAAAAATTTAATTAGTGATGATATACTTACGACTTAAGCGATTCATTTTTGAACCGTTTTCAAACCGTATTATATAGTAGAAGATGTGGATCAAGATAACATCCTATTTGTAGTAGGAGATTTATATGGTAAAAAAAAAAGATAGCATCATCAAGCTTTTGCTAAGTTGGATGTATTTAATAGATTTGGAAAGCATTAACTAAGATCAATTGGTTGCACTATATGAGAGTGGATGCATCCATAGTGGGATTGTTTCAATGCTATTTTTTGCTTTAATTAAAATTTGTATCACTTGAGGACTGCAGTGAACTCTTGTCCATACTTAGAAAATGCTAGCAAATCAAGAGACATTTCAAATTTCAAACATGTTCTAGCAAGTGAATGGTAATCTAACTGGACCCACCAACAAAAAAAAAAGGAAAGAAAAATGTATTAATTAAGAAAAAGAAGGAAAAAAATGAAAAAAAAAGGAGGTTAATTTGGAGTATTAATTTGATGTATTATTTGGAATGTGTCATTGCGTGCCAATACGAAGATGATACTTCAAAAGTATTAATTTATATGATTTGTAAAAAGTTTGGAGTATAGTATAGAATGTTCCGACGGGGGATGCTCTCACAATGGCACAAACATAAAATGCTTTAATTTAGATTAGAAGGTTCTCCTGGTTTCATGGTGGGAAGGAATTCATAAGAGCTGCAATTGGGATAATACTAATGGAACTTGGTCTAGGTTCATTACAAGTATCCTAGAAAGCACTCTCTCCAAAATGGTTGTCTTGTCCGTGCCCGTGCCCGTGTCCGCGTCCGTACAAATATCCGCAAACACTACAAAATATACTATGATATACCAAAAATAGTGCGGTGTCCATGTCAACCTTTCTGTTTCGTGTCATTTTCGTGTCTGGGCGACATAGCAAGGATACACACTGCTCTATTTACTATCAGTTCTACTTCTTCTTTTTTAATGATTCTGTTCAATCTCAGTACATAATAGTTTTTGGAACTATATCTTGCTTTCAGAGCTTTTAGAACTACAAAGTCTTTAAGTTTTTTAACTTGGCGCGTTGGTGTTCTTTTTGAATGTTAAAAGGTTTTCTTCTATGGCTGTGGATGCAACAAGAGTCAAATTTTTTTTTTCTTGTTTGAAGTCTTGTTCCTTGTCTGATACTAAGTGGAGGGTTATGAGTTGTAACTGGTAAGAAAGGTTCATAGTGAGTGTTGGGGATGTGACTGTGGCAACTTCAATTTCAGTATGGACGGTCTGTAGTGAAAGAAACGTCAATTTTTTGAGAGGGAGAGTATGAAAGCGGATATGCTCTGATTCATTACTTTGTTTTGAAGTCGCGTCCTTTGTTTGCTAGTAGAGGGAAGAAACTATTTCATGTGTTTTTTTTATTCCATGAGCCGGCATGTGTACGTGGTGCTATAACTGGGAGTTTATGGCTTTGGTTCCGGTTTCTTTGGCTGACGTAAAAAGCTACTTTTCGAAGAGCTTTTTCTGTAGAATTGGACGCAACGATTTGATAGACCAAATAAAAGATTTGTTGTACATAAAATAATTTTAAATAATTATTAAAAATAATTTGTTTTCTAAAAATTTAGTGTAACTAAACGTTTCGCCAACGTAGATGGCAAAATTCTAAAAAAATAAATTTTTTATTTACTTTTGACATTTTTGCCAACAAAAAATATGACATACGGTTTTCTTTTTTTGTTTGAGTTTTTTTTTTTTTATTTCGTTTGATATTTTTTTCCTGGTTTTTAAAAAAAAAATGCTTTTGTTTAGGTTTAGTTCTTTTTAAAAAAAATGTTGTAGTAATAATTTTTGTAAATAAATTAGTATAATTTTTTAATTTGGTTTATTTTTGCAGAAAATTTGCTATACCTATATTTTTTTAAATAAATTAGGAAAAATGAAAAAAAAATCGAAAACTTAAACAGTAACGAAATAGTTCGCCAACTGACCAATATTCTCAAAAAAAAAAATTGGTTGGAAACAATATTTTCATCGGTTTTCGGATATTTTTGAACCGACTTTTATGAAAACCCTGCTTGGTATTTTTTTATAAGGCACTGGTTTTGAGGAGTTTTATTATTCTATTTACGAAAACCTTCGATTGTTTATGAAAACCTCAAATTATTTATTTCATTTATTCTTTTAAAAAAAACTTTCATAACCGCTGTTACCCGTTCATAATCGCTACTTAAACCACTCAAATTCGGATCACTCATAACCGGTACTCTAAAATCACCTCATAATCGCTACTTCCACAATTGCCAAGCAGACCCTTAAAGTTTCTACCGTAATCAAAAGTTAAATCGATCTTATTACGATTAGTAAATTATTTTTAAATAGATTATTTAATCGTTAAAAAATAAAAAATATATTCTTGTTCAATTTTTAATCATCTTCACACTGATATATTATAAGATAATGTTTGAGAGTCTGGAGAAACCAATTTATACTCGTTAACATCGAAATACCAAAAAAAATCGAAATTAAAATTTGGAGGTCGAAACATCGTTTTTTTGCGATTCTAAATTTTTTCGAAGACCATCAAATGGTGAAACCGTTTATCCCCTAGTACTTTTTGTTACGGACATTTTGGCACAAGCTGGACCTTGTTTCGATCTCTCAGTCAAAAAATATGATACTTTAAAGTTTTAAATTTTATACTTTTGTCCGTAATATGTGCGTTTTGATTCGGATGAAAAATCTTTCTACACGAATTATGTTACTCTCGTCGAAAACATACTTATTGTTTGACGAAAAACGATTTTCAAACAAATAGTTATGACCGTTCGAAGTCTATTCGACGGCAGAAGTAATTTTTTTACGGCAGAATTATTTTTTTTATTTTTGGATGTTCAATGATAGCATATATTTATTTTGGATGTTAAAATTTCATTTTTTTTCTAATTTATTAAAAAAAATTATTATTACAACATTTTGTTTTAAAAAGAACTAAATCTAAATAAAACTAAACAAAAGTACTATTTTTTTCAAAAAAAAAACACAAATCATAAAAAAAAAAAAATCCTCTGTCATGTTTTTGCCAACCGAGTTGGCAAAATTTTGACAATGTCGAAATTTCTTAAACCAGGTTGACAAAAATGTCAAAAAATAAATAAATATATTATTTTTTTAGAATTTTGTCGACAAAATATTTTGTTACATTAAATTTTTTAAAAAACTTTTTATCTTTATTAATTTATTTAAAATTATTTTCTGTACATCAAATTTTTTGTAGATCAAATAACTCCGGTTATAGTAGCAAAATAAGATAAATCGGACATCAATTGCAACGATTTGATGGATCAGATGACTCCAATTTCTGTGCAAAATAGCAAATAAGACAATGATTTGAGCCACTTGTTTGTTCTCTGTGTGTGTGTGTGTGTGTGTGTGTGTGTGTGTGTGTGTGTGTGGGGGGGGAGGGGCTGTCTGGTTGCAAAAATTAATATTTTGTATACGTATTACGATCAATTGAAACAAAAAGAACTTTTTTTTCGTTTGGAGTACTTTGAAGAAGTGGAGGTTAAAAGTAGAAAATTCTAAATTTTGATGTTTTGTTGGTTGATGATGTGAGTGAAAAAGTGTTACTTTTTGTTGAAGTGACATGAATAGTATTTTTTTTTATAAAGTAGAAAGAAAGTAGTTTTCCAACCAAACACACGAAGTGAGAATGCAATTATTTTTATTTTCGTGTTCCATTTCGGAAGAAAAAATTTCGATATCAAAACTTCAATTTCGTGACAGACAAAATAATTGTTCATGTCAAATGACAGTAACTCTTATCTGTAAATCTTTCAACCAAATATATGAAATTGTCATAAATCATTTGATTTATGACAATTTCATACTTTTGCGTTGCCAAGATTTCGACAGATAAGCAGTTACTGTCATTTGACATGAACAATTATTTTGTCTGTCACGAAATTCGAAGTTTTGCATATCGAAATTTTTTCTTCCGAAATGGAACACGAAAATAAAAGATTGAAAAGGTTGCTCTATAATATGGTTGAAATGAAAAAAAAAATTGCTTATAGAATATTTTGTAATCACAAGATAGCTATCAAGCTAAAAGAAAAGTTCTATATGTCAGCTATAAAAACAAGTATGTTTTTGACATAGACCGTCGGACAATTAAAAAGAAAAAAAAAATATCAAAGAATTTAACATTTTAAAATAAAAATGCTAAGATGCATGATACACAGTGAGAGATGAAGATAATAAATGAATATATTCATAAAAAATTAGAGTTGATTAATAAGAAAAGAAAAAGAAAAAAAATTGTATGGAGCATAGATCACTAGATGCACCACTTAGCAGAAGTAATTGAGTTATTAGTCATGAGGAGCGGTCTCCGACTAAAGATGGTACCATAGGAACTCGAACTGAGCTGATAACAAAGGATGTAGTTTTTTTTTTCCTAATGTTGCAACACAGTTTTCGGTACGTAGGATTATCATTCATTAGGGAATATCATCGAGTAAAGGATTGTAGATCGCTATTAGTACTGTTGGCTTGTAATTGTGGTGTCGAAACGTGCTTAATCCTTTATTAAGTACATAATGTCACCTGAGGAACTAGTTTGTAGAGTCGGTCCAAGAGTAAATCAGACAAAATTTCGGATTTGGATAACCTCCTTTGTTTAGGACAATTCTCCGTACCCAGCGTGACCTGCAAGAGGTCGAGTTCCCGGGTGATCTCTCAGGACATAAAGAAGCACCTCACAAGAGGCCGAATCAAGGGACAACCAAAATCAGCTTCAAATAGGACAATCCAACCCTCTGGACCGACCTTCCTGATTTGATGACTTGATTACGTACTATGGAGAGAACTATTTCTGATGTGCTAGATCTCATACTTGCTTAGTTTTGGCTGTGTAACTTGAGTAGGATCTTTACGTGGACAATGCCATCTTCATTCGAGCACTGCTCCGAGAAAGTTATATCAGATCTAGAAGGTATTTATAGATTGATACGGATTCTCGTATTTTGTTTTCTCTCTAAATGAAAAAATTATTCAGTGCACCGGTCTCATCGGGTGGCAGTGGTATAGGCTTTCTCTTTTCCTATAATAACATGACATGCCATTCTCTGTTTTGTTCCTCTAATTTAGTTTAGTGGTGTATTATGCTGTTATTGAAGAAAAATAAAAATCTCACCACTGTCAAGTAGTAACATCGGCCCTAGTTGTTATCACATCTAGGAGGATGTTACGTTGTCCTTCCAACACTTTCTTCTTCTTCTTCTTCTTTCGGTAATGTGAATCATGTGATCAGGAATATCCCAACTCCCAAGTACAGCATTGCATGGAACCCCATTAATAACTTGAGCAAGGTCTTCAGTTGTTCTCTTGATAAGAGAAGACTCTATTGTTTGGTTTGACATTTTATGGATTTGATCGCTTTCTTGTGAAGGCGAGCTCAGATGAATGCGGTCAACGTTGGTGATGCAACAGCTTATTAATGGCTTGGATTAGTTGGACCAGCTGGCTATCAGAACAGTTCAACTACAGAAACTCAAATATCAACTCATAATAACAACTTGTAATCACTGAACTCAACTGACTCTTGTGATCAGTGAGAAAAGATATAATCATTCTGGTTGGACCAAAGTTTCATAATCAAATCGTGGAAGAAGCAATGGACCCAAATAACATGCAACGCAGCGTGCACAAAGTTTCGTACGTATTGCAGGACATCTAGAAAAAAAAAAAAAAAAAAAACTTACAATCATGTGATGACATGTGTACAAAATTTTGCCTTTAAGTTTTTATTTTTGGTGATTTTTCCAATCAAAATATGATATGCATGTGATCCAACGATTTTGCTATCCGAAACTAAGAGTTAATTTCATCATATAGTACAAGTATGATTATTACATGGTAAGATTGGGTTAGTATTGAGCATACTGTCAAAGCAATCTTACAATGCCAATCAATGGTACTAATGATTTTGGAACATGAATAGAGAACATGCGAAGGAGATATCATCAAATTAAAGAACCGTCTGAAGAGCCTCATGTGTTAGAAAACAAAATAGTCAAACTCGAATAAATTAAAATTATCAAAATTTAAAAACAAAAGTGAAAACGAACCGAACTGAATAATCTATTTGGTTTATTAAACTTGATCGTTTGAACTATTACTATTGTTTAATGGATCGGATTCAAAGTTGAAATCGTAGTTATATTAAAAATTATAATTTTTATTTACATATTTGTTGTATTTCAAAGTTGTGGACAAAGTTGGACTAATTGTTAAATTATCAAAGTTGGATTTCAAAACATATACATAAAATTGTTATTTTCAATATATAGACATTTTTAATCACAAAATATGCACAAAATTATGATATTTATATAATTGCATAAAATTTTATTCGATTTTTGGTTTTAGATTGAAATCCAAAATTTTTTTTATAGTATTTTTAAAATCGAATCGAATCGAACTGAATCTCTTATTTGGTTCGATTCGAATTTTGGTTCAAAATCGAATAATGCTCACTTGCTCTTTGGTGGACTAGTTCAGAGGTTCTGCAGAGGCACCAATTCTGACAATTTATATCATTTTTTGGTCACTTTTTTCTTGTGTTAACAATGGCAGACCCTATTGAATGGAGCTTGTTGTTTGGTGTTTGTTTGGTGTTACACTGACACAATCATATTAAATTTTGGGGTAGAAACTTCTGCATGAAGTGTCAAGAAGCAGTTTTCTAGCATCACATGTGTTTCAAAGTTAGAGATCTTCCGATTGACTTTTTTGCAGTTATGCTGTAATGAGTGATGCACTTCGTAGGTCAAAGGGGATTAGGTGACCAGTGACACCCTACATCACATTAAATTTGTTGTCTTCGAGTTGAATTGTAGGCGGTTGGATATACGAATTTATATATATATATATATTTTTTTCGATAAGACCAGTCGTTACTAACCGTTCATATTCTATTCTAGATTACGTAATATTAAAATTCTCTCACATTTGATTAAGATCAGATCTGCTGTTCGAAAATATCTGTCCGATATTCTGTCCCACCTCCTATTTGTCTCATGGGTTCTACCGTCAAATTTTTTCTTTCTTTCAAAAAGTAGATATTGAACAGAATACTGAACATGTATTTCCGGACAACAGATCAACTCTATTTGATTATTGTCAGGACTGGATTCCCAATTCACGGACAGTCGTCTCTCCGTTGGGAACACCAAGGCCCTTCCATTTAATTTGAAGCTAAATTTGATTTTTTTTTTTAACTAGTATATTTTATCCCTTAGGGCTAATTGCAGTTACGTACGTCTCATCCTATTTGTTCAGACGTTCATTTCCGGAACACTTTTTGGGGTACCACTTTTGAGACGTCAATTTGAGTCCTAAAATAAATGACGTGTTTAAAAAACACGCATCCATAATGGAAACATTTTTGTCACGTGTATTGCGTTCAACGCCAAATGAACTTAAGTGCAGTCCAAAATGGTCCTATTTCTAATATGATAGCGTTTGATGAATGAGGTAGGCCATATTAAACACCTATGTGATTAGTTGGGCTTAGAAAGGGGTCAATATCAGATGAGTTGTGTTAGACCCCTCAAATAGTTGTTGGTGTTTTCCACTTTACTTCGGAAGTTTTAATACCACATTGAAAAACTATTAATGTGCATATCTCAATATATAACTTTACTTAGTATTGGTATATGCACATGGGGTGGTGGTCCATGTGGGTTAACTTTTCTAGAGGGATTAAGTGCGAACACCTTTATGACAATATTTATTTTGTCATCATTTTTAGAATATTTTTCTTAGGAGCTAGACTCGGACTCAGGCTCAAGGGCGCAAAGTGGCACTTTGTTGGCGCACTTAGCACCCAGCATCGTCGCATGACGCTCATTTTATGCGTGAGTTGCTGGCTCGGGTGCATGTGACGAGGTGCTATGCGGCCAGGTGCTATGCAGCCAGCGAGTTCGCATGAGCGAGTCGAATGTGGAGGGAAAATAATCAGTTGTTGAAAGCGCATGCGGCACATGGTTATCCGTGCCTTCCGGAACATGCGGCGCATGCAGTTCAGGGGTGTCTGTGCACAGTGACAGTTGCTTTCGGCGCTTGACTTCGTTTGACGGTGCTACTCTGTATACCGTGACCGGCGGCGACAACGCATGCGGCTTGGTATCTGGTCGTTTGGCACATATGCGGCATGGGCTTTCTCAGGCCGCATATGTGCTGATTTTCTCTCTATATATATGAGCTTCTCTTTCATTTGAGAGGTTGTAAAAGACCGAGAGCACCAGTGCATATGTGTCCCAGAGAGATCTCCTCCCTAATAGTGATTCTCGTGTGAACTTGCTGGATCCTGATGGCAGATCGTCATGTAGGGCGAATCTTGTCTTGAGCATCGGTGGTTTTGATCATCCCACCAGGAGTTCATTTCTTTGGATTTCTCTTCTTGTGTCCGTTCTTTCTCATTGTAGCGTCTGTGAACGTAAATAGAAGAATATTTTTCTCTTTGTTGTTGTATTTTCTTTTTCTTGTTCAGTAAGTTTGTAATATGTTCCTGGTATTGTGCTTCTGTGGAGTTGTATGTCACTGTAGAGAAACTCTTGTGTGAATCTCAGTGCACCAACTTTTGTATAGATGAATCCTTGTGTGAGTCTCTACTTTGTGGATCTTCTCTACTTTGATCTGACTTGGAGACCAACAATAGTTTTTTTTTTTTTTAGAGTGTACTAAATTGACCTAATTTTTTTTTTTTCTTTTCTTTTCTTTTCCCTTCTTCTTCTTCTCCTGCCTCGTTCAATTCGGAGACACAATCAGGAATGTATTTATCTAAACCTCTTGACCATATCACGCTTTATCGGACTGCATGGTATTTAGTATTTAAATTTTGTTGAATCATGAGAGTTAAACGACCAATTGATGTCAATGTCCCCAATAAGTTGTGTTAGACCCCTCTAATAGTTAAGGGCTAGTATGTATTATACTTATGTTTCATCTTATTTGTTCAAAAACGCTTGTTGAGCTATTGTGTTTTGGAAACGTCTAAAGGATAAGTTTAGAAAATTTCGAATTCCAAATGTAAACCGTTTGACACGAGGAAAACTTTGATACAGCCGGAGGCCGATGTATGACATGTGCGCATCATCTTTTTGTAAAATATGTAAATAATGTCTAGTCTCGTTGTTAAGATCGATACATATTATCCATTTTGTGACGGATGCAGCACATATACGGTTCAAGTGCGGTGCAGGTGCGGACATACGGATCGAGATGTGTGGGACTTTCGGACAAGGATGTAGTGGACCTTCGGGTCGAGTTTGTAGACCTTCGGACCCGTAACCTTTTGGATAAGATACATCGATCTTAACCATTATACTAGACGTTGGAATTATTTTTTGCATTTGGTATCAGATAAAATTTTAAGTAATTGCAATCTAAACTAGCTTATTCTATAGATACTGAACTATTCCGACGGGCTTCCTAACTTGGGTTTTATCATCATGCGGAGCTGGTTGTGGTTGAAACAATGGCACGAGCCCTTGATTCTGTTGGGCCTGATTCTTTCAGTGTGACATTCATTGAGCTGCCTTCCCAAGACTCGGCCTTGTAGCGTAGCGACTTGTGCACTTTGGGCTGCTACTGGCCCACTAAGCTGACGATATGAGTGGGAATGGATCTATCCACATAATCCTACATTAATCAACACTAGTATATAGGCTGGAAAGGATAAAAATTACCAGAAGAGCAAATTATATATATATATATATATATATATATATATATATATATATATTAACGAATAATTTTAATTAGTAAAATTAGGCAATGGTATATTTGAAAGAAAAAATTTACGGAGATCCCAACTTTGAGTGGACTCAGGACGGCCCTGAGCTCATGGGAGGCTCAAAAGAACTTTCAAAATAGACCCACATATATAATATAAAATAATAATAATAACTTAAAATTATTTTTATCAGCAATATTTGGACTGAAAATCTCTAGAGTGCAACACTAATATGTTAACCACTTCATCACAATTATCTTATGTTAACTACTACACCACAATTATTTTATGTTAACTACGACACAAACATTATTTTTTTATAACTAACAACTTACATCTTAATTTTGTACTTCCAGTAAACATGAGGTCCAGAGTCGGTGCACCCGATGCACTTGCTCAGAATCGGTCCTGGGTGAACGAAGAATATAGATACGGAGAGAGAGAACACAGACAAAAAAAAAAAAAATTGAGGAGAAGGAAAATTATGACAGTTTTAGAATTAGTACAAAAATTTAAATTAGTGGATGAATAAATTTTTTTTTTATCCTATCTAATTGTATTTTAGTCTAAAGTATTATACCAAACAATTAGTGGCTACTATTTGATTTTTTTTTTCCTCGAAAGAAGCTATTTGAGTTACATAATAATATAGTTTGGATGACAAATAAATTTAAGAATGAAGTAAAAACCAATTAGGTATCTGACATCCACTAAATATTGAAGCTATAAAATATCAGATTCCAGAAACCGTGACGAAAGCTAAAAAATTACTTCATAAAAATTGTTGGGATTTATTTTAATCTCGTCATCATCCCTATTCCACAATTTCTTGTCAAGATTCATCAAAGACAACTAAATCTGGTACAAAAAATATTCTCATATAAGTTTTTTTCTAATAATTTTTAAAAAAATTAAATTATCCAAAATTAACATCAACTAGAAGAAATTATTTAATTAAATAAAACTATTATTTATCTTATAATTATATTTTAGATTTTTCTATAATAGTTGGTCATGCGGAATAGTATAACATTAGGACTTATTAACTTAATATCAGTCAAAAGTTTAATTTTACTAATTTTTTTTTCTAGATGTAGCTATATTTAAATAAATATAATATATACATATAGAATTTTTTTGGTGGCCTATAAATTCTGGAGTCTTAGTGCGATCGCACCCATTGTAATCCCTCAAAACTAGTTCTGATATTATATTGAGGCAAATCCCCAGTGTGTGTGTGTGTTTTATAATATTTGATCTATCATTTAGGTTGTGTTTGATTGGACTTTTTTTTTCATGAAATATATTTCCATCACAATTTTTTCACCAATTATAGTGTTTGATAGCTTATATTTTTAATGGAATCATATTCCAAAAAACTATCACTTTCCATATTTTCCTTCAAAATGGTAGAAAATAAAACTTGTCCAACCCAAAAAAAAAAAAATTATTTTTCTTGAAAAATAATGGCAATTAAACACCAAATTAAGTTATCTATGATTTTTTTTAAAATTCTATAAAAAAAAAAATTTAGAATTTTTTTTTTTCGTGGAATTAATTTCTTTTCCACGTATTTTCTATTTTGTAATCAAACCCACCATTATTGTTTTTACATATGGGGTGTGTTAGTTCAAGAGATTTTTCTAGTACGCAAGATTCAAATTTCACAACAAACATTTATTTTGTTACCAATTTCATAAATAAAATTCTTCGAAAGTATAGTTCGAACCTAGACGAAAGCTGCAAAGATGACAATGTTTGTGTCGGACGTGTTTCATATGTGGAGCTAGTGCAGAAGTTTCGTTGAAACATAGCAGCGCGGAGCAACGGTGTCGGGGAGGCGCGATTCCATGGAGCTGCGGGTTGTGGGGCTGCGTGGATGCGGAGCTGCAGCCTGCGTGTCCGTATGCAAAAGTGACACCGATACGCGGAGCTGTGCAGGCAAAACCATGTAACTGCTGTTATGTCTTCGCGCCACAATTTTGTTGCATATGTAGGTGGTTTAATTTTGTAACTAATTTTTTTATTTATTTATAGAAAGTTACTCCTGATATTTCGTCCATGTCTTTGGTGGACTGTTTAACAATTTTTTTATATTTTTGTCAGAGAATTGTTTTTTTTTAAGTTGTTATTCCAACAATTACATAAAGTAATTATTTTGGATATTACAAATACTACCATGAGCCCGATCATAATCCAATTACATGACCGAATAGACCATATTTGAAAGACACAAACCGACCTCGAATTTAAAAAGGACCTTCACCCAAAATCGACCCAAACACTACAAATATCTGAACTCATCTCTAACCTGGATCATGCTAACACATAAAATTTAATAATCATTAAAATATCTATAAAGTAGCTACTGATAGAGCATGTCAATCCAGTTGTGTCAATTGGCATTTTGAAAGTGGAAGTGACATGCCGAACTCAACTGGCTTTTATGGTCAGAATTTTTTTTTATAATATTTTTGACTGGATGGAGGTTTTGGAATCAAAACGCGAAAAAGATGTAGGAACAATGGGTCTAAATGACATACAATACAACATACACAAAGTCCAGTGCGTATCGTCGGACATCTAAAAAAAAAATAAAAAAAAAAAGTGGAAGCAACATATTGCATGTTATGTGAATTTTTTTTATTGTTAATTTCTATTTCTTTATTCTAACAAATAACAATTAATTATGACTTATTATTTATACAAGATTCTCCTGAATATATGACTTTTTTTATACTAAAAAATACTTCGATTTTATCATTTAGATTCTCTTGTTGGTTTGTGGATACGTATCTTGTATCACAATCCTGATCTAAGTCTAATTAGACTAAATTAGTGTCATGACACACACTTGATGTGTCAATCCCATAATTCTCCCAAAATTAATACACAAATCTATGTAGAGACCACAATACTCAACCAAAACAACTAGAAATTGTTCCTAATGGTGCCATGGGGTGGTTCCTAGAGGTCAAATACATGATTTGGAAGCTACAATGAGAGAGAATTCAGAAATTACCAATTGGGAGATGGATTCCCAATAAAAATCAAAGTGGACACGATCCGAACACGATCTCTCCGCTACGACTCCTCCTTCTTGTGCTCCTTGCTTCTCCAAGCTCCAAGCTCATAAGAATGGGAGGGAATGAAAGTGAATTTAGAGAGAAATTAATGGAGGGAATATGAAAAAATTGGAGATATAGAATTTGGATAAAAATGAATGCAAATGAGGAGAGAGAGAGAGAGAGAGAGAGAGAGAGAGAGAGAGAGAAGTGCCACCCTTTATTTGGCTGGCCCCTTCCCCCTTCTTCAAGTAATGTCTAATGTCTAGAATGCCCCTACTCATCTAATTATGAAGAGGATTAAGGAATGACTATTTTGGAAAGTCTCTAATTAAGTCAAATTAAGTCTAACCCTCATAATTAATTAGTGGAATGGACTATTGGGCTTGGGTCCATGTTGGGCTCACTAATTGTCATGAAAATTCTAGTTGGGCCTACAAGTGTCAAGTCTAATTAATAGGCTAGGCCTCTAACTAGAAATAAATGGTACAAGTCTCTAAATAAATATATGCCACTCTAATAAATAATAACTAACAAAACCATTAAATAATATTTTAGCACCTAATATTAATACAATATTCCTAAAATTAAATTACTAGGCCAAATTATCAAACTATCAAAAGTTAAAAAAGTGAGGGTGACACATGAGTACCGAGCCGCATGCGCACCTAGCCGCATAGCTCCTGGACGCAAAGCGCCAAGCTGCGTGCGCCATAAAACGTGCACCCGAGCTAGCAACCGTGCATGCAACTCGCAATCAAATGAGTACATGCGCGCCATGCGACGATGCTGACGTGCTAAGTACAAAGTGCGACAACAAAGCACCACTTTGCGCCCTTGAGCACGAGCACGAGCCTGAGTCCTTGTCCGAGTCCGAGTCGCTAAGCCCCTGTGTGATTTAGCTCTTAAAGAAAACTTCCCAAAGGTGGTGACAAAACAAAGATTGTCATAATGGAGTTCACACTTAATCTCTCTAGGAAAAGTAAACCCACATGGGCCTCCACCCCATGTGTAGATACCAATACTAAGCATAACTATATATTGAGATATACACATAGGTGATTTTCCAATGTGGGACTAAAACTCCCAATGCTAAGTGGAAAACACCATCAATCCCCCATATATATCACAATATATGGTTGAGCGTTCCTCATAGTGACTGTCATCATGCATTTGGATAGATGTCCCCGACGACTTAAATCTTCCCGCACCAACTGGCATCACTGAAGCCTTCCATCATATCTGGATAACTGGTGTAGTGCAGGATATAACACTGAGTCTACTTGAGAATTCTGATGACTCTTTTTACAGCTTTCAGTGTTCAACAACATACATACTGCTTGTGAACTGACTCAGCATCCCTACAACGAGAGCTATATCAGGCCTGGTGGTACTCGCAGCTTGAATCATTCACCTGATGATGCTTGAGTACACCAACTGTCTGATGCTTTTTCTTGGATAACGCTTCATCTCCCTGTCACACCTGAGGAGTATCGTTCCTGATACCTAAAACGTGTGATCACCTCTTCATGCACAACGCTTATGACTGAGCAAACTCCCCTGGCATCCGGATTATCTTATATCCCTAAGGATGATATCCGCAATCCCATGTCCTGAGTCTGGATAAAAGAACATCTTTGTTTTAGTGATACTTCTATATCCATAGTTGGGACTAGCTTGTCACCACCCCATTCTTAAAGTCGGGTATTTTTTTTTATTTTAATTTGGGTTAATTGTGTATTATTTATAATTATTTGTATTTATATTTAATTAGTGATTGTATTATTTTTTATTATTTTTATTTTGATTGTTTTAGGATTTTGGCTAGCCTGGACCCATGTCAGACCCTAGTGGACCCATGTCCGACCCAGCCCACACCCTTGTGAGAATTATTTTGGGGCTTAGAATATTTATTTTATTTTTAGAAGGTTAGTTGGAGAGATTTGGAGCTAGTTTGAGTGCATTTGGAGCCCCGAAACCCAAAATCCGAGTTAGGAGGACATTTTGGTCATTTGGACTTATGTAACCCTTTATTTAGGTGTGTAGCCGACCCCTTTTCCAGCCCCAACCCGTGAGAACAGCAGCCCCCTCTTCATTTTTCTTCATTCTTCACTTCTTCCTTCTTCTTCTTCTCCACTTCTTTTTTCTTCTTCCTTCTCCAAGTAAGTTTCTCTTCCATTTTCTTCCTTCTTTCTTACATTTCTTCTACTTGTGTTAACCCTAACCCTAGATCTTTCCCTAACCTAGGTGGATAGAGCCTAGATTTGGTGTTGGAGCTTGGATTTGAGGCTTGGAAGCTTGGATTGGAGGATTTGGAGCATTTTAGGGATTTTTGCTTGGGATTCCAACTCCCAAGAGGTAAACCCTAAATTTCCCCTTGTAATTACTCTTTTATGGTGTAATTAATATTTTAGAACCTTCCTAGACCCTTAGGCTACCCGTGGGAGGAAGTTGGAACTAGTTGGGTAGTGTTTGGAGACTTTAACATTAGGTTTTGTGTCAATTTCGGGTGAAATCCGAATTTGGTCCAATTTTGGGTGAGGCCCTAGGTTAGATGGACCTAGGTAGATGTTGTCGGGTGTCTTGAGGGTGAGTGCGTGTCTCCGTTCGGACACGGGAAGCCGCGTCGCGGAGAAACGGGCGTTTCGGACGAAATTGGGGCTTTTCGTCGTCGCCGATTCTAAGTGCGTGTGCGTTTCCGCCACGGACCTAGAATCGACGCGGGAGCGCATTTTCTAGGATCTAGACATCGTTTAGAGCGCGTGGGTAAATTTTGGGCCGATTCCGAGTTCGTTTGGTATGCGTTTCGGGAGGTTTTCCGAGCCGCGCACCACGTGTTCGTCGAAATGACCGAACGGCCATTTCGACTTGGTTTCCTCGTTTCGGGCTTGTGCGCGCGTTGGGTTAGTATCGGGGAGTGTGTGCTAGAGTTTTCGAGTTATATTATATATATTTTTAGGTGTTTGGGAGTGTCGGGGTCGTTGGGCGTGCGTTGGTGGGCGTTGTGGGCGTGGTGTGCGTTGTGTTGTGTTTGTTTATATATATATATGTATATATATATTTGTGTGTGTGTTTTTTATATATATATTTATATATATATGTGTGGTTATGTGTTAGTGAGTGTGTTAGTGAGTGCTAGTGTATGTGTATAGGTGAGTGCTTGTGTGAGTGTGTGCTAGTGTGTAGGTGAGTGTGTGTGTGTATATATATATATATTAGTGTGTATATATATATAGATATATATGTGTGTATATATATATATAGATATGTATATATATTTATGTGTGTGTGTGTATTAGTGTGTGAGTGTGTTAGTGTGTGTGTTAGAGTGTGTGGATGAGTGTATATATATATATAGATATCTAGTTATATATATATAGATATATATATATATATGTATGTATATATATATATAGATAGTGATATATATATATATAAATAGGTGTGTGTGTGTGTGTATGTGAGAAGGAGGGGGGGGGGGGGGCTGAACTGAGAACAGCAGAAGTGTGCAGCAGCTTTAGCAGCAAAAAGCAGCAGCAACAGCAGATTTCAGCAGCGGCAGCAGCTCGCTCGAGCGGCAGCACGCCGCGGCAGCAGCTCGCTCGAGCGGCAGCATGCCGCGGCAGCAGCAGCATCAGCTGCAGGCGCAGCACGCCGCGGCAGCAGCGGAAGCACGCCGCGGCAGCAGTTCGCTCGAACGCAGCAGCCTGAGGCAGCAGCAGCAGCCTGCGGCAGCGCGTGCAGGCGCCGCGGCACGCGCCGCGGCAGCAGATCGCTGCAGCGCAGCAGTGCAGCAGCAGCAGCAGCAGGTTTGAGCAGCAGCAGCAGCAAGTGCAATATGCAGCAGCAGCAGCAGCAATAACAGCATGCAGCAGCGGCAGTACGAGCTAGAGCAGCAGCAGCATTCGCCGGGAGGTAGTAGAGGGATAGTTAGATAGTTAGATAGCTATTAATTGATAACTAGTTTATAGATAGTTTGATAGATAGATAGGTATTAGATAGTTGGATATATAGATATAGATAGATAGTTAGATTAATAGATAAGATAGATAGATTGCTATATAGATAGAATATATTGTTAGATAGATAGTTAGTTAGATAGATAAATAGATAATTAGTTAGATATATGCATAGATAGATAAATAGGTATATGTTAGATAGATAAATAGATAGATGGATATCTATATAGATAGTTATATAGTTAGATAGGTATACCTAGGTATAGATATATATATACCTATAGCTATATATATATATCTATAGATATCTAGAGAGAGAGATAGATAGATTTATATATAGATATCTACATATAGCTAGGTAGATAGTTTAGATATCTAGATATAGGTATATTTATATATTATGAGGAGGGTAAGGTAAGGTAAGGTATGTGTATATATGAAGATATATAGGTATATGCCTATATGTATTAGATATCTATATTTTAGCCTAGATTATAGCTAGATATGTATGTTTATGCATAGTTAGTTAGCTAGAGGGGTAGTCGGGTTGAGTTTAGAGCGGTATCTCAATACCTTGAGATACCAAGGTATTTCAATACCTTAAGATAACCAAGGTATTGAGTTTCGAGCGGGGTTTTTGAGCAATAGCCTAGGATTTGTCTTGGAGTGATTTTTATATGTATATGTGTATATATTTACGCGTGCTAGCATAGGTTTTAGCGGGTTTAGGCGGGGTGCGTAGCCTAGGTTGAGGTATCGGATACCGAGGGTATCCCGGTATCTCAAGGAGGCGAGTTTGTGAGTTTTCTAGCTTAATGACCTCGGTTTGACCTAGAATTTCAGGAGCACCCTAGTTTGACCCAGACTTGACCGTAGTTGACTCGGTTGACCGCCAAAGTCAACTTTTGACCTAGTTTTGACCCAAAGTTGACTTTTTGGACCCAGAGTTGACTTTTTGACCCAGATTTCACCGGTTTGACCCGTTTGACCTAGAACGACCCTAGAAACCTATTTTTAGTTATTTTATATCTGTTTAACTCATTAGAACCCTGTTTAACCTTGCTTTTCGCATTAGGTCCTTGCGACACCAGTTCAGATCGCCAGTTGCTCAGGACGTCAGGCGAGTACATTCTCTGATAGTTTTCATTATTTGATGATTATTATGATTCAGCTTCTAGTATAGTATCATCTGATTATTCTGGCACAACACGGGACACTGATTGATATTTCTGGATTTATTTACTTGCGACACATACATTTCATGTTTCTGGCCTCTATTCTGGAATCACTACTGGCATCACCTACAGGCATCACTACAGGCATCATTCATGTACAGGCTGGACTCATCTTGATTTGCGTGTCGGGTCTTGGATCCACTTGTATTAGTCGGGGCGGGGAAATACTCGAGTAGACATGTAAACATTCCTATCTGGCATCATCAGGAATCACTCCCTCTGGTCTAATCTGGAATGATAGCAGCCGCGCACCCAGTGCGCGGTGAGCCGTACTTACCCCTAGCCGTTTACATGTCGAAACAAGTATTTCAAAGACACCGAGTTCATTCTTTATAGTCTGGACTCTCATGCATTTCTTGACTTGTCTCACTTACATGTTTCTGGACTTGACTCACTACATGTTTTTCATGCTGGACTCACTACACGTTCATGTGCACAGACTTACTCTTAGTGTAGATTTCTTGTATCTTGCAGTTATTACTATCTTGCTCTGATATCCATGCATCTTTACCTTTATGCACCAGTTATACATATTTCCTTGTTTCATACTTGCTTCATTCTTCTTGCTACTTGCTATAACTGTTTTATAGTTTTTATCATTTAAATGGAACTGCTGTTAGAGATGTACTTGCTCCAGTCCTGACTGGACATATTTTTCAGAGTATCCGGAGGATTGGTGTCCGACGTTTTATGGACCTGAGCCTGTCGATGGTGCAGACAGGGACCCTCTAGTTTAGAGGTGATTTCCGGATTGGTAGCCGGGATCACTAGGATCTTGTTGTTGTTTTTATTAGCTTTTAGCACCGGATTTGTCTCCGGTTTTGGATTGAGACCTTGTTTGTATATTATTTTGGATGATGTATTGTTGTATTATTATTATTATTATTGATGTTGTGGTTGTTGTAGTAGTAGTTGGTGGTTAGACTTTATAGTTGTTAGATCTCTGTGTTATCTTATCGTGCTTAGATTCGTGATTGAGTATATTGTGGTTATCTTTATGATATTGCTCCTCCGTTTGGAGTTGAGATCTCGGCAGATATATATATTGTTTGTGTGGTTGCCCTCCTTTTGGAGAGGTCATGCCCGATTTTTGTGTGAGATTATTATTTAGTTAGTTGACCTAGACAGCGTTCTACCGCCGATGCTGCGGCGTAGGCTGGACGTACCCACGACTCATGCCCGATTTTCCGGGTGCGGGTCGTGACACGTTTTTGGTGGCGGCCCCATGCAGGTCTCGATTCGCAATTAGTGCGATGTCGTGGTGGTACAACAACTTAGTTGTACTGCTGCGAGCCTGCTATAGGATCTAGGATCTAGGATCTAGGATGAGAGTGTACTCAATCACGACTAGGAACAATTCCAATCTAATTATTCTGAAATTGCTTCTTTTGAAATATTACTGTCCTTCTTTGATGATATCGTATCTTGCGCCGTATTGACTTCTTTTGATCCGTGTTCAGGATGCCTCCGAAGACACGATCTCATCGTACCGCCCCAGCAGTTGCCACTGAGAGGTCTGCTACCTCTCGTCCAGCTCGTATTCAGGCAGCTGCTACCGCTCCACTCACCACTCCTGCGGTTGAGGGAGCATCTGCTTCTCTCGGGGATTCTCCTTCACCTGTCGATCCGAGGACTACCCCAGTCGTTCCGGTGGTTCCTCCACCACTTCCTGCTCCAGTAGATGCCGCGCAGTTGTTTGCGTTCTTCAGGGAGATGATGGATGTGCAGCACCGTCAGGTGGATGTGATGAGGCTGGGCATTGAGAACGCCCACCAGGTGGCCATGACGGCAGTGGATAGGGTGGCACAGGTTCAGCCACAGGCAGATCAGATTCAGCATCCGAGGCCAGGCAGTATTATCGACTATCAGAGGATGCGGCCCAAGGAGTTTCGTGGTACAGAAGGTATCCTGTACGCGGATGACTGGATAGAGCAGATTGAGGGCATCTTCAGGCTGGCGCAGATTCCAGACAGCATGCAGATAGAGGCAGCGGGCAGTCAGATGTTCGACCTCGCTTTGACATGGTATCGCACAGATACGAGGATCGCAGCGCCAGGGCTTACTTGGGAGGCCTTCAAGAGGCTTTTTAAGGAGAAATTTTTCCCAGATTTGGCGCTCAGTGCTTTGGAGAGCCAGTTTGAGGCACTCGTCCAAGGGAGCATGACGGTAGATGAGTACGCAGCAGAGTTCTGCCGTCTGGGCAGATTTGTGGATGGCTTGAGTGAGGCAGCCAAGGCGAGAAAGTTTCGCAAGGGCTTGGTTATGGCGGTCAAGTCTTTGACCAGGAGCGATCGCGAGACGACTTTTGAGCAGATAGTAGGAGATGCTCAGAGAGCAGAGGATGACTTGGAGCTCAAGTCCAAGAGAGGCAGGGATGATTCAGGCAGTGCGAGTGGCAGTGCGGGACCAGCTAAGCGTCCCTATGTGCAGAAGGCAGCACAACAGGGTCAGGATCAGAGGGTGCCCACTTGTGCCTACTGCAGGAAGGCAGGACACACCTGGGATGTTTGTAGGAGGAGGCTGAAGGTGTATTTGTTCTGTGGATCCGCTGCTCACCAGATGCGAGATTGCCCTACTGCACCTCCATTGGGTGGAGCACAGGATCAGAGAGTTGGAGCTAGGCCATCTGTGGTACAGCATCATGCCCCACACCAGCAGAGGGATACACCCCAGCAGGGCAGGGCTTATGCGTTGACGGTCGAGGAGGCCGATGCTACGGATGTCGGGTTAGCGGGTCTGTCTCTTGTTTCTTCTTCCTGTCCTTTTTCATTCCTGTGGTGTGCTTCATTAGTACCTGTTAGACGTTTTGTGCTGTGGTAGATAGTGTAGTAACCCTGATTGAGACTGTGATAACACGACCAGTAGGACCCTGATCTTGTGTGTTGTTTAGGTAGAATTTCTTGACTGTGATTGTTGGGGGTTTGACCTAGAGGAGTGTGATTGACCTTAAATTTCGAGGACGAAATTTTCTAAGGAGGATAGGCTTGTCACCACCCCATTCCCAAAGTCGGGTATTTTTTTTATTTTAATTTGGGTTAATTGTGTATTATTTATAATTATTTGTATTTATATTTAATTAGTGATTGCATTATTTTTTATTATTTTTATTTTGATTGTTTTAGGATTTTGGCTAGCCTGGACCCATGTCAGACCCTAGTGGACCCATGTCCGACCCAGCCCACACCCTTGTGAGAATTATTTTGGGGCTTAGAATATTTATTTTATTTTTAGAAGGTTAGTTGGAGAGATTTGGAGCTAGTTTGAGTGCATTTGGAGCCCCGAAACCCAAAATCCGAGTTAGGAGGACATTTTGGTCATTTGGACTTATGTAACCCTTTATTTAGGTGTGTAGCCGACCCCTTTTCCAGCCCCAACCCGTGAGAACAGCAGCCCCCTCTTCATTTTTCTTCATTCTTCACTTCTTCCTTCTTCTTCTTCTCCACTTCTTTTTTCTTCTTCCTTCTCCAAGTAAGTTTCTCTTCCATTTTCTTCCTTCTTTCTTCCATTTCTTCTACTTGTGTTAACCCTAACCCTAGATCTTTCCCTAACCTAGGTGGGTAGAGCCTAGATTTGGTGTTGGAGCTTGGATTTGAGGCTTGGAAGCTTGGATTGGAGGATTTGGAGCATTTTGGGGATTTTTGCTTGGGATTCCAACTCCCAAGAGGTAAACCCTAAATTTCCCCTTGTAATTACTCTTTTATGGTGTAATTAATATTTTAGAACCTTCCTAGACCCTTAGGCTACCCGTGGGAGGAAGTTGGAACTAGTTGGGTAGTGTTTGGAGACTTTAACATTAGGTTTTGTGTCAATTTAGGGTAAAATCCGAATTTGGTCCAATTTTGGGTGAGGCCCTAGGTTAGATGGACCTAGGTAGATGTTGTCGGATGTCTTGAGGGTGAGTGCGTGTCTCCGTTCGGACACGGGAAGCCGCGTCGCGGAGAAACGGGCGTTTCGGACAAAATTGGGGCTTTTCGTCGTCGCCGATTCTAAGTGCGTGTGCGTTTCCGCCACGGACCTAGAATCGACGCGGGAGCGCATTTTCTAGGATCTAGACATCGTTTAGAGCGCGTGGGTAAATTTTGGGCCGATTCCGAGTTCGTTTGGTATGCGTTTCAGGAGGTTTTCCGAGCCGCGCACCACGTGTTCGTCGAAATGACCGAACGGCCATTTCGACTTGGTTTCCTCGTTTCGGGCTTGTGTGCGCGTTGGGTTAGTATCGGGGAGTGTGTGCTAGAGTTTTCGAGTTATATTATATATATTTTTAGGTGTTTGGGCGTGTCGGGGTCGTTGGGCGTGCGTTGGTGGGCGTTGTGGGCGTGGTGTGCGTTGTGTTGTGTTTGTTTATATATATATATGTATATATATATTTATATATATGTATATATATATTTGTGTGTGTGTTTTTTATATATATATTTATATATATATGTGTGGTTATGTGTTTGTGAGTGTGTTAGTGAGTGCTAGGGTATGTGTGTAGGTGAGTGCTTGTGTGAGTGTGTGCTAGTGTGTAGGTGAGTGTGTGTGTGTATATATATATATATTAGTGTGTATATATATATATAGATATATATGTGTGTATATATATATATAGATATGTATATATATTTATGTGTGTGTGTGTATTAGTGTGTGAGTGTGTTAGTGTGTGTGTTAGAGTGTGTGGATGAGTGTATATATATATAGATATCTAGTTATATATATATATAGATATATATATATATGTATGTATATATATATATAGATAGTGATATATATATATATATAAATAGGTGTGTGTGTGTGTGTATGTGAGAAGGAGGGGGGGGGATGAACTGAGAACAGCAGAAGTGTGCAGCAGCTTTAGCAGCAAAAAGCAGCAGCAACAGCAGATTTCAGCAGCGGCAGCAGCTCGCTCGAGCGGCAGCACGCCGCGGCAGCAGCTCGCTCGAGCGGCAGCATGCCGTGGCAGCAGCAGCATCAGCTGCAGGCGCAGCACGCCGCGGCAGCAGCGGAAGCACGCCGCGGCAGCAGTTCGCTCGAACGCAGCAGCCTGAGGCAGCAGCAGCAGCCTGCGGCAGCGCGTGCAGGCGCCGCGGCACGCGCCGCGGCAGCAGATCGCTGCAGCGCAGCAGCAGCAGCAGCAGGTTTGAGCAGCAGCAGCAGCAAGTGCAATATGCAGCAGCAGCAGCAGCAATAACAGCATGCAGCAGCGGCAGTACGAGCTAGAGCAGCAGCAGCATTCGCCGGGAGGTAGTAGAGGGATAGTTAGATAGTTAGATAGCTATTAATTGATAACTAGTTTATAGATAGTTTGATAGATAGATAGGTATTAGATAGTTGGATATATAGATATAGATAGATAGTTAGATTAATAGATAAGATAGATAGATTGCTATATAGATAGAATATATTGTTAGATAGATAGTTAGTTAGATAGATAAATAGATAATTAGTTAGATATATGCATAGATAGATAAATAGGTATATGTTAGATAGATAAATAGATAGATGGATATCTATATAGATAGTTATATAGTTAGATAGGTATACCTAGGTATAGATATATATATACCTATAGCTATATATATATATCTATAGATATCTAGAGAGAGAGATAGATAGATTTATATATAGATATCTACATATAGCTAGGTAGATAGTTTAGATATCTAGATATAGGTATATTTATATATTATGAGGAGGGTAAGGTAAGGTAAGGTATGTGTATATATGAAGATATATAGGTATATGCCTATATGTATTAGATATCTATATTTTAGCCTAGATTATAGCTAGATATGTATGTTTATGCATAGTTAGTTAGCTAGAGGGGTAGTCGGGTTGAGTTTAGAGCGGTATCTCAATACCTTGAGATACCAAGGTATTTCAATACCTTAAGATAACCAAGGTATTGAGTTTCGAGCGGGGTTTTTGAGCAATAGCCTAGGATTTGTCTTGGAGTGATTTTTATATGTATATGTCACGACCCGCACCCGGTTTAGGGGCACGAGTGCGTGGGTACGTCCAGCCTACGCCGCAGCATCGGCGGTAGAACGCTGTCTAGGTCAAGTGCTATCTAAATAATCTCACACTAGTATCCAACTCCATAAGGAGACGCGGATAACACTATAAAGATGAACAACATACTCAATCACAATTACAGCACGATAAGAATTTGAAGAACAAAAGAGTACAACACAAGACTAATGATAAAACAATCATACCTGTAATCAGTAACAACCAATCTCCAAGTGTCAGAACAAGTCCACTAAGGTCACAGTCTGGAAAAATATTTTCCAGTCAGGAAGGAGCAAAGTACATCTCTAAATAGCAGTTCTATATAAATGACATAAACTATGTAGCAGTTCTAGATGGAAACATACCAGATGCATGTATAGGTACGACAAATGTACAATGAGAGAAATACTAAAAATACTGTAAGTAAATGCAGGAAAAGAAACATATGTCAAAGAGCAAGAGATACTATGACTAAGTGTGTGAGTACTAGCTTTAACATGTGATCGGCTTGGAAACTTGATCAGGCTGGTTACATGTGATTAGCTATGGTTCATATAAAGTCAGGCTAACCGTTGGTTAGCTATGATGCATGTAGAGGTCAGGCTAATCACACGTAACAGCTATGGAGCATATAAATGGTCAGGCCGCACCCGACGTGAGATGTGGGGTGAGCTATGGTGCATATAAAGTTGGGTATGATCACATATCTACACTAAAGTACTCCCCAAACCCCCGACTGGTATAGTAGATCCAATCATGGTACGCTATGGCACGGGATTCCCTAAGAAGGTAGCAAATCTCCCCGGGAATCAGTGTCTGTACATGCACAAGATAACAAGGAAAACAAGTCTTGTACAAGCTACACCATGAATAAGGAATAACATCTCATGACGAGATCCGTGTATACCAATCCGTGTAACCATCGTGTCAAGATCATGGATATTTACACTAGATACAGTGAACATAGGAGATATCATAAATTAGAAACTAATCAGAGAATGTACTCGCCTTGGGTCCTTAGCGGGTAATGTAAATGTCCTGTCCCAGAGTATCGTCTGGAGGATCCAACAGTCCTAAAATATATCAATACAACATTGGCATCAGGTGCTACGCTAACACACAGTCTATAAACACTGAAATTGGGACTACTCTAGGTATGATACTGGCCACCTAGGATCATTTAGTGGATAAAATATACCTATCTTTAACTAGCATATATACTAAAATTATGTTTTATTAAACATATAGCAAAATAAATAAGTATATTTATTTTTTGTGTATTCACCAAATAATCATATATATAACATAATAGTTAATACTTGTATGTATATCTATATAAAACATAGTTCATGGAAAGGAATACAATACGTATTTATATTTGTATACATACTAAAAAGAATTTAACATAATATACATATATATCTAAAATACATACCAATATAAATTATACTTGCTGTAGTTGTATTTTTACCAAAATACTTACATATATAATTAACATATGTCAAAATGCGTTCATATACATATATACAAATTATATATATATATACATTGAAAATATTAAGTGTATATAAAACATATATATACATATCCATAATACCCACTAAAATACGTATTTATATATACACTAAATAGATGTATGTAAATATATATTCATATACCAAATCCTTATATATATAATACATAACTAAATAATTACAAAAACTAAATTAGCCATCTACTGATATAACTAATACTCTAAATTAACCCAACTCATGGGCATTAGAATGTTCTGAACCCAAAATTATCTCAAGCAGTATGAGACTAAAGTTGTACACAACATCTGAATCATGAGAATCTCCTACATATCCCGAATTACTGATTCTAAAACTAGCAATCTTGATCGAGTAATCTGCTAAAATAAAGATGTCATTTGATTTGAGACCATATAGTTCTATTGCAGGAGAGAGCTCCGAGTGGAGGTGAGTGAGTGCACTCGCAATCTCAGTAGAATATTGACTCTTTTGCACCAATCAAGAGAACCATTACCTCTACATGCTTGAAGGAGCTCCCTGAGCGTTCCATGGGGAAAGAACTCGTGTACAATAAGAAGTGTGTAGCTTGGGCTCATGCACCATCCAATGATCCGAGCGATGTTCTTGTGAGAGATTTGAGACAACTGTTCTGTTCTCTGCACCATTCCTTCATCATGGCTTGGATTCAAAACTGTACGGGAGTTTCTCTGAGTTGTGTGGTCGCCGGTCGATGTCGCGGAGATGTGCCGACAACGACGAGACAGTCGCAACTTCGGAATGGCCTCACAGTGGGGAATGGCCAATGAAACATCGACACGGTCGCTCAGTCTTTGCGATTGATGCGGGAGAGAAAGACGTCGTCCGCGGTGCCTGCATCGACGATGGACGCCGAGGCCAACGGAACTGGACGATGTCCTGGGGAGTGCGGTTGGCGCTGAAGAAGACCATACTTCTCTGGCGACTCGACATGGTGATGGCTCCATTGCCTACGGTGGAGTTTGGCCGGCCGGAGGGGCAGCGGCTGAACCGCAGCAGGCCGGAGGGAATGGCGGGGTCGGCTCGGCCGGGATTGACGTCGGAGTTAATGGTGGATGGTGGTGGTGGTGAATGGTTGAAGGAGGAGAGGGAGCAGCCGCCTGCCGGGGTCGGTGAAGGCAGTGGAGGAGTAGTCATGGACGTTGGCGGAGCAAGGTGAAGCGCGGCGGAGCTCGGCCTGACGCAGCCATGGACGAAACCGCGAGCTCCACTCCATTGATTTCGGGCGGTTACAGAAATATCCCATTCTTGATTCTGGTGGGAAACAATGAGTTGGAGAAAGAGAGTTTTCCTCTCTCATTTGAATGGAAACATGGGCCAAGGATCGGCTGTGGAAGAATGGGTCGGCTTGCCTAATGTTCTTCTTGAAAAGAGCAAAAAGGAGTCATTTGAGGAGAGAGAATATCCTCTCAAGAAGTTGAATAGAAGAATGGAAAGAGCTGTTGCTCTGTGAGTTTAAGCCACTCGATGACTGGGCCGAGTCCAAGACTCAGGAACAGTATCTGAGTTTTTAGAAAATGGATTGTGAAGGAAGAAGGAGAAGAAAAAGAAGAAAAGAGAAGAAGAAAGGAGAATGTTCTCCAACGTTGGATTGAGGGGAGATGGAGGCTTGAGGAGGGTGATGCTTTCTAGGTTGCCTAGGGATTAGGGTTGAGGGTACAATATATTAAATAGGGAGAGAGAGGGTGTGATGGAGGGTTGTGATGGGCCAATTTCAAATGAATGGCTAGGATTGAACATGAGGAAATTTAATTCATGTGGGAAATGAGGGTGAGGTTTAATTAAAATATTTAGGATTTCTCATTGGTTAAAATAATTGGGTGAGGCCAAAAATGCCAATTTGCAATTTAGCCCCCTTAAATTCGGGAAATTACACAAACACATAAAATGACGAAAATTGGACGGGCGATTCGGGGTCCGATATTTTGTAGGGTCAGGGGGCACTGTAAGATGGGTATGGGCTGAATTTGCAGGGCACTGGAATTAAATTGGGATTTTAAAATCAGATAAAATGGTATCCTCAAATTAAATAGAAATAATGCAAGTTGTGTTCAATAATTAATTAGGAGTACTTGGGGTCAAAATCAGATCAAGTCATCAATACCAATATTGAAGAAGACTCAAAATAGAATATTACCCTAATTTGGGCCGCACGAAAAATAGGTCAAGATGGCCTCCAATTTTCGATTGGAACGCACAACGATACAAAAATAGGAATTTAAAATAAACGTCCGCGACGATTTTTGTGCGGCCAGAAACAATGCACAGGGAGCAAAATTATGAGTTGCAAAAATAGCAGAATTGAAGGCGGGCATGTCTAGGGCAAGATGGTGAAATTAGTTGGAAGACAAAAGCTAGGATAGTGCTCCAAATATTGAAGCAAAGGCAATGCGCAAAATGTTAAATAAAATACAGTAATTAATTACACCTCCAATAAATTAATTCTAAAATAAAACAATTAACCTCAAAATTCCATAAATTCCGACAGGTGCTCATCTACTGGCTACTAGGTCCAGTCTGCTAGCTAAACTAAAATAATAAACACTGCATATAATTATATATTGAATTACACATCGCACAAAATTGTTTAAATCAAATACACTATCATGTAATTAATTAATTATAAGTAACATAATATTAAATATAAAAAAATTCGAAAATACCCCTGTTTTCGGAATGTGGTAGTGACAGTATATGTGTATATATTTACGCGTGCTAGCATAGGTTTTAGCGGGTTTAGGCGGGGTGCGTAGCCTAGGTTGAGGTATCGGATACCGAGGGTATCCCGGTATCTCAAGGAGGCGAGTTTGTGAGTTTTCTAGCTTAATGACCTCGGTTTGACCTAGAATTTCAGGAGCACCCTAGTTTGACCCAGACTTGACCGTAGTTGACTCGGTTGACCGCCAAAGTCAACTTTTGACCTAGTTTTGACCCAGAGTTGACTTTTTGGACCCAGAGTTGACTTTTTGACCCAGATTTCACCGGTTTGACCCGTTTGACCTAGAACGACCCTAGAAACCTATTTTTAGTTATTTTATATCTGTTTAACTCATTAGAACCCTGTTTAATCTTGCTTTTCGTATTAGGTCCTTGCGACACCAGTTCGGATCGCCAGTTGCTCAGGACGTCAGGCGAGTACATTCTCTGATAGTTTTCATTATTTGATGATTATTATGATTCAGCTTCTAGTATAGTATCATCTGATTATTCTGGCACAACACGGGACACTGATTGATATTTCTGGATTCATTTACTTGCGATACGTATATTTCATGTTTCTGGCCTCTATTCTGGAATCACTACTGGCATCACCTACAGGCATCACTACAGGCATCATTCATGTACAGGCTGGACTCAACTTGATTTGCGTGTCGGGTCTTGGATCCACTTGTATTAGTCGGGGCGGGGAAATACTCGAGTAGACATGTAAATATTCCTATCTGGCATCATCAGGAATCACTCCCTCTGGTCTAATCTGGAATGATAGCAGCCGCGCACCCAGTGCGCGGTGAGCCGTACTTACCCCTAGCCGTTTACATGTCGAAACAAGTATTTCAAAGACACCGAGTTCATTCTTTATAGTCTGGACTCTCATGCATTTCTTGACTTATCTCACTTACATGTTTCTGGACTTGACTCACTACATGTTTTTCATGCTGGACTCACTACACGTTCATGTGCACAGACTTACTCTTAGTGTAGATTTCTTGTATCTTGCAGTTATTACTATCTTGCTCTGATATCCATGCATCTTTACCTTTATGCACCAGTTATACATATTTTCTTGTTTCATACTTGCTTCATTCTTCTTGCTACTTGCTATAACTGTTTTATAGTTTTTATCATTTAAATGGAACTGCTGTTAGAGATGTACTTGCTCCAGTCCTGACTGGACATATTTTTCAGAGTATCCGGAGGATTGGTGTCCGACGTTTTATGGACCTGAGCCTGTCGATGGTGCAGACAGGGACCCTCTAGTTTAGAGGTGATTTTCGGGTTGGTAGCCGGGATCACTAGGATCTTGTTGTTATTTTTATTAGCTTTTAGCACCGGATTTGTCTCCGGTTTTGGATTGAGACCTTGTTTGTATATTATTTTGGATGATGTATTATTGTATTATTATTATTATTATTGATGTTGTGGTTGTTGTAGTAGTAGTTGGTGGTTAGACTTTATAGTTGTTAGATCTCTGTGTTATCTTATCGTGCTTAGATTCGTGATTGAGTATATTGTGGTTATCTTTATGATATTGCTCCTCCGTTTGGAGTTGATAAACTTTACCCTGCCATTTATGGGGAATAGAAGTCACAGATATTTGAGCGCACCAGCTCCATAGGATCTGTACTTGTAGTCATCCGTCTAAACGACTTTCTGACTATCTATGCTTGAACATAGCCATCACGTGTCTCCACCTCCTTACTGTCACGATCCGATTTCGTAGAATCGTTGAGGCGTCCCCCGAATCATGACCGCCGTGCGGGCCTGGGGTTGCGCCCGCACAAGGCTTTAATGATTTGCATAGCAAGCACATATTTAGAGTACGCAGATAAATTGAAACACAGATTTGAAACATGGAAAAGTTCTCTTTATTGATAATGAACATCTATTACAAACTCTTGAACGAGTCAGCTAATATGCCGAACGGGCTTACAAAAGAGATGACTCAAAATGAGATAGCAGTCCTGTACATTATATCCCTTTACTAAACTTCAAAAGATATAGACCTCTAGGCTGGATGATAGCTTTGCCACGGAGCTGCATTTGTGTATGAAGAGTTGCAAGCTCCGGTAAAGATGTGCCAACAGCTGGACTGGATCGGGAAGACGACTTCGGCTCCTCGCTCGGTTCCTTGGTACGGAGAACCTGTTTCAACGAGGGTCAGCATGTCGAAACATACTGGTGAAGGCGAGCTAGCCGAACTATACCAATCAACACGTTATTTTAATGAAGCATGCATATTTGTGGGTTTCTATCTTGCCTTAGTTCATTTACAAGTAAGCAACATATAGAATTTACTGAAATGAACATGCCACCGTTCGGTAGATTTTACCTGACCATCTGAATCACCTGCACAATACTTACCATGCCTTCCCTGCCACGAAGACACAAGTTAGTTTGCAACAGGTTTAAATATACACGATGATCACTGGCATGATTGCCATAGTGGACTAGTCCGAGACAAGGATAGCATGCAACGATAGTACACGAGGCGCTGCAAGCCATCTTATCCCGTACACGATGACTATTACACGAGTTCCGTCCGGATCGGATCGGTGCCAGTGCCCCAGCGACCGTCCGCAGAACTAATACCTTGTGCACAAGTTGTCCATGATCGAACACGATTAACAAGTTAACAATTCATGCAGTTGAGGCAACACGAGTGCAAGAACACGAGTACACGACAAGCAGTATTGCATGATTTATTTTGCATAGCCTCCCTGAACAATTATGCATATACAAGATGTGTTCTATACTTAGCACGGTTTATAGAACATTTGCACGAACAAGCATACATAAGATAACATTTCTCATGTTTGATTGACAAGCATAATATAATCCAAGCCTATTCTCTTTTATCTTGGTTTCTTTTATTATTACTTGGTATCGTTTGATCAGGGCAAAGAAGAATACAGATTTTAGGGTGTGAAGCTTGGAAGCAGGGCTAGCTAATCGGGTTGGTAGCCACTCACTTAGATTATCGGAAGGGAGAAGGAAAGAGGCGCTTCACGACTCCGCTCGCAAGCCGCCTACTGCTCATTCACCTGCATTACGAACAGCTAGATCAATACCTCTTCCACTTTTCCAATCTCGGAATTGAAGTACAGTTCAATGAACGAAAACAACGAAAAATTATCGAAACCGTTCAAGAAAAACAAGCAAATCCCAAAACCAACTCAAAGCACGAAAGCAACAAACGACATCGAAAACCGAGGCAATACAAGATAGCAGCGGAGAGGTCCCTCCTGACTCTGCCGCTAAGTCGATCCCGGGGGCACGGTTCACTGAATATGGGAATCGATTCCGAAGAAACAAATCCATAACGAGGACGAGTTCTTAATTCAATCTATCCCGATCGAACGATACCGACTAGTGTTTCTTAGCCGCGCTCTCCACACCGGGAGAACGAGGCGCTACACTTACCCCCACATCTTGGAGATATTCCTGAACTTAGACATCTTTAAAAAAGCCATGTCTTAGTCAGATGCGACACAACTCAATAAGAGCAATCTCTTTCTTAAGCCTGATGTCTAGAATCGTAATCCTGATCCCTATATCTTCTGCTTGACACTTGTTCGCCATAGAGACCTTCTTCTTAGATAGTGCTCTTTTTTGGTGAATTGCTCTTTCACAGAACATGCGTGGCCGAATGCACCAGTGTCTACCCACCACATAGCAAGCAGTCCCTGTCCCCTCCACGTCATACTCTCCACATAACACATTGTCTCATGTCAACCCGGCCGCAAGGCCCTGGCCGCATGGGCACCTGGCCGCATGCTTACCGAGCCGCATGCGCACTTGGCCGCAAAGTGCCAAGCCGCATGCGCCATGAAGCGTGCGTCCGAGCTAGCAACTCGCACAAGAAAAGAGCGCATGAGCGCCGTGCGACGATGTTGGCGCCACGAAGCGTGCGTCCGAGCTAGCAACTCGCGCAAGAAAAGAGCGCATGAGCACCATGCGACGATACTGACATGCAAAGTGCGCCAACAAAACGCCACTTTGCGCCCTTGAGCACGAGCCCGAGTCGCTAAGCTCCTGCGAGACTTAGCTCCTAAGAAATTTTTTTCAAAGGTGGTGCCAAAACAAAGATTGTCATAATGGAGTTCACACTTAATACCTTTTGAAAAAGTCAACCAACATGGGCCTCCACCCCATGTGCATATACCAATACTAAACATAGCTATATATTGAGATATACACATTGGTGGTTTTTCAATGTGGGACTAAAACTCCCAAAGCTAAGTGAAAAACACCAACAAATTTTGAAATTATAAATTCAGAATTTTTGGTCCAAAATTTAAATATGGATTTCAAAAATCCACAAATCCAAATCTATGTTTAACAAATATGTCAATCCTTAAGTAGCATGTGGTTGGAGTTGGTTGCGACCGAAGTACTTGGAAAACAGACAAGTGGCCAAGAGGAGACGTAAAATTGGGGAACGCAAAGGAACGAACAATCAAGGAAACTCAGATCTATGTGGATAGCTATCCATCTTTGGTGAAAGGTATCAAGTACATAGAATAGAATAGCAGAACAACTCTTGAGTATATTTTGTTGGAGGTTCACACTGTACTCTGCGACTTCATGCTTCAAAGTCCTATCACTCATAAATGTCCATAGCCAAAACATACATCTGAGCAGGACCTGCCACGGGTTAGGTTGTTCTAGCCCGAACTATAGAGATTAGAGATACACAGATGGACTTATTCATTAAAGGCTTTGAAGTTTTAATCATAATGTTCAACTAAAAAAGAGTGTATTGTTGTTTTTTGTTTTGCTTTAGTTTGCTTTTCTTGCAAAAGCTCAAGTCCCTATTCCTTTCTTTAGTCCCACATCGGATGCACCAAAGCCTTCATGTGTACATATATTAGTTTCTCTCCTTTGCTCTATTAAGTTGTTGTGTGGGGAACCCCTTGGGCCACACACGCGTGCCGCCGCCGCCGTCCGGCTCGGTTCGGCACGCGTAACGGGTGCGGGTACGCGCCCACATCTGCGGGCGCCGAATGCCGATCCGATTTTCTCTTCGGGCGCTCCTCTTCTTTCTTTCATTTATTTTTCTAAACGTTGGAATTAATTTCTGAACGTTACAATATTTCTGAACCGGTTTTGTGTCCAGGTTCATTATTTATTCTCTTGTGTAACGTCTGAATTAATAGAAAATTAATTTAGACCGTTACACAACAGTCTTATATATATCGGACTGTTTTCTTTGTAAATCAATCAGAAAAAATTCGTACTCCAAACCTCTGTCAACATTCTATTCAGTTTTCATTGTCTCCGAGCTCTGGGCAGAGCTAAGTTCTGGTCGTTCTCTCCAAGTCGTGTGCGGCAACGAGATACCGGTAGTGCGGGAGTTTTACCACTAGGAGCTTCGGGACCGTCTGCACACAGATCCCGAATAAACTCTTAGGGCAGTGCTTCGTGCACGACTTCCCCAGAGGCCGGTAACATTTGTTTCATTTTATTTTTGTATTCTGAAATTAGTAAAAATAAAACAACAACTTCCAACAATCTAAGAGTTTTTTTTTTTTTTTTGGTTAGAATTTAAATACTTAATGTTGATCTATTTCTTAGAATAGTTACTGTTCAGAACGACCAGTAAGAATTGTTTATTTGTTAAATAACTACTCTAACATATTCACTGTGTTGTTAATAATTACTGTTGAAAACGACCAATAAAAAAAAAGTGTTTCAAAGCAGAGACATTTGTTTCATTTGTTAAATTGTTTATACTGTTAGCACATACAATTTGTTTCATTTGAGAACGACCAATAGTTACTATACTGTTAGAAAACCTTTTCATCACAGTATTGTTCTAATATTTACTTTGTTAGAATTAAATTCACTATTGCTTCTCACTATTTACTTCTAATTGATAGCTAATAAAATTTGCTTCTCGCTATTTGTTATAATTGATTTATTCTAAATAATTGATAATTACTGTAGCAAATTAATTTTCTACAAATTCAACAAGTTGATTTCGTAGCAAATACAAGTTGACTTCTAACAATTTTCAGTCACTGTAGCAATTTGTTTCAATTCCTCAATTGATTTATTCGTTTACTTGTCAAATTGCTTACTATATTGTCAAATTATAAATTTGCTTAAAAGTGTTTTAAATATTGTTAGCACATTCGACAACTTTGTAAATTGCAATTTGCTTCCTTTTCTAATCACTTAGTATTTTTTGAAAACAATCGAGGACAAAAAGAAAATAGTTTAGTAAAAGAAAATTGCAAATAAAATCTTGAATCTAAAGTTTCAAAGTAGAGACAAACTCAGGCACAAGCCGAAAGGGTCCTTCTGTCAACCGGGTGTAAACAACCCTAAGCGACACGGTACTTAAGAGTCTTCGGACCACCGCTAGCTGGGAACCGGCCCCTACAGCTAACCTGAGTTGATCAACACTTGAAAAACTAAAGATTTTAAGAGTGATTAGCAAAGACCACCTAAACTATTATCTTAGACATTGTTATTAAATAAATTTATATTTTCCAGACTGTAATCATGACTGGTAAGGAGGAATCATCTACTGCAAAACCTGCTAAGTTTGATGGTTCATATTTCAAGAGATGGCAGAGCCAAATGAAATTTTGGCTCACGACCTTAGGACTTATTTCTGCCATTGATGGGTCCACACCCATCACAAATGATTCTGATGAAACTGAGTCTGACATAGGAGTGTCCACCTCATCGAAATCAAAAACCCCTAAAGAGATAGACTTCCATTGTTTTCATAGAATTCTAAGCGCATTATCTGAATCCTTGTATGATATATTTTTTGAATACAAGAGCGCTAAAGAACTGTGGAAAGCCTTGGAAGATGAATACGGCTGTGATGATGCCGAAATAGAAAGATTTAATTCTTCAACCTTTAATAGGTATTTTATGGTAGATAACAAACCAATGAATGACCAGCTCCATGAATTCCAAGAATACCTTAGACATATTCAAGCCAAAGTGACATCTTTCTCCAATGAACATAAAATAGTATGCCTAATAGACAAGCTACCTCCCTCTTGGTCTGATATGGCTAAGGATCTTATCCATACACAAGGAGACCTTACCTACAATCAAGTCCTAAAGAAAATTAGAACCGAAGAACAAATTAGATTGAGGTCTAAGCCTAAGACTGAATCTAAAGTTAAGGTAAACCTTGTAGAAGGCCAAGGAAAACCCAAGTCTAATTTTTCTTATAAACCCAAAAAGAATTTCTTCAAGAAGAAGAAAAACTTTCAGCCTAACCACCAAAACCATCATCACCAAAACCAAAAACATAGAAACTTCAGTCAGACTCAGGATCAGAAGAGGTTTTGTTTTGTGTGTGGTAAAACAAACCATATGGCCATCAACTGCTACCATAGGAAGAAGGAAGCTGTCCAGACCTCCTACAAAGGAAAGGTCTCAGTTAGACCAGAAGCGAACATGCTTCACAAAGGTTCTTCGAGTTCCTTCAGGTCTGTAAGCTTTCAACCCCTTATTAACCTCTCTTACCATTCTGATGATTGGTGGTTGGATTCTGGAGCTAATGTTCACGTTTCGTTTGATCGCTCATGTTTTTCAAACTATAAGGAATCAAGTGGAGGAGGTGTGTGTAAAACCCCTATTTTAAAAAGATTGTATTTATTATTTTTTTATTAATTAATAATTTAATTATGGTAATTATGTGCTAAATAGGAGAAATAGATTTTTAATAATTTTTATTTTAGGTGTTCGGGCACTTAGAGGATTTATGGGACCATTAGGAATTTTTCGAAATTTATTCCATGTAGGAGACCCCTTGAGCAGTTGCTAGCCTAACGATGTGCATTACCCTAATCTATAAATTTTCTTATGTGTGAATATATATATATATATATATATATATATGTATATATATAAGAGAAAAGAAAAGAAAAATAATATAAACTATTAAATAGTTTACCATTAACTATAACTAAACTATTAACTAATACCCAAACTACCCATTTTTCCCCCCTAATCCCATCCCACTATCCGCTGGAATGATTCCATCCAAACCCCTTGCAAACCACAGCCAATCCACCCTATGCAAACCACTTGTCTTTTTTTGCTAAGTAGCAACACAGTACCCCCCGGCCGCGAATCCAAATCCCTCTCCCCTTTCATATATATTTATATATATATAAATATTATTCTATTTCCATAAAACCCTAACCTAATATTTTCAGACCTCCTCTTCCCATCTAGAGCCGTCACCGCAGCCAGAGAAGCCTTCCCAAGCCATCCAATCATCCCGTCGACGCCGACATCGCGAACTGCAGTCTCCCACTCGAGACACCTTCGCTCCGGCGTGTTTTTCCGTTGACTCGCTCATCCAAACGCTGTTCCGTTTTCATAGGTATGATCTTCCCTCAACCCTCTCCAGTATTTGTTTTATAGTCAACCTCGGAAAACGTGCGCCCCTAGGTGTAAATCAGCGTCCAAAATGGACGGACAGACAGAATTCTGCAATCGCAGAATTCCAGATTGACCACCCGTATTGTCGAGTTCGTATCTCCCACCACAGAGATCCGAATTCGGTGATTTTTTTTGATACCTGTAGATTACATGATATAGTTTATTTTCTGTATAATAACCCTAGGCTAATAGTTGCTGTGGACATAGTTATGTTCTTCACAAAACTGTGCGCACCCACTTTTTTCGGTTTTCCAAAAGTTGGAGAACGGAGCGCGCCCCGCCAAACGGGACCGCCCCGCCGTGTGCCAAGTGTACCGAATGGTGCACGCAGCATAACGGGACACGTTAAAATTTGTGGGGACTGATTCGGACGCGTGTGCGCGCCGGAATCAGACCGTATCCGCGGACACATTTCGTGTCGCCACTTTTGTGGAACTCGCGAGTATTTTGTGCACGCTTGTCAGATTGCGACGAAACTTGCGCCACTGGACTCGTGGTAACGCGCTGGTCCTGTAACCCAATTTTCACGCATTTCTGAGATGGTTGACCAGATCGCCAATTGGCGGGCCCCACAGTTGACTTTTTGGACCAAATTGTGTTCGGCCCATCGGAATCCACATTTGGACATACCGTTGGGTTCGTAATGACATTTAGAGTTGTTTGACCCATAGTTTGTCTCATTTAGAGACTGTTACCCATGGCACGCTTTTCGGTGCAAAGTGGGCCACACGTGGACCCTACTTTTGTCCGAAATTACCGTTTTGCCCCTGTGTCCAAATTGGACGAAAGAGGTATACTTTTTAGCTATTTTGCTCATTCTGGGAACGTTGGTGATATTTATTTCAGCATCCGGAGACGTTCATTCTGAGGCCGTAGCTTCTGACTCTTGGTGTTGACATTGGGACACTACATTTTGCAGCTTCTTGCCAGGCAAGATACCTTGCCAAATTATTTACAGTATTTTGCATGCTATTTATATTTCTGTTCATTTATTTCATTTCTGTATAGTTCTTGCATGTGTAGTTTTTCTCCAGTCATTACTATGTATTAGATATGTTGACACACACATGGCACCTAGTATCATAGAGGACAATCATTAGGCGTATGGACTTTTAACCACTCTGGTAAACCGTAGTATATAGCTCGCACTACGGGCGTGTGTCGCGCTGGTCGCTACCCCAGAGGTATGTCGATTTCTGATGTTCTAGACGGGTGTGTGAGTTGTGAGGCTTAGATCGAGTAGACTACCCTTGCCCATACGTCGAAAAGTTGTCCTCACTTGCATTCATATAGATTGTCTTATACAGCGTACTTATTTATTTTCAAATTATATGCATGTTTACTGTATTCAAGTTGGCTCGTATTTTCTGTATCTTGTTACGTCCCTCTGAGGACCTGGTCCTCTGCCAGGTGTATCTGCTCTTGAGTATTTGCAGGAGTACGGGCCCGGACCTAACGCATTATTTCCTGTCGAGGAGGTCTTACCTTCTGAGCATCGTTGATTATCTAGCGATGGATTCTTTTAGCTGATACACTTCTGTCTTCACATTATTTTATATTGGAGATTTTATACTCCTCTCTCATTTTAGTTTTGGATATAGTCATTGGTAGTGGATTTGTCTCCACCCGACTATTATTTTAGATATTTCAGACTCCTTATTCTAGTTAGTATTTCTTTTCTATGACTTGTTGTGTGGATGAGATTAGCATATCTGTGACTTGTGACATTATTTATACCACATGTGAGTTTATATTCATATTACAGCGTACGTATGGGTTATGGTTTCCATATATTGGAGTTGCCATATCCATGCGGCTGGCATGCTTACGTGTTCCTAGTCCTACGTATTTGGGACTGGGGCGTGACAGTGTGACCCTAGGAGATGGCTCAACGGCACAAATTATTGGAAGAGGAAAAGTTAACCTGAAGATGACATCAGAAAAAATCTTAACTCTTCATGATGTTCTTCATGTGCCGTCTGTCAGGAGAAACCTAGTTAGTGGATCCCTTCTTGTAGCCCCAGGATACAAAATTGTAATGTAGGCTAATAAAGTAGTTTTTTCTAAACATGACTCTTTTATAGGAAAAGACTTTGTAAAAGACGGTCTTTTCATTTTAAGTACAATGAATAAAATGTCTGATTGTTTTCTCATTGTCTCTAATATAGAATCTTCAAATGTTTGGCATGGCAGACTAGGTCATGTGAACCTCGGTTCTATTAAAAGAATAATGACCTTAGATCTTATTCCCAAGACTCCAATAGATGACAAACACAAATGTGAAATTTGTGTTCAAGCCAAACACACCAGATTACCATTCAAATCTGTAGAAAGAAATTCTGACCCTTTAGAACTTATTCATAGTGATGTATGTGACTCAAATAGGATTTTGACTAGAGGCGGTAGAAAATACTTTGTTACATTTATAGATGATTATTCAAAGTATTGTTACATCTACCTTCTCAAAACCAAAGATGAAGTTCTAGATAGATTTAAGGTCTACAAATCTGAAGCTGAGAATCAATTAGAAAGGAAGATTAAGATCCTTAGATCTGATCGTGGTGGAGAATATACCTCAAACGAAATTACTAACTTCTGTGAAGAACATGAAATAATTCATGAGGTAACTGCTCCATATTCACCTCAATCTAACGGAGTTGCTGAACGCAAGAACCGCACTCTGTTAGATATGGTGAATGCCATGCTTCTCAGCTCTGGTGCTCCTGATAACTTGTGGGGAGAAGCCCTTTTAACTGCCTGTTACATTCTTAATAGAATTATTAGTAAGACAAAAGATAAGACTCCCTATGAGCTGTGGAAAGGTAGAGCACCTAGGATTAATTACCTTAGAGTTTGGGGATGCCTTGCTAAAGTCGGAATTCCCGAACCTAAAAAGAGGAAGATTGGTCCCAAGACTGTAGATGCTGTTTTCATAGGATATGCCTTAGACAGCTATGCCAATAGATTTCTAGTGACTCACTCAGAAGTAAATAAAATCTCTAACAATACCATTATAGAAGCAAGAGATGCAGTTTACTTTGAAAACATATTTCCTTTTAAGGATAGAAGTTCAATCTCTTCTTCCATTCCCTCTACTAGTTCTCAAGTCCAAATACCTAGCTCTCAATCTGAACAAGACTTAGAACCAAGACGAAGTAAAATGAATAGGATTGAGAAAAATTTAGGAGAAGGATTCTTTACCTTTTTGATAGAGGGTGATCCCTCAACTTATGAAGAAGCAATGTCGTCTCCTGATGCTCCCTTCTGAAAAGAAGCCATTAACAGTGAATACAACTCCATCATAGAGAATAACACTTGGTTTCTAACAGATCTACCTTTAGGCAATAAACCAATAGGCTGTAAGTGAATTTTCAAGAAGAAACTCAGAGCCGATGGTACTATAGAGAAATACAAAGCCAGACTAGTTGCCAAGGATTTTACCCAGAAGAAATGATTAGATTATTTTGATACCTACTCTCCTGTAGCTAGAATCACATCCATTAGAACTCTCTTGGCCTTAGCATCCATTCATGATATGCTAATCCATCAACTGGATGTAAAGACAGCATTTTTGAATGGAGACCTAGAGGAAGAACTTTATTTGGACCAACCTGAAGGTTTCATTGCTAAAGGTCAAGAAAAGAAAGTCTGCAGACTAGTAAAATCCCTCTATGGCCTGAAATAAGCTCCCAAATAATGGCACAATAAATTTGACAAAGTAATTTATGAATATAATTTTTTGTCAAATGAGTATGACAAATGCATATACTCTAAAGGTACATGTAAAAGTTGCGTCATTTTATGCTTGTTTGTAGATGACATTCTTATCCTAGGTTCATCACTGGAATTGATAAATACTACAAAGAACTATTTATCTAGCCAGTTTGATATGAAAGACTTAGGAGAAGCCAACTTAATTTTATGAATGCAAGTAACCAAAGGCAAAGAGGATTATACTCTATCTTTAGCACATTCAATTAAAAAAATGCTAAAAAGGTTTGAGTTATTTGATAAGAAACCTGTCCTTACTCCTTATGACAGCAGTATTGTACTGAAAAAGAATGAAGGATCACCTTTGGAACAACATAAATATTCACAGATGATAGGCTCCCTTATGTATGTAACAAACAGGACAAGACCTGATATTGTATTTGCTATTGGGAGACTAAGCAGATATACCAGTAACCCAAATCAGTCACATTGGACTGCCTTGGATAGGGTATTTAGATATCTTAAGGGCACCCTAGATTACAAACTTCATTTTACTAGGCACCCTGATATCATAGAAGGTTATTCAGATGCAAACTGGGTACCGACTCACATGATATAAAATCTACTACTGGATATGTTTTTACTCTAGGAGGAGCTGCAATCTCCTGGGGCTCTTGCAAGCAAACTATCATAGCTAGGAGTACAATGGACTCTGAAATGATAGCTTTAGATACAACTTGCACAGAAGCTGAATGGCTTAAAAATCTTATTATGTATATACCTGTTTCTCTTAGTCATGTTCCTGCAATTTCTATAAATTGTGATAATAAATCTGTTATTGAACTACTAAAGCATGATTCTGTGAATGCTAAGATGAACAGGCACCTGCAGCTGCGCTTCAAGTCAATAAAGAGCCTACTAGGCAAATATGTGGTTCTTGACTATATAAAGTCAGAAAAGAACCTTGCAGATCACTTGACGAAGGGTCTGTTTAGGACTTTGATCCTAGAATCATCGAGGGGGATGGGGTTAAGACCATAAGTTAGTCACCAGCAGTGGCAACCCAACCGAGTCTGACTGGAGATCCCAAGAAGCCGGTTCAATGGGTAGAAACAAGCTGAACTTAGATGACTTTATGGAACACTGACTCGAGATTAAAAGTCTCATTAAAATAAAGCCCAAGCGGCTGTACATGTGTACAATGACTCCCCATCCCTATGGTGACAGTGTTGCTGTGTGATATGGTTAGGATGAGTTTAAACTCTTAATAGGTCCAAGCTGTAATGCTAGGTTGATTCATATCACCAACCATTAAGGACTTACCTATATGAGAGGTCGTGAAGGCCGCGACTATGGGACAGGACGATCCCAGACAACTCTCATGAATGTGGAAAGTGCGCATGGCCATTTAAAAGCGCCACCCGATAGACCAAGGACCTCTAGCGTACTATGTGTGCTATTTTCTAAATCTGGTTCAAGAAGTCTGATTCAAGGCATAGTCCATCAAGCACTTCTTCAGATTAAGGCAATAGTCACTACGTGAGATTCAAGGCTGTAGTCCATCTCATCTATGCATAGTATTTCACTGCCCAGATGCTCTCTCTCTCTCTCTATTTTACTTCACTCTTATCTCTGTTTCGGAACTTGACCTTTTGGGGGGGGGGGGGGGGATTGTTGTTTTTGGTTTTGCTTTGGTTTGCTTTTCTTGCAAAAGCTCAAGTCCCTCTTCCTTTCTTTAGTCCCACATTGGATGCACCAAAGCCTTCATGTGTACATATATTAGTTTCTCTCCTTTGTTCTATTAAGTTGTTGTGTGGGGAACCCCTTGGGCCACACGCGCGCGCCGCCGCCGCCGTCCGGCCCGGCCCGGCTCGGTTCGGTTCGGCGCGCGTAACGGGTGCGGATACGCGCCCACATCTGCGGACGCCGAATGCCGATCCGATTTCCTCTTCGGGTTCGGGCTGGGACCCTAAAATTCTTTTTGCTCCTCTTCTTTCTTTCATTTATTTTTCTAAACGTTGGAATTAATTTCTGAACGTTACAATGTTTCTGAACCGGTTTTGTGTCCAGGTTCATTATTTATTCTCTTGTGTAACGTCTGAATTAATAGAAAATTAATTCAGACCGTTACACAACAGTCTTATATATATCGGACTGTTTTCTTTGTAAATCAATCAGAAAAAATTCGTATTCCAAACCTCTGTCAACATTCTATTCAGTTTTCATTGTCTCCGAGCTCTGGGCAGAGCTAAGTTCTGGTCGTTCTCTCCAAGTCGTGTGCGGCAACGAGATACCGGTAGTGCGGGGGTTTTACCACTAGGAGCTTCGGGACCGTCTGCACACAGATCCCGAATAAACTCTTAGGGCAGTGCTTCGTGCACGACTTCCCCAAAGGCCGGTAACATTTGTTTCATTTTATTTTTGTATTCTGAAATTAGTAAAAATAAAACAACAACTTCCAACATGTATACGATCCGGGTCTTGGCAGTTGCCGTACTCAAAACTATAGAGGGAGAGGGAGGTTGTCAAAATTCGAAGTCTTATCATCGTCAGATTTATTCCTGGCCGACCCAAACATTGAGAAGAGTTCTCTCTCCCTCTTAGCTAGACTGTCCAGTACACGCCAGCCATATGCAATTGCGGTATAGTTGTGGTCCATGAGAAATAAGAATTCGAAATAAGTTGTATTTACATATACTTCGAATTTCTCTTGTAACGCAAATGGTGTGTCATGATAGCTACGTATAAGTTATACATATCTAGGACAGGGACAACGAGAAGTTTGTGCTTGCTTATAAGATAATAATCATTATTGACAATTGAATTGAGTAGATACCAATGGAGTGCCGACACTAAGAACTAAGAAGAGTAGATTACAAAGAAGGAATACAATTTTGGAACGTAAGTTCAAACTAAGAACACTGTAGCTCAGCATCATGTTTGTTGGTTGTAAATCCGTGTGTAACAGTCATACTAGTAGGCGGAGAGGGAGGATGGGGTGGTGGTGGTGGTGGAGGAGCTGACCAGACCGAGGCCGAGACGAGCCGACGAGACTTCCAGCAGAGCACGAGCTTGTTAGGCTCGTCCTCCTCGACTCGATAGCCATCGTGGAAGAGCCCAAGTAGCAGTCTAGCTTGACAGTGGTTAAAGAAACTAATGCTGGTTCTGTCGAACCCCGCCTTCGCCATCCATCCCCCCCACCCGCCATTTCCCTCCTCCTCGTCCCTTCGTCGGTAAGCCCTCCCGACAGCCCCTGCAATCCTCGGGCCTAGGATCACCTTTTCCACGAGCCGCCGCGCCCTTCCCTGCATCGGAAAGCCGGCCTCCAGCGAGTCCCAAACAGCCGAATATCGGTGCAGTTCGTCCATGAACCGCGCCACGAATCCGCTCCCTTCCTCGTCCCCCTTCCTAATCTCTTCCTCCTCCTCCACGAGCGTTACTAGTTTTGCGCCTAGCGAGCCCATGCCGGCTAGGAAGGAGGCTACCGAAGCAGCCGAACGGTGCGGAAGAGGGTGGAGTACGCAGTTCGCAACCACGGCCTCTCCCTTCACTACTTTGACGGCGGACGGACGGAATTTCTCGTCCTGGTCAAGCCGGCACTGCCCGAAGGAAAACGGCTGCCCGATGGACGCGGCGAACGCCACTAGCCTTCGTCCGGTCTCCTGCACCATGCTCGCCGACTTCCTTGCGCCATTGCCACTGCCGCCGGCTCGAGTGACTGCCGTCACTCTGAGATGGGGCGGGGGCGGGCCGCCCCTGCGGGACACGAGAGCCTGCATCAAAGACGCCCAGTGGACACCTTCCATGATATCGTAGTCCACTATGTGGACGCGCCGGTCGCTCCCGACTGCTTCGAGGATGGCCTGGTTGGAGGTGAAATGCCCGAACTTCACGTAGGGGGACATGTCCAGGAGCAGCTGGAAAGCGGTCAGAGCCTCGCTCGGTCGATGATGTTGCTGCTCGTGATCGCCGCGACCGTGGTGGGCATGACCCTCGCCCGCCCCGGAAGAAGCATCGAGCAGGCCTTGCAGCGCGTCGGTGAAATGAGCGGCGAGCCGCTCCATGTTGGTCCCTCCGACCGCAGCAGCGGGCGGGACGATCTCTCTGAGCCGAACCAATATCTCCCGGGCCAGTTCCCGGCTCCCGTTGAGCGCCTCCGCTGCTGCCATCAGCAAATGCACCAACCGGAGCCCCTTGTCATCATCGCCCTTTAGTCCCTCCTCGCAGCGGGTCGGGGAACCGGCACTAGGGGTGGGGGTGGTGGTGGTGGCGGTACTCGTCGACCTACAGCGCTCTTCCGTGGTGTCCATAGAGTTGTTGACGTCGCACATCATCGAATCGATCAGACCTTGGAAGTCGCCGGGGGTGTCGGCGGAGAAAGGCCTCCAGTCGACGACAGGAGCCCAGTCACTCCAAGTGCAACCCCCATTGTCGACTTCGTTGGTGGAAGTCGAGCTGCAACCGGAGTTCTCGAGCTCCCCCATCTCCTCCATTACTGTCACCTCCATCCCTATGTGTGTCCCTCCATCCCAACCCCCGCTCTTATATATAAATACATTCCAACTTCCATTTTTAAGGCTGTATGCATGTTTTCTGCGAAGTACACAAGTGGTTAGCTGCACATAGTTTAATCAGAGGTTAGGAGAGATGATATCATACTTGGGAGGCTAATTCCAAAGACAATGTTTAATTTAAACAAAGTGGGTCACTCACCTTCATTTTTAAAAGAGAAAATTTGAGTTGCATTCTACTTTTATTACCATAATTCAAGGTTCAATTGTCATAATGTACGAAACTTTTTACTTTTGACAGAAATTGTCTCGGACGGGGACAACTTCTCGTCACCTGCTGGTAGTGGTGGTGGTGATGGTTGCGGCGACGTTTTATCTTGTTGTTGATTGTTATGGATGGATGGTGGTGGTGGATGGTCGGTCTTTGGTGAGATCGATGACGAGGAGGTCCTTGGAGGAGGAGGGGTCGAGGGGATTGCAGGTGAGGTGAAAGCCGGCAATCTCCGGCTGCTCTAATCCCCTTGCTTGACGTTAAGACCACGTTATTCTTGTCAGTTGGTTGGGATGAGATCACTTGCTGCTTATTCTTGGAAGTGGTGGTGGTGGACAGAGTGGTGGTGGTGGTTGTGGTGGTGGTGGTGGTGAGCTCTTCTTCTTCTTCTTCTTCTTCTTTCATTGTTGTTGAGCAACATCAACTGAAGCTAGCTGCTGCTTGGCTCTCAGCTCCGCGAGCGGCGGCAGCAGCTAGCAGCAGGAGTGGCTCCGTTGGCATGCGTCGGGGAGAGGGGGTAGAGGAAGGCGTTCGGAGGAAAGAAGAATTGAATATTTTGGACCTAAAAATTTGGTCAAAAGACCGTTAGTCATAAAAGATTTCGATAAAAAGTTAAAAGTTTTACATTATAATAATTTGGTGGGATGCATTATGATAATAAAAATAGAATACAACTTAATTTAAAAAAAAATTTAATTATGGATTTTTAATAATACTAAAATCTAAGGGACAATATTGAAGGGATGCGACAAAGAGCGGAGATTTTTTTACCATGTAACACGGAAATTATCGGCCGGTTCTGTCAAAGTGATAACAGACAAATAGGTCAAAAAATTAGCATAGCTTAATATTTTCATCAGAAATTAAGAGTTTCAACATTGTAATCTGCATAAATACTTCTCACAATTAGTTGAGCACAATTTAATAATGGCAGCAATAGCATGTCTTTAGCAGAAATTTTTTATAAACTTCTCCAAATATTCTCGGTTGGAGCTGCTTCTGTGTTTCAGCAAATATGTTGTGCTTTATGCATTATGATCTCGTAAAAGAAGAGGTCAATAACAGATTGTTTTGTCCCAATTTGTTCTCAAATCATTAGTGTTTATTTCGATTTTATAATTTATCAAAACAATAGACACTCAGACAGATCACATGTTCGTGAAAGCAAAACCAAATGGCATATGCCAAGATGGATCAATTTCAGCAGAAACGAAACATCAGTAACTGATTATAGTAAAAAAAGAAAAACCCTTCTTCAATCCATAGTTGCTCCCGGTACAATAATGGGCTTAAAGGGACAATTTTATAGATGTTCCAAAAAATGTCCATGGAATCCCATCTCCCTTTTGATGAATAAGTTGTACTTTCTGTGCAGAAATAATTGTGTTACTAAATAAATAAATAAATAAATAAATAAATCTATCCAACAACAACAAAGTTTTCATTCTCCTCCTTTACGTTCCTACGAAACAAAATACATGAAAGGTCGAGATCAGTAGCCTGGTAAACATACTAATGCTTCCCTGGATATTAATTCATACATTGTTAATTTGCACAATGACAACCCATATAATTAAGCTTCTAAGTCATGTGGTATGAACAATGAAGTGGTTACAAAAAGAAACTGTTAGCAAGTAATTTAGTCCCTATCTTATTTTATTTTTTTCCTCACATCGTTATTTTGTAAATAAACAAAAGCGATACAAACTAATTACATGCTCTTGAAAGCACCCCAAATGGCATATACCAAAAACGATAAAAGTTCCAGCAGAAGCTTCTATAACTCATCATTTATAAACAAAACCTCTTATTAGTTATTAGCTTGCTGCATTCACCAGTCCATTATCCGACTGCCCCCCCCCACAAGAATTATGTATAGATTTATAAGGTTGAGACCCACTGCACAATAAACAAACAACAATATGGTGGCAATTATGCATACATGGTTAGTTAATTAATTCTGACTGGCCTATTAAGAAAGATGTAATCAAAGTGTCCAGGTCATTGATCTTGCCGGCATGCATCTTCATCACTTTGTGTCGAATCTGCGGCCGGAGTTCCGATGGCGACGCGAGAGTAGAGGAGCGGCCGAAGAGTTCTAAAGGACAACGACGTGCGTGCTGACCAAGTACGCGCTAAATTCTAAAAGATTTACCATAGTGATTGGTAGGCCTGCATTGGAGGTAGGTCTGTCAATGGTTGATCGAAAATTCGCATTCGATCTGCATTCGAATCGATAATATCCGAAAATTCATATTTATCGAATATCGGATACGGATACGAAAAATGTCATATTCGATCCGATAACATCTGATCCGATAATGGGATAATTAAATATATAAAATATATTTTAATTATATATATATATGAACAGTGTAGATTATATTTGATAGAATTAAAAATTTGGATTACAACTTACAACCCTAAAACTAAATATATTTTAATTATATATATATATATATATATATGAACGGTGTAAATTATATTTGATAAAATCAAATGTTTGGATTACAACTTACAATTCTAAAACACTTATATAAATCCTTATTGGTTAGGATATTATCCGATATTCGATAAAATAAACGGTAACGGATACAGAAGCCAAAACTCATATCCGATAGCTATCGGTAAGGATGTGCTAATACCAACATCCGATTGATAAGCTACCATTGACAGGCCTAATTGGAGGGGTCCTAGAGAACAACAGTCCAAGCCATCAGTTCGGATAGCATGAAGCTATAGCTGTCAATCGGGCCGGGTGTCACGCCCCGATATCCCGCAGGTAATCGGCCGTCCCCGCTAGGCGCGAATCACCGCGCCAGCGCTCCCGTGGGACGATCTTTCCATCTGGGCGTGATGTCATAGGAGAGTAAGCTGTGCCCGTACAAGACCATGATCCGAACATGCGGTAAAATAACTAAGCCACATAGTCGCATATATAGTCCGAATGCAGCAGAATAAGAAACGAACAGGCGATTGGTGTCACGACCCGATTCCGTAGAATCGTTGGGGCGTCCCCCGAATCGTGATGCCGTGCGGGCCTGGGGTTGCGCCCGCACAAGGCTAAAGTATTTTGCATAACGAGCACATATTCAGAGTACGCAGATAATTGAAACACAGATTTGAAACATGGAAAAGTTCTCTTTATTGATAATGAACATCTATTACAAACTCCTGAACGAGTCAGCTAATATGCCGCACGGGCTTACAAAAGTGTTGACTCAAAATAAGATAGCAGTCCTGTACATTACATCCTTTTACTAAACTTCAAAAGATATAGACCTCCAGGCTGGAGGACGGCTTTACCACGAAGCTGCATTTGTGTATGAAGAGTTGCAGCTTCTGACTTCAAAATGCTTCAAGGGGCGCGGTGAAGATGCGCCAACAGCTGGACTGGATCGGGAAGACGACTTCGACTCCTCGCTCGGTTCTCCTTGGTGCGGAGAACCTGTTTCAACGAGGGTCAGCATGTCGAAATATACTGGTGAAGGCGAGCTAGCCGAACTATACCAATCAACACGTTGTCTTAATGAAGCATGCATGTTTTGGTGGATTGTGTCACGACCCGCACCCGGAAAATCGGGCATGAGTCGTGGGTACGTCCAGCCTACGCCGCAGCATCGGCGGTAGAACGCTGTCTAGGTCAACTAACTAAATAATAATCTCACACAAAAATTGGCCATGACCTCTCCAAAAGGAGGGCAACCACACAAACAATATAAACCTGTCAAGATCTCAACTCCAAACGGAGGAGCAAATATCACAATGATAATCAAGTACTCAATCACGAATCTAAGCACGATAAGATAACACAGAGATCTAACAACTATAAAGTCTAACCAACAACAACTACTACAACAACCACAACATCAAATAATAATACAACAATATCCAAAATAATATATAAACAAGGTCTCAATCCAAAACCGGAGACAAATTCGGTGCTAAAGCTAATAAAAACAACAACAAGGTCCCAGTGATCCCGGCTACCAACCCGGAAATCACCCCTAAACTAGAGGGTCCCTGTCTGCACCATCGACAGGCTCAGGTCCATAAAACGTCGGACACCAATCCTCCGGATACTCTGAAAAATATGTCCAGTCAGGACTGGAGCAAGTACATCTCTAACAGTAGTTCCATTTAAATGATAAAAACTATAAAACAGTTATAGCAAGTAGCAAGAAGAATAAAGCAAGTATAAAACAAGGAAATATGTATAACTGGTGCATAAAGGTAAAGATGCATGGATATCAGAGCAAGATAGTAATAACTGCAAGATACAAGAAATCTACACTAAGAGTAAGTCTGTGCACATGAACGTGTAGTGAGTCCAGCATGAAAAATATGTAGTGAGTCAAGTCCAAAAACATGTAAGTGAGACAAGTCAAGAAATGCATGAGAGTCCAGACTATAAAGAATGAACTCGGTGTCTTTGAAATACTTGTTTCGACATGTAAACGGCTAGGGGTAAGTACGGCATGGCCTGCTGCTGGTCCTGCCCCCCCTCTCATCTCACATACACACACACACACCCCTATATATATATACATATATATATATATATATACATATATATATATATATATATATATATATATATATATATATATATCTATATATATATAACTAGATATCTATATATATATTCACACTCATCTACACACTCCAACACACACTAGCACACTCACACACTAATACACACACACACACTCACAACACTATCAACACACACACATAAGCACACACATATATCTATACATATATAAACACACCTCTATATATATATACACAGATATATATCTACACTCATATATATATATATATATATATATATATATATATATATATATATATATACACATACACACTCACACACTCAAAAATAAATACATATACCCTCACACACACTCACACTCACACACCCTCACACACACTCTCACACACACACTCTCACAAACACACAACCCCACACACAAACACTCCTACATATATATAAATACATATATACATAAATTGAAACTCATATATATATATATATATATATATATATATATATATATATATATATATATATATATATATATATATATATATAGGCACTCACTCACACTCACACTCACACTCACACACACTCACCTACACACTAGCACACACTCACACAAGCACTCACCTACACACATACACTAGCACTCACTAACACACTCACAAACACATAACCACACATATATATATATATAAATAGAAATATATATATATATATATATATATATATATATATATATATATATATATATATATATATATATATATATATATATATATATAGGAACACACACACAAATAAATATATATATAGAGACATATATACACAAACACAACACTACCACAACGATGCACACAACGCTCACAACGCCCCACCTACGCACGCCCAACGACCCCGACACTCACCAACGCCTATAAATATATAAAATATAACTCAAAAACTCTAGCACACACTCCCTGATACTAACCCAACGCGCGCACAAGCCCGAAACGAGGAAACCAAGTCGAAATGGCCGTTCGGTCATTTCGACGAACACGTGGTGCGCGGCTCGGAAAACCTCCTGAAACGTACACCAAACGAACTCGGAATCGGCCCAAAATTTATCCACGCGTCCTAAACGATGTCTAGATCCTAGAAAATGTGCTCCCACGTTGATTCTAGGCCCGTGGCAGAAACGCACACGCACTTAGAATCGGCGACGAAGAAAAACCCTAAATTCGCCCGAAACGCCCGTTTCTCTGCGACACGGCTTCCCGTGTCCGAACGGAGACACGCACTCACCCTCAAGACACCCGACAACGTCTACCTAGGTCCGTCTAACCTAGGACATTACCCAAAATTGGGCCAAATTCGGATTCCACCCGAAATTGACACAAAACCTAGTGTTAAAGTCTCCAAACACTACCCAACTAGTTCCAACTTCCTCCCACGGGTAGCCTAAGGGTCTAGGAAGGTTCTAAACTATTAATTACACTATATAAAAGTAATTACAAGAGAAAAATTAGGGTTTACCTCTTGGAAGTTGGAATCCCAAGCCAAAATCTCCAAAATGCTCCAAATCCTCCAAACCAAGCTTCCAAGCTCCCAATCCAAGCTCCAACACAAAATCTAGGCTCTACCCACCTAGGTTAGGGAAGAATGTAGGGTTAGGGTTAATCATAAAGAAGAATAGAAGAAGAAAGAGGAGAAATGTGAACTTACTTGAGAGTGGGAAGAAGAAAAGAAGAAGGAAGAGTGGAGAATGGAGAAGAAGAAGAAGAATGAAGAATGAAGAAGAAGAGGAAGTGGGGCTGCTGTGAAGCACGGTCTGGGAGGGGTTTTTGGGGCCGGCCATGGTAAATATAAGGTTACACTAATCACCAAATGCCCAAAATTCCCTCCCAACTCTCGGTTTTGGGTTTTGGGTCCAAAAATACTCAAACTAACTCCAAATCTCTCCCACTAACCTTCTAAAAATATAATAAATATTCTAAAACCCAAAATAAGTCTCACAGGGGTGTGGGCTGGGTCGGACATGGGTCCACTAGGGTCTGACATGGGTCCAGGCTAGCCAAAATCCTAAAACAAACAATAAAAATATAATACAATCAATAATTAAATATAAATACAATTAAATATAAATAATCCACAATTAACTAAATTAAAAATAAAAAAAATACCCGGCTCTGGAAATGGGGTGGTGACAAGATTTATATCTTGCCTTAGTTCATTTACAAGCAACAGTATATATATATGATACTGAAATGAACTTGCCACCGTTCGGTGGATTTTACCTGCCCGTCTGAATCACCTGCACAATACTTACCATGCCTTCCCTGCCACGAAGACACAAGTTAGTTTGCAATAGGTTTAAATATACACGATGATCACTGGCGTGGTGCCATAACGAACATAGTCAAGGACAGGGATAGCATGCAACGAGGACACGACAAGCACACGACAAGCACACGATGCGTTGCAAGCCATCCCTTCCAGCACACGATGACTACACACGAGTTCCGCCCGGACCGGAACGGTGCCAGTGCCCCAGCGACCGTCCGCAGAACTTACCCTTGTGCACAAGTTGTCCATGATCGAACAATACATTATCTTAAATAATCAGTTTACGCCTTCGAGGCAACACGAGAATAAAACATGTATTTGCACAAGACAAGCAACAGTTCATGATTTATTTCCAAACGAACAAGCATGCAGTTTAGTATCCGTTCATAAAGTTATTGACAAGCATAATGAACCAAGTCTATTCTCTTTTATCTTGGTTTCTTTTATTATTACTTGGTATCATTTGATCGGGGCAAAGAAGAATGCAGATTTTAGGGCGTGAAGCTTGGAAGCAGGGCTAGCTAATCGGGTTGGTAGCCACTCACTTGGATTGTTCGAAGGGAGAAGGAAATAGGCACTTCACGACTCCGCTCGTAAGCCGCCTACTGCTCGTTCACCTGCACACGAACTGCTCGATTAATACTTCTTCCTCTCTTTCCAATCTTGGAATAGAAGTGCAAGTCAATGAACGAAAACAATGAAGACCATCGAAACCGTTCAAGAAAAATAAGCAAATCCCAAAACTAACTCAAAGCACGAAAGCAACAAGCGACAGCGAAAACTAGGCAACAAAAGAATGCAGCGGAGAGGTCCCTCCTGACTCTGCCGCTAAGTCGATCCCGGGGGCACGGTCCACTGAATATGGGAATCGATTCCGAAGAAACAAATCCATAACGAGGACGAGTTCTTAATTCAATCTATCCCGATCGAACGATACCGTTTGTGGTTCTTAGCCGCGCTCCCCGCACCGGGGGAACGGGGCGCTACATCCTACCCAACTAATTGGAAGTTTCGTCCCGAAACTTAAGAATAGAACCTACCGTTAAGGATTATTTTGTTGGGGACGACGACCATGAAGGTTCGGACAGGAGTCAATAGCATGGCCTGGATCGCCACAAGCAAGGCATAACCCAAGTCTTTTGGGGCAATACTTCTTAATGTGCCCTTTTCTTTTACAGAAGTGACAAGTTTTGCTCCAATCCCCGTCCTGCTGACCAGCATTATTCGGGCGCTTTGTAGCGGTATTTCCTCCCTCGTTGCTTTGGCGTTTGTGATTGGATGTATGCACAGCGCCGACAGCAACATGAGGATATTGTGGTTCAAGTGATAGAGCGTGATTCATGACTTCATGCATTGTCCCGTACTGATTATTGACCACGTGCACATGGATGGCAGGGCACAAACCACCTTCAAACCTTCTAGCTCGACTCACTGCATCAGGTAAATAGGCCCTAGCGAATTTGGAGAGTCGGTTGAATTCGGCGGAGTATTGCTTTACTGTCATACTGCCCTGCCTCAGTTGCACGAAATCATTCTCCATTTGAGGTTGTACTGGAGGGGGTATAAACTCCTCTTCAAACGCGGCACGAAAGGTCATCCACAAGATCGCCTCCTCTCCGTGATCAAATTGGAGAGATCGTCGATGCACGTTCCACCAATCGTGTGCGTTGAGGCGGAGCTGAAGTTGCACGCAGGCGACGCGCTTCTCTTCGGGGACCTCTAGCAGAGCGAAGAGATCTTCAAGTTCTGCTAGCCAATCTAGAGCTACCACTGGGTCCTCAGTCCCGTTGAATGGGGTGTTGCATACTTTCTTGAAGTGGCCCAAGTTGAAGGCAGTCACATCCCTCGGCCTTGGGATTTGCGGCGTCTCTACTTCAAGCACGGGTTGTTCCACCGATGTCGTTGTTGTTGCGGCAGAATGGTTGGCAGCCAAAGTCTGAATGATTTTTTGCAGGGTATCTACCTGCTTCTGTTGGACTGAGAATCGGGTCTCTAGATTGCTCTCGAGCTTGGCTTGGCGAGCATCGTCTCTTTGTCGTTGCGATTCTAACATTTGCATCACCCGCTCTAGCGGGTCGACTTAAGATATGCCACGCTGGCTCCGAGAGCTTTCCGAAGTGCCCGAACTGCTTTCTTGTGTTTCGTTCGGAGCTTGCGCTGCAGATTGCGCTGGTACCATTCCTTCAAAAGAAGGTAAATTATATTAGAATCATAATGTATTATGGACTTATTGCATGAACGTATCTCATTTTGGCCTAGCGAGTTCAAGAGTTCGCACAGGAATTTGATCGTTAAAGGAACTTTTCCAGCACGAAGTCTAAGGAACTTTGAATCTGTGCTCTGATACCATTATGTCACGACCCGATTCTGTAGAATCATTGGGGTGTCCCCCGAATCGTGATGCCGTGCGGGCCTGGGGTTGCGCCCGCACAAGGCTAAAGTATTTTGCATAACGAGCACATATTCAGAGTACGCAGATAATTGAAACACAGATTTGAAACATAAAAAAGTTCTCTTTATTGATAATGAACATCTATTACAAACTCCTGAACGAGTCAGCTAATATGCCGCACGGGCTTACAAAAGTGTTGACTCAAAATGAGATAGCAGTCCTGTACATTACATCCTTTTACTAAACTTCAAAAGATATAGACCTCCAGGCTGGAGGACGGCTTTGCCACGAAGCTGCATTTGTGTATGAAGAGTTGCAGCTTTTGACTTCAAAATGCTTCAAGGGGCGTGGTAAAGATGCGCCAACAGCTGGACTGGATCGGGAAGACGACTTCGGCTCCTCGCTCGGTTCGCCTTGGTGCGGAGAACCTGTTTCAACGAGGGTCAGCATGTCGAAACATACTGGTGAAGGCGAGCTAGCCGAACTATACCAATCAACACGTTGTTTTAATGAAGCATGCATGTTTTGGTGGATTTCTATCTTGCCTTAGTTTATTTACAAGCAACAGTATATATATATGATACTGAAATGAACTTGCCACCGTTAAGTGGATTTTACCTGCCCGTCTGAATCACCTGCATAATACTGTCACGCCCCAGTCCCAAAATATCGAGGGACTAGACATGTGGCAATGGCCAGCAGCACGCACCGATGGTCAACCCAATTTAATGGAACCATCAGGGCGCACTTAAGCTGTAAAGAAGGTCTACTACAACAAGTCACACTAATCTCATCCATAAAAGATAAATAAATAAACTGCATAATGGAATGGAAATAAGTAGCAACAAATCTCAACAAGTCGGTCGGAGAAACAATCTGACATATGTCTGAATACTCTGGCTCAGTAGGCCAGGAACAAAAGAGATAAACATAAAGTAAATACTGAGTACGGGATCAGGTACTCAAGAGAAGTCTTCGGCAGTCACCTCGTCTTCAGGGTTCAGTTCTGCTCCAGTACCAAGTCCAGCAATAGCTTCAGCTCCTGTCCCGTATATCTCGGGGTACTGCTCCTCAGCTAAACCTGGGGACATAATCTATTCCAGGTCCTCAGGGGACATAGCAAGGTACAGAAAATACAAGCCAAATAAATAAGCAGTGCAGCAATAAGTAAATAATAGGGTAAACTATGTAACCAGCTAAGTGATATGCAATATGAGAGCAGCACTAGAACTCAGGCTGAGACCGCTACAAGCTCTGTGTCGGGGAGCCGGTAGCAGTAATAACACGTAAAGGGTCTAGCTCTGCTGGAGTCTACAACCTCACAATAATAGTAGATATATATATAGAACAGCCTGTAGCCTATGTGTCTCTCCCCACCCAATGTAATCACGCAAACCATGACCATAACGTCTCATGTCCATGTCAGCGGGATTATAACTAATGCAACAAGTCAAACTGTCTATAACTAAAATATCTCTGTCAAGTCCTGTATCCTATACAGAATCACCATGAATATCTCAGGAAGATTCTGTCCATGTATAGTGTCAAGTGTTCTGGGTTGTAGGGTACTTGATATGTCAAGTACAAAAGTAAAGGGTATCGTAAATCCATCTCTAAATGACGAACCCAACATCGCGTACGGTGTTGGCACCCGACTAGGATCGGACACTAGGTACGTCATACGTTTCCTAGGTTGAGCAGTTTAAACAAGTTTATATGAATTTACACAAGACATCCAGCAAAGTATTATTACAGGAAATATGAAGATAAAGACTGCAAGTTTGGCAAGGTGCACTTGCCTGATGTTTGGATTCCACTAAGGTCCTGTTCTCGGAAATTTCCAGAGATGTCTCCAAAAGCTGAAATAAATAGTACCATCATGCTCAGAAGGTGTCAAATAGCTAGGAACGCCTGTCCTTGGGTCTAATTTGGAGACAAGGGCAAAAACGGTAATTTCGGGCCAAAACGGGGTCCACCGGTGGACCCGCTTTGCACCGAAAAACGTGTCAAGGTCAACGGTCTCCAAATTCACCAAACTTAGTGTCAACAGGCCAGAAATGCTGATACGAACCCAACAAAACTTTTAGATTTGAATTCCGATGAGCCGATCACAAAATCGCCCGTCGAGAGGGGCCTGTGGGGCCCACGACACGTGATTTCATCAACGTTCTCAGAATTGAACCAAACTTGACCCACAGGACCAGCTTATCGCTACGAGTCTGATGATGCAAGTTTCATTTTGATCCGATGTGTGTGCACGAAGTTAGGGTAATTTGCAGAAAAGTCGGATACGGGGCGATGTCCGCGGATACGCGTTGATTTCGGTGTGCACGCACACCCGAATCAGCTTCCGCGAAATCCCACACGTCCGTATCAACGACGTGCACGTATCTGTGAAGACCGCATGCGATCAAGTCGTCCCGTTTGGCGGGGCGTACTCAGTTTCGGGGTAAAACAGGGTCTGGTTTTTCCTGTTTATGGATCGCGGTGTGCGATCACCACAGGACGCGATGCCTCGAACGGTTTGTTCGGGCACCGAGAGGGTCATACAGGCTTCGCAACGCAATTTACGGAATCAAAAACGGAGCTACGAGCAAGAAGATACACGCACCTGAACGGGGCCCGAAAACCAGGGTCTGAACCGTGTCCGACACGTGTTCGACACGTGTCGGATTCGAAGAAATTAGGGTTAGGGTTTCGGATCCGGCGGCTCAGGGCGGAGGGCGGCCGGGGCAACGTCGCCGGGCTCGGGGGCTCTGCGGGGAGGGCGGCGCGACGGGGTGGCGGTGCTGGCCGGCCGGACGGAGGTGCCGGCGCTGCTGCTCGAGGCTACTGCTGTCGAGCGGTGGCCGTCGACGAGCGGGGAGGAGGAGAAGAGGGAGGGGGCTGGCTGCGGTGGTGGACGGTGGCGCTGTCTCGATGAGGGCGGCGGGGAGCGGAGGGGTGCGGTGGAGCGGCGAGCTGGCTAGGGCGGCGTGTGGTGGAGGGTTCGGGGTTGCCAGGGGGATTTATAGGGGTCTGCCGCGGGGGGGCTGGCCGGGACGTGGCGGAGACGTGGGGCGACGTGGGTGGGTCAGGCGCGGCACTGGGGATCGTGGCCGGTGGGCGCGCGGCGGGCGGCGGGGAACGCGGGCTGCTCGTTCGTGGGGGTGAGGGGTGTAGCGGGTCGGGTCTGGCGGGTGCGGGTGTGGCCGACCCGACCCGATAGGGAACGGGCTGGGCCGGTGCGGGCTGGGCCGGTCTGCGGGCTGGGCCGAAAACAATAAAAATAATAATAATAATAATAATAATAATAAAAATAATTAATTAATTATTAATTAGTTTAAATAGTTTTTAGGCATTTAAAAATAGGTCAGAGGCCCAATAAAATCCAGAAAAATTACCCTAAGTCCGGTTTTCTATTTTACACCATAAAATCATATTTTCATTACATTTTAGTATTAGTTATTAGCAATTAAAAATTATACAATCACCACAGCACCTATGTAAATTCCTGAAAAATTACAGAAAATTCCCAAAAATTAATTTTAAATAACTAAAAATTTTAGGGTGTTTACAATCTACCCCCCTTAAGAGGATTGCGTCCTCGCAATCGAAGGGTAAACTATAAAGGCACGAATTTACAGAATTAAAGAATGCTTAGGTTTTACCTGCATCTGCAAATAAGTGTGGATAACGCTGGCGCATAACATCTTCTCGTTCCCAGGTCGATTCGCCAGGAGAGTGCTGTTTCCAAGCTACCCGAACCAGTCTAATTGTCTGCCCTCGCAGTGTCTTTTCCCTGGTGTCGAGTATACCCACTGGCTGCTCCTCGTATCTCAGGCTAGGGCCCACCGAAATCTCAGAATTATCAACTATGTGACTTGGGTCAGTCACGTATCGCCTCAGCTGTGAGACGTAGAATACATCATGCACTCCCTCTAAGGATGGAGGTAATGCAAGACGATAAGCCACCTCACCAATGCGCTCCAAGATATCAAATGGCCCAATATACCTTGGGCTTAACTTGCCTCTGCTGCCAAATCTGATGGTACCTCTAGTGGGCGAGATTCTCAAAAATACATGCTCTCCTTCCTTGAACTCCAGGGGTCGTCTGTGCGCATCGGCCCAATGCTTCTGTCTATCCTGGGCTGCACGGAGATGGTTCTGAATCTGCTTTACTTTTTCCACTGTCTCCGTTATCAACTCTGGACCCAGTAATTGACGTTCGCCAACGTCGCACCAGCATACCGGCGATCTGCACTTCCTTCCGTACAATGCCTCGAAAGGTGCCATCTGAATGCTTGCCTGATAGCTGTTGTTGTAGGAGAACTCCACTAAGTGCAGATGATCTTCCCAAGATCCTCCGAAGTCCAGTATACATGATCGCAGCATATCTTCCAAGATCTGAATTGTGCATTTTGATTGGCCATCTGTCTGAGGATGATAGGCAGTACTGAATTTGAGCCTGGTGCCGAGACTCTCTTGCATGCTTCGCCAGAAGTGAGATGCAAATCTCGAGTCTCGATCTGATACAATACTAACCGGCACTCCATGTAATTTTATGATCTGTCGCATATACATGTCGGCTAGTACTTCCGTGGATTGTCCGACTCTGAATGGCAAGAAGTGAGCCGACTTAGTGAGCCGATCCACGATAACCCATACCGCATCCTTTCTACTAGGGCTTCTTGGAGATCCAGTGACAAAGTCCATGGTAATATGCTCCCACTTTCATTCAGGTATGGGAAGTGGCTGCAACATACCTGCAGTCCTTTGGTGCTCGGCCTTTATCTGCTGGCAGACTAAGCATTTTGCCACAAATCGGACAATCTCCCTTTTCATTCCATGCCACCAGTAATATTGTCTTAAGTCCCGGTACATCTTGGTTCCTCCTGGATGAACAGAGTATATGGAGCTATGTGCTTCAGTCATCAACTCCTGCCTTAATTCTCCATTTGGAACATATAGGCGATTTTCGCACCTTAATGTCCCATCCTCGTGGATGCGAAGTCCCGTTTGCATGCCTGCTTCGGTTCTCTCTTTCAGCCTTCGGAATCTGGCATCATTAGGAAAAACTTCTTTGATTCTCTCCACCAGCGATGACTTAACTTCGAGGTTAGCCAGCAAACCATTTTGTCCAGGTAAAACAACCTCTATCTGAAGATCTTGCAAGTCTTGTAATAGCTGAGGCTGCTCCGTCCCGAGAAGAACGGAAAGAGCAGCGAAGGATTGAAAGAATTCCTTTCCTACTACTACTAATAATAATAAAGTGGGTATGCTTTGATAAGTTATTGGCTATCAAATAAAGAAATAAGCCGTGGGTTTCCTGCTGAGGGCATCGGCTACAACATTTGCTTTCCCCGGGTGGTACTGCAGATCTATGTCAAAATCCACCATCAACTCAAGCCAACGCCTTTGCCTCATGTTGAGCTCCTTCTGAGTATAAACATACTTCAAGCTCTTATGATCAGTGAATATTTCGACCTTCTCTCCATACAGATAATGCCTCCAGATCTTCAATGCAAAAATCACTGCAGCTAGTTCCAGGTCGTGCGTTGGGTAACTCTTCTCGTGGACCTTCAGCTGCCTCGATGCATAAGCGATAACCTTGCCATGTTGCATCAAGACACAACCTAGTCCACTACCGAACGCATTACTATAAAAAACAAAACCTCCTGACCCTGAGGGAAGAGTCAAGACTGGTGCTGTTGTTAGACGCCTCTTCAATTCTTCAAAGGCATTCTGGCATTCTTCCGTCCATATGAACTCCTGATCCTTCCGTGTCAGCTTAGTCATCGGCTCTGCGATCCTTAAAAATTTTTCTACGAACCGCCGGTAATACCCAGCAAGTCCAAGAAAACTTCTCACTTCTGCAACAGAGGTAGGGGTAGGCCAGGTTTCTATAGTAGTGACCTTCTCTGGGTCCACAGACAATCCTTCACCCGAGATAATATGTCCTAAGAATGGCACCTTGTCCATACAAAACTCACATTTGCTGAGTTTGGCATATAGCTTCTCCCTTCTCAATGTTTCTAGCATAATTCTGAGGTGTTCCTCGTGCTCTTCATGGTTCTTAGAGTAGACTAGGATATCATCAATGAATACCACCACGAACTTATCCAAGTACTGATGGAAGACTCCGTTCATCAAACTCATAAATACAGCTGGTGCGTTGGTTAAACCAAACGATATTACTAGGAATTCATAGTGTCCGTACTTAGTCCTGAAGGCCGTCTTTGGGATATCTTCCTTCTTCACCCTAATCTGGTGATAACCGGATCTAAGGTCAATCTTTGAGAATACCCTAGCACCACTCAATTGGTCAAACAAGTCATCAATGCGTGGTAAGGGGTACCGGTTCTTAACAGTTACAGCATTAAGGGCTCTGTAATCAATGCACAAACGCACAGTTCCGTCCTTCTTGGGTACAAAAAGTATAGGTGCTCCCCAAGGTGAAACACTGGGCCGAATAAATCCTTTCTCCAGAAGGTCATCAACTTGTGCTTTCAGTTTCACTAACTCCTTAGGTGCTAGCCGATATACCGATGAAGTGATAGGTTCGGCTCCTGGAGTTAGGTCTATTGTGAATTCTATCTCCCGATCAGGTGGTAAACCTAGAAGGTCGTCGAAAAATACATCCACAAATTCTGTTATGACTCTTGGGTAACCTGAATCCTCTTCTACAGTTAATACCCTAAGAGTTGGCTGGACCCCTTGTTTTACAGCTCCTCGAAGAAATTCAAACTCAGGATGGCTAGGGGGTTTAAATATCACTTTTCTAAGCCGGCAATCCAGTGTTGCATGGTACTGACTTAACCAGTCCATACCAAGTACAACATCGTAATCAGGCATAGAAAAGATCAAGAATTGGGTTCGCATCTCTCGGCCACAGACTACTACCGAACATGATCTACAGATATCACTAACCGGGATAATTCCACCTCCCGTTAGAATTCTTTTCATCTTCAAGAGAGGTGCGGTAGTTACTCTATGTGTGGCTACGAAGCTAGCAGCAATAAATGAATGCGAGGCTCCAGAATCAAATATTGCTACAGCAGGAATTGAAGCTACTAATATGGTACCTGCTATCACTTCGCCTGCAGTAGCTTCCTCAGTGACTTCTAGTGCATATGCCTGACCTCGTCCCTGAGCGGGACCCCTTTGCTGACGAGCTTGCTGGAACATTGCTGCCTGAGGTGGTAGAGGTGGCCTGGCTCCTCCAGGCCCTGTCTGTGTTGCTCCCCCAGCTGGAAGAGCTGCAGGTGGAGCTGGTCGATTCGGAACTCCCTCTCGACGTTCCGAGCAGTCCTTTGAGAAGTGTTGTCCGGATCCGCAAACCAGGCAGAGTCCCAGTTTGCGTCTATATTCTCTTTCAATATGTCCTATTTTGTCGCAGTAATGGCAAGTAGGCAGGTTCTTAGTTGCTGCTCTTGGAAGCAGGCTCTTCTGGGGCCGTTTAGCAGATTTCTCTGGTGATGACTTGGTCGTTGCTGAGGAGAATGGACATTTCAGGCTTGATTCCCTCCGAGTAACGCGCTCCATCCGACGTGCTGCAGCTAGGACGTCGGAGTAAGATGTGGGCGCGACCGATCCAATTAACTTCTGAAGCTCGAACCTGAGTCCATCAAAGAACTTCTTCGCCTTCTCTTCTTCGGTAGGAATTAGAGAAGGGGCGAAGCGGCTCAGGCGAATGAATTCGGCGTTATATTCCTCCACCGTCATGTTGCCCTGGATCAGGCGGTTGAATCTGTCTCGGAGTTCTGACCGAGCAACAGCAGGGATGTACATTTCCTGGAAGAGTCTGGAGAACTCCTCCCAGGTGACCTGATCATGTCCGAGCCTTCTTTCTTCGGACAGCCACCAATGGTGCGCGTTGTCCGTCAGTTGCATCCTGACGGCAGTCATTCATTTGTCCCTTGGTAGTTCAGCGACCTCCAACTGATGCTGCGTGTTCGTAAGCCATTCATGAACTTCAGTTGGTCCTTTCTTGCCCGAGAAGGTACGGGATTTGAGTTGGCGGAAATCTGTGATAGATCCCGTCGCTGGTCGCCTATTTGGTGGATTTGCATATTCCAATGCTGCGACTATGCTGTTCCTTAGGTTCTCGGCCTCATGATGTTGGGCCTCCTGTTGGATCTGTTGTTGTGCCTGCATCATGGCGTAGAACATCTGGAATATTTGCTGTCCGTCCATTGCCTGCCCTGGGGGAAAGACAGGCATCGTAGGAGGGAACTGGGGAGGAGGCGGGATGTCATCACGCCTGAACCTGGAACTGGGCTGGCCAGATTGATTGCTCTGAGAGGATTGTCCTCTGGTATCTGGCGTCGTTCCAGCTTCACAGGTAACCACAGCTTCAGGCGGTGTACCCAAGGGATTCTCATCACCACTTCTGGGATCCATTACTCTGCATAAAAAGAAAACAATGAGAACGCACAGAGAAATCAAATCAGGATGCACTTCAAGCAATTTAATTGAATTCGACATAGAGTCCAAAAATGATTCAATCAATGGATGAGATCCTATAACTTATCCTATCTTATTGCAGGCCTGTTCGGTCCCTAAGTTAAAACCGAACAATTTAGTTGAGACCTGCATGGGCCACCACAAAAACTATGTCACGCTCCAGTCCCAAAATATCGAGGGACTGGACACGTGGCAATGGCCAGCAGCACGCACCTATGGTCAACCCAATTTAATGGAACCATCAGGGCGCACTTAAGCTGTAAAGAAGGTCTACTACAATAAGTCACACTAATCTCATCCATAAAAGATAAATAAATAAACTGCATAATGGAATGGAAATAAGTAGCAACAAATCTCAACAAGTCGGTCGGAGAAACAATCCGACATATGTCTGAATACTCTGGCTCAGTAGGCCAGGAACAAAAGAGATAAACATAAAGTAAATACTGAGCACGGGATCAGGTACTCAAGAGAAGTCTTCGGCAGTCACCTCGTCTTCAGGGTTCAGTTCTGCTCCAGTACCAAGTCCAGCAATAGCTTCAGCTCCTGTCCCGTATATCTCGGGGTACTGCTCCTCATCTAAACCTGGGGACATAATCCATTCCAGGTCCTCAGGGGACATAGCAAGGTACAGAAAATACAAGCCAAATAAATAAGCAGTGCAGCAATAAGTAAATAATGGGGTAAACTATGTAACCAGCTAAGTGATATGCAATATGAGAGCAGCACTAGAACTCAGGCTGAGACCGCTACAAGCTCTGTGTTGGGGAGCCGGTAGCAGTAATAACACGTAAAGGGTCTAGCTCTGCTGGAGAGTCTACAACCTCACAATAATAGTAGATATATATATATAGAACAGCCTGTAGCCTGTGTGTCTCTCCCCACCCAATGTAATCACGCAAACCATGACCATAACATCTCATATCCATGTCAGCAGGATTATAACTAATGCAACAAGTCAAACTGTCTATAACTAAAATATCTCTGTCAAGTCCTGTATCCTATACAGAATCACCATGAATATCTCAGGAAGATTCTGTCCATGTATAGTGTCAAGTGTCCTGGGTTGTAGGGTACTTGATATGTCAAGTACAAATGTAAAGGGTATCATAAATCCATCTCTAAATGACGAACCCAACATCGCGTACGGTGTTGGCATCCGACTAGGATCGGACACTAGGTACGTCATACGTTTCCTAGGTTGAGCAGTTTAAACAAGTTTATATGAATTTACACAAGACATCCAGCAAAGTATTATTATAGGAAATATGAAGATAAAGACTGCAAGTTTGGCAAGGTGCACTTGCCTGATGTTTGGATTCCACTAAGGTCCTGTTCTCAGAAATTTCCAGAGATGTCTCCGAAAGCTGAAATTGTAAACCCCCTCGACCAGAAATTAGGGTTTTCTAGTTTAATTAGCCTAATTAGGGTTTACCAGATTTAATTAAGATTTAAATATTAGTATTATAATACTTGTGCAATGATTGATTCTCTTAGGATACCCCTTTAGCGGTTGCCCTAAAACCAATTCCACGTATCTGACCTAGACACGTAAACCCATCATATTAAACCAGGAACAAACCCCGGGTACCGATTTTCGTGCCTGATTTTAGACGCACAAAAGTCGTTACAAAAGTCCGCGCGCGAATTATTAAATTGCGTAATTACGTTCGCTGCCCGTTCCAATTAACATTGAGACCCAACCTCAACCAGTTTTGACCAACCCAGACCACGATGATATTGTACACTGAGCCTACTACACCAAGGACCCTTGTCCAACCAAATTTAGACTCCCAGTTTTTAATTAAATTAAATTAGAAACGCCGTTACATTAATTATGAATTAATTAATGTGGAGACCTAACCTAGATGAAATTGGACCCAAATTCAACCCAAACCCACATCCACACCCCCAAGCCTCATACAAAATACCCAACACCATCATCGACCAATGAGGAACACCAAACATGGTGTTTGCTTGCATTAAATCTCAAATCCTAGTTATTGTGCAAATACCAATTTATTCAGGGGCTAAATTACAAAATTGCAATGTGGTGTCCCCCTCTCATTGGCCCAAACCATCACGGAGAAAAGCATTGGAATGCCCAACCGTAGGCAATTGGTTTCCCCCCATTTTACATGTACTTACACCACCTTTTTGGAAATCCATCTTGGCCCTACATTTAAATTAGCCTATTCCTAGCCCCCCACCCATCATGATGAGCATCCCCACTCCCAAAAAAAAAATACATCCAGCCGGCCCTAACCCCTAGGCAGCCCCCCTCACTCTCTCTCCTACTTATACACCATTCTACCTTATTTGGAAGGCACACAACCCAAGGAAATACCTAAAACCTAACTAAACCCAAAACCCCCCACCACCAGCCCAATATTACTCCTCCCCCCCCCGAGCTCGACCACCACCACCAGCGGCCACCGACCGCCGCCATACTTCACGACCACTGTCGCCAGTCCCCACCCCACCTGCCACCAGAAACTCCGGCCCCCACGACGCCGGAGCAGCCCGCACGACCGCCAGCACTGATCTCGGCTCCCACAGCCCGCTCAGTGTAGCCGACGACCCCGCAGCCTTGTACTCCTCCACCCCCGCACCTCCGGCCACCGTACTTCACCAGAGCCTCCCCCAACCTGTCCTCCACCACCCCACAAACTTTCGGCCGAAGGCGTCGACGCACCGGAGAGGAATCGAGCCCGCAGCGTCGACGAGTCGAGAAACGCTGCTGCTGCCCGCGACCTCCCCGCACGACGCCGGAGCGCCGCCCGGCCATCCCCGCCGGCGACAAACCACCACCTGACTCCCCTCAACCCGAGCGTCGCCTAGGTACAATATTTTCTGTACAATTTTTAGTATTTATACGAGTATTCTAGTATGCATTAAGTATATACGTTATATATATATATATTTCAGAATTCAAATTAGTATATATATACCTATAGTTTAGTATAAATACAGTATTTTAATTTATTATATGTGGTATTTTGTATATGTGTTATATACTAAAATATATGTATATGCCCATTATATACAATAGTTTTGTATTTAAAATACTTTAAATGTATTAATAACTAAATGTGTATATGTATACATATATATATATATAGTATTTTGTATAGTATTTATATATGTATTTTTCCGTATAAATATAGTATACTATATATAATACACTGTATTTTGTACTTTTAAGATATAAGAGCTATTATGTATATGTAGAAAATGTACAATATTTTGTATTTCAATACCTTGTATGCATTAAATAGCTATTATGTATATGTATTCACATATAATAACTATAAATATATATCCATATATATATTGTGTATTTTGGTATTTAGAGTATTATATAAATATATATATTTAAATAGATAAGTATATACATATACTTGTGTATTAACGTACGTTAGTTATATGTGAGTTCACTTTCCAGTTTTGTACAAATAAACAAATATTTTATTTAATATATTTTAATATGAATTAGTGTGTAGATAAATGCTAGTGTTAGCTAAATATACATATAGCCCCGACCCTGTGTCAGTTGTAGATACGGACAGTGTATCCTAGTCGTGCTATTGTAGCGACTAATTTGGACATTACCATATCCTATATAGGATTGCTGGACACTACTGCCGAGGCGTCAGGAGCAGGGCTTTGGATTTCGCAGCTACCCGGGACAGGCAAGTATACCTTGCTAGATTATTGCTTTAAATTTAAATGTTGAATATTTCAAATATACATGAACTGTGCGCGTTCGAGAATGACTCGGGTGCGGTCGACATTGCGTCGATGAGTAGTGTACTAGACCTAGATGCTAGCTGACTCACCTTCGACTGTGAGGATATTTTGATATCTTCCTTGACCATGACACTATACACGTATCGCGATGGTACATTCATATTGGGATGCGGGTCCGCGTACCCGATTCGCTATCGGTACGTACGACATACATCACGAACTAGCATGTATTCTAGAGTAATATAGTTAATTGAGACTTGACATCTAGATACGGTACACTCAAGTCGTGTATTCGACTTGCGTATCTACATTGGGCGGGGAGGACAATTGATAGACGTATGGGATACACCCATCGGACTCCGTAGTATCCAGAGGAGCCACAGATCCGATGATTTCCTTTATTCAGATACCCCACTCTTCGGAGTGGTACGGATGTATATATCATTGCAGATACCACGTCCCTTAGAGTGTTGGACGTTACTTACAGATACCTCATTCTTCGGAATGATGGATGTTGCAGATACCACACTCTAGAGGACGTTGGATGTTATGCCTACACCTACTTATACGTTCCGAGGTTGTCCTTACATTGCATTCACTTAGATGGTTAGCACACCTCTCTTTACTTTTATTCAGTATTATATATAGCATGCATATTGTATCTTGTTACGTCCCTCTGAGGACCTGGTTATCTTCCAGATCTAGACGAGGCCTATTATCCCACAGTTTACGGGCCAGGTGTGGAGACGAGGTTTGTCCTCGACGAGGAGCTAGAGGTACTTCCATCAGAGTATCCCTGATCAGGCCTTCCGCCTATGACTGGAGCTCCTTACCTAGTTAGATGTTGTTCCAGTCTCTCCTTATCTGTACTTTTATTTTAGACATTCAGTACTTTATTTTAGTCTTTCAGTACATTGTAGTGGGTTTGTTCCCACCAGACTTATTTCAGTTGTACTATGTCATTCGTCTATGTCCTTATATTCCAGTCTTTCTTTCAGTATTATACTTGTTGTTTGTGGATGAGATTAGACATTGACTGTTGTTGATTAGACTTGTTAGATTTAGGACAGCGTAGAACGCTTCGCCGGGATCCATTAAATTGGGGTATCCTCGGAGACGTGTCAGCTGGCCAATGCCACGTGGCCTGGTTCCATAATATTTTGGGACTGGGGCGTGACAGAAATAAACAGTACCATCACGCTCAGAAGGTGTCAAATAGCTAGGAACGCCTGTCCTTGGGTCCAATTTGGAGACAAGGGCAAAAACGATAATTTCGGGCCAAAACGGGATCCACCGGTGGGCCCGCTTTGCACCGAAAAACGTGTTAGGGTCAACGGTCTCCAAATTTACTAAACTTAGTGTCAACAGGTCAGGAACGCTGATACGAACCCAACGGAACTTTCAGATTTGAATTCCGATGAGCCGATCACAAAATCGCCCGTCGAGCGGGACCTATGGGGCCCACGACACGCGATTTCATCAACGTTCTCAGAATCGAACCAAACTTGACCCACAGGACCAGCGTATCGCTACGAGTCCGATGGCGCAAGTTTCGTTTCGATCCGACGTGTGTGCACGAAGTTAGGGTAATTTGCAGAAAAGTCGGATACGGGGCGATGTCCGCGGATACGCGTTGATTCCGGTGTGCACGCACACCCGAATCAGCTTCCGCAAAATCCCACACGTCCGTATCAACGACGCGTACGTATCTGTGAAGACCGCACGTGACCAAGTCGTCCCGTTTGGCGGGGCGTACTCAGTTCCGGGGTGAAACATTGTCTGGTTTTTCCCGTTTTTGGATCGCGGTGTACGATCACCACAGGACGCGATGCCTCGAACGGTTTATTCGGGCACCGAGAGGGTCATACAGGCTTCGCAACGCAATTTACGGAATAAAAAACGGAGCTACGAGCAAGAAGATACACGCACCTGAACGGGGCCCGAAAACCGGGGTCTGAACCGTGTCCGACACGTGTCCGATTCGAAGAAATTAGGGTTAGGGTTTCAGATCCGGCAGCTCAGGGCGGAGGGCGGCCGGGGCAACATCGCCGGTCTCGGGGGCTCTGTGGGGAGGGCGGCGCGGCGGGGTGGCGGTGCTGGCCGGCCGGACGGAGGCGCCGGCGCTGCTGCTCGAGGCTACTGCTGTCGAGCGGTGGCCGTCGACGAGCGGGGAGGAGGAGAAGAGGGAGGGGGCTGGCCGCGGTGGTGGACGGCGGTGCTGTCTCGGCGAGGGCGGCGGGGAGCGGAGGGGTGCGGTGGAGCGGCGAACTGGCTAGGGCGGCGTGTGGTGGAGGGTTCGGGGTTGCCGGGGGGATTTATAGGGGTCTGCCGCGGGGGGGCTGGCTGGGACGTGGCGGAGACGTGGGGCGACATGGGCGGGTCAGGCGCGGCACTGGGGATCGTGGCCGGTGGGCGCGCGGCGGGCGGCGGGGAACGCGGGCTGCTCGTTCATGGGGGTGAGGGGTGTAGCGGGTCGGGTCTGGTGGGTGCGGGTGTGGCCGACCCGACCCGACCCGATAGGGAACGGGCTGGGCCGGTGCGGGTTGGGCCGGTCTGCGGGCTGGGCCGGTCTGCGGGCTGGGCCGAAAACAATAAAAATAATAATAATAAAAATAATTAATTAATTAATAATTAGTTTAAATAGTTTTTAGGCATTTAAAAATAGGTCAGAGGCCCAATAAAATCTAGAAAAATTACCCTAAGTCCGATTTTCTATTTTACACCATAAAATCATATTTTTATTACATTTTAATATTAGTTATTAGTAATTAAAAATTATACAATCACCACAACACCTATGTAAATTCCTGAAAAATTGCAGAAAATTCCCAAAAATTAATTTTAAATAACTAAAAATTTTAGGGTGTTTACAAATACTTACCATGCCTTCCCTGCCACGAAGACACAAGTTAGTTTGTAACAGATTTAAATATACACGATGATCACTGGCGTGGTGCCATAACGGACATAGTCAAGGACAGGGATAGCATGCAACGAGGACACGACAAGCACACGATAAGCACACGATGTGTTGCAAGCCATCCCCTCCAGCACACGATGAATACACACGAGTTTCGCCCAGACCGGAACGGTGCCAGTGCCCCAGCGACCGTCCGCAGAACTTACCCTTGTGCACAAGTTGTCCTTGATCGAACAATACGTTATCTTAAATAATCAGTTTACGCCTTCGAGGCAACACGAGCATGAAATATGTATTTGCACAAGACAAGCAATAGTTCATGATTTATTTCCAAACGAACAAGCATGCAGTTTAGTATCCGTTCATGAAGTTATTGACAAGCATAATGAACCAAGTCTATTCTCTTTTATCTTGGTTTTTTTTATTATTACTTGGTATCGTTTGATCGGGGCAAAGAAGAATGCAGATTTTAGGGCGTAAAGCTTGGAAGCAGGGCTAGCTAATCGGGTTGGTAGCCACTCACTTGGATTGTTGGAAGGGAGAAGAAAAGAGGCGCTTCACGACTCCGCTCGTAAGCCGCCTACTGCTCGTTCACCTGCACACGAACAGCTCGATTAATACTTCTTTCTCTCTTTCCAATCTCGGAATAGAAGTGCAAGTCAATGAACGAAAATAATGAAGACCATCGAAACCGTTCAAGGAAAACAAGCAAATTCCAAAACCAACTCAAAGCACGAAAGCAACAAGCGACAGCGAAAACTAGGCAACAAAAGGATGCAACGGAGAGGTCCCTCCTGACTCTGTCGCTAAGTCAATCCCGGGGGCACGGTCCACTGAATATGGGAATCGATTCCGAAGAAATAAATCCATAACGAGGACGAGTTCTTAATTCAATCTATCCCGATCGAACGATACCGTTTGTGGTTCTTAGCCGCGCTCCCCGCACCGGGGGAACGGGGCGCTACAATTGGTAACAAGTTCACAGAGTCGTCAATAGCGGAAGCATTAAATAACATAAGTATAGAAGTAAAAAAAGCACTTTATTAATATTGAACAAGTGTTATAAGCGGCGCTAGGCCGAGATTACAAGTCGCTCAAGCTCTCTCTCTCTCTGAAACGATAAAAGCGTGCCAAGTGGCTACATTTGTGGAAGAATGTATAGGCGATATTCCAACATTATGTCTTGTATATGTGCTTCAGTTTCGGACGCAACGTTCCAAGGCTTCAGAGCGAACTCCATGCCTTAGCTCGCATGAAGGGAATTTTCGCACCGAACGAGGTTCTCCCGTACCCTACAAGCAATCTGGTGGGTTATCAGTACATGAATGCATTGGTGGAGAGTCTTCTCGCCCGCTCGACAAATCCAAACAAGTTCTATATGTTCCATGCACCATCTATTAAGTTATCTTTCTAATCTTGTCTTAGGATCAGTTTTATGGCATAATGAAAAGCCTAACTCTTGTGGCAGAGCACCGTGCGATATAAGAGTAACACGGCGTGACTTACCAACTTACCATTCGTCCTTCTCTATCCAAGGCAAACCAAGTTAAACCAAGCACGAGCATATATAATAAAATCCAGCGATAATAACATAAGCAAACACTAGTGTCATGAGCGAGGTTCTGTTTTATGTGCACGAGTTACACAGATTATCCAGAAGTGTTGCAGAAGTTGTTCAAGAGTTCAATTATGTATAAGTGTATTATACTCATATCCGTTCAGGTGATCCAGATTTACTAGGCATGATGCAATAACTCGCACACGGGTTGTCACTAAGCGAGGATGACTTATCTATATGAGCATAAGTCACTGGCATAGCCACAAATGATGAGTTATAGTCATTGACGAGGATGGAATACAACGAAAGTATATGGTGCGCTACAAGCCATCCCGTCTAGCACATGAGACTATCAGCCTTAGAGCAAGAATGGCGAGGCGTGGGCGGAGATGCCATCCTGCTCGCACATGAAAGGCTGCTGCGTGAGTTCCATCCAGATCGGATCGGCCCTGGTGCCCCGGAGACCGTCCATGGAACGAGATTTCAAGAATCTCCCTTGTTACCAAGTTGTCCGTGATATACAAGTCTTTGGTCTTTCAGATTCACAACATGACATGGTAATCCTTGATTCTTGTTCTGAACGAGCATTGCTCCACGAGCTGTGATTCTTGCTTTACTTGACATAATTCTCGTTCAGAGATCAACTTGACTTGATGCATTCCCCCGATTCGGGAACTGCCTTGGCGACCTAACGGTCCCGTATACTTGCAGGTTCATATTGTACAGAAGGACTATCACTACTAGAATAAGCCAAATTAGCGACGTCTGGAAACGTCAATGACATTAAACATTGCTAAAAAAATTTAGCGACGTATCTAGCGACGTTTAAGTGAAGTCGCGTTTAAGCTAGTCGCTGACAGGAAAAATGTCACAAAACGTCGCTATATCGACGTTTTCTAGCGACGTATTTGCGTCGCTAATATTTTTTATATTAGCGACGTTTAGCGACGCAACGTAGCTAAATTAGCGACGTGTTGTGTGTCACTAAACGTCACTAATATTTTTATTTATCGACGTTTTGTAACACATTTAGAGATGTTTTGTTGACCTGACAAATACTGCCATATCAACAATTTAGCGACATTCAACAACGTATTTAGCGACGTATTTGACGACGTATATAGCGAAATATTTAGTGACGCACATAAACGTCGCTAAACGCCACTAAATTTCTAGTAAAAAATAAGAAAAATAGAATATAAAATAGTTTCCAAACCAATCTTCCTGCAGTTTATGAATTCACAATTTATATAAATAGACCCGGAGCAATCTTCCTCCGTTGAATTTCCTGGGTTCGTCGACCCCTTCGATGGAACACTCAACACCGGTAAATAAACATACATTTAATATGAATAATATAGTAACATTTGAAGAAAATGAAACATTAAAATTACAAACCGAGTTTGAAGAAAATCTCGTCGTAATGAATGCAATAAATATCCACACAAACAACCAGTAAAGTGTCCTATCTAGGACTAATGCAGATCTGCAGGAGGATGACCACCAGCACGCATAAGGGATAAGAACAAATTATACTGCTCCCGTAAAATTGACACCGATGTCGATGAAGAAGGCAGTGACGTCGGTGGAGTCTGTGTCGATGAAGGCGCACCAGGAGGATGTATCTGCTCCAACGCTGCTAGTCGATGGTTGTATGAATCTATGGTAGATAACAGCCTCGTACTGCTATGAACTATTAAATCCTGCATCATCGTTAGCCTCTCGCACATGGACAACTGTGATGCCTGCAGCTCTGTCACGTTGCGCTCTGTTGACGCTCTAAGATCAGTTGTCATATCCCTGAGCTCCATGATGCAGGGCTCGAGCGTATCAAATCGTGCGATGAGTGTCACATCGTGTCACGATCCGCACCCAAAAATCGGGCATGAGTCGTGGGTACGTCCAACCTATGCCGCAGAATCGGCGGTAGAACGCTGTAAAGGTCCGTTCTAGGTTAACCAACTATCTATATATCTCACAAAAAAATCTGCCATGACCTCTCCAAAAAGGAGGACAACCACGCAATATATATATGAATAATCCTCTCCCAAAAGGAGGGCAACCACGTAATATATATAATCTCTCAATCACAATAACTAAGGGAAAAAATAAAGCACGATATGATAGCAAAAGAAAACCAGAACCAAAGAGAGCAAGACAATATCCAAAAATATACAGTCAAAGGACATAATAGCTACAACATCTCATAGCATCAAAAGAATAAGTACAATCATCCAAAAATAACAACTGAAAATAACCCAGGAAACCCACCTAGCTAACTAGGGCGCTAACGGCGTCTCCTCAGCGCACTCCTCCTCGATCTCGGGGACACAACCCTCGTCAACACCCGGACCGTAGAACGTCGGACAATAGTCCTCAGGATCCTCTGGAAAAAATATGCCCAGTCAGGACTGGAGCGAAGTACATAACTCTGAAAGCAACTTCAAATACATGGTAAGGTGTATATGACAAGCAATAAAAAAGTATACAAGATGCACAGGAAATAAATATATGCTGGAGCACAATAAGTAGCTGCAATGTAAACTGGAGAATAATACAAGTAGTGGAAAAGTAACTGCAGGTGAGAAACATGAATACTAGCTAAGTGCCTTGAGCATAAGTTCGTTATGTGATCGGCTTAGGTTGCACATGAAAAATACTACGATAACTCCGTTATGCGTGAGTTGCATAACCGACATACACATGAATACTGTTTGGCTTTGATCACATAACCAACTCCTACTCTCCTCCCCCACTAATACTCTTGGATCCAACCACAACACGCTACGTACATGATAATAGCTCGCGCACATGAAGACGAGAGCACAAGAAGCACATGATAGCACATGAGAATCAATACCCGAAGCACATGATAAAATACACGTGATAGAGTACCCGCTGAACACGGTAAGGGGGATAACATCTCATGACGGGATCCACTAGTACCATCTCGTATAACAATGTGTCAGAATCAAGTATTACAGTTCTAAAACAGGTGATATAAACGCTATCATGAAATAGAAACTATCAGAGGTAGGTACTCGCCTGATGTCCTGAGCAACTGATGAGGATCGAGATCCGGACCGGTATCACAAGAATCTATTACGAAAAGCAGAATTAAACAGGGTTCTAAGGATTTAAACTAATATAAAATAATTAAAAACAGGCTTCTAGGGCTATTCTAGGTCGAACGGATCAAACCGGTGAAATTTGGGTCAAAAAGTCAACCCGGGGTCCAAAAAGTCAACTCTAGGTCAAAACTAGGTCAAACATTGACTTTTACGGTCAACGAGGACAATTATGGTCAAATCCAGGTCAAACTAGGGTGCCCCTAAAATTCTAGGTCAAACCGAGCTCATTAAGCTACTAAACTCTCAAACTCGCCTAATCGAGATACCAGGATACCCTCGGTATCCGATACCTCGCCCTAGGCCACGCACCCCGCCTAAACCCGCTAAAACCTATGCTAGCACGCGTAATATATATACATAAACATATAAAAATCACTCCAAAATATTTCCTAGGCTAATGTTCAAATATCCCGCTCGAAACTCAATACCTTGGATATCTCAAGGTATTGAGATACCGCTCTCAAACCCCTCTAACTAGCTATCTAGCTAATAATTATATACCTAGTTATTAATCTAGGCTAGGAAATATATATATCTACCATATATTTATATATCTAAGTACCTATGTACATATATATATATAGATATCTACACACACATATACAAATACCCATTACCTTACCTATACATATATATATATAACTATAGGTGTATAGATATCTATATCTTAGATAGATATATATCTAATACCTATATATTACCTATCTAGTTAACTATCTAATCTATTATCTATCTATCTATAAATCTACTTATCTATCTATCAATCTATCATATATATCTATCAATCTATCCATACATATATCTAACTATGAGTAAATATATCTATACACATATAGATAGATATATCTATCTATCCATCTACCTATCTAGTTAATCTATCTAGCTAACTATTATCTCCCTCTACCTCGCTACTACCCGCTGCTTGCTGCTCGAGCTTACCTTTACTGCTGCTGCTGCTCCCTGTTATTGTTGCTGCTGCTGGTGCTTCATATTCCTGCTGCTGCTGCTCCTTGCTGCTGCTGCTGTGCTGCTGCAGTGCAGCAGCAGCTGCTGCCTCTGCCTGCTGTAGCAGTTCTCCCCCTCCCTCCTTCTCACTAACACACACACACACACACACACACACACACACACACACACTCCTATATATATATATATATATATATATATATATATATATATATATATATATATACATACATATATATATATATATATATATATATATATATATATATATATATATATATATATATACAACTAGATAGATATATATATACACACACTTATATATACTCTAACTGTAAACCCCCTGAATTTTCAAAACTTTAAAAACTGGATTTTTCACAATTTTCTGGAATTTTCTGGGATTTTTCTGCAATTTAAAAGCAGGGTTTTAATTTTTAAATGATTTTTAAATGATATTAAATAATATTAAAATATTATGAAAATAATATTTTTGGGCGTAAAATGAAAAACTGGACTTAGGGCAATTTTTCTGGAATTTATCGGACCCCGGACCTATTTTTAAATACCTAAAAACTATTTATTTAATTATTTAATTATTTATTTATTTATTAAATGTTTATTATTATTATTATTATTATTATTTTATTTTATTTTTTGGTTTGGGCCCAGCCCAATGGGCCGAGCCCATTAGGCTAGCCCGGCCCAGCCTCCAACCCCTAGCGGGTCGGGCGGGTCCGCTCACCCGGAGCCCGCCGCCCGACCCGACCCGCTCCACCTCCCCTGTCCCACGACCCAGTCACCCCCGAGACCCCCGCCGGCGCCGGAAAACGCGCGGCCACGTCCGCTTTTCCCCCGGCTCCCGCGGCCACGTCGCCCCGGAGCCTCGGCCTCACCCTCGCCCCCGACCGGCCCTATAAATGCCCTAGCTCCGCCCACTTCCTCCCCCAACCCCGAGCTCCCCTGAACCCTAGCGCCACCGCGACGAGCCCACACCGCCATCTCCTCCTCCGCCACCGCCCTGACGAGCCCGCCCAGCGCCGCCTTCTGCCCCCAGCCCCTCCGGCGGCCACCGCAGCTCGACAACAGCAGCTCCAGCGGCCGCAGCTGCTCCCCGCGCCTCCGGCCGCCGTGCTCGCCGCCGCCGCCTCCGCCCGAGCGCCGCGCCGACCCCCGCCGCAGTCAGCCCCCCCCACGCCGCCGTCCCAGCCGCCGGAGCCCCGCCGCAGCGAACAGTAACCCTAACCCTAATTTCTCGAATCCGCGTGTCCGACACGAGTCGGACACGGTTTGGCCCTGGTTTTCGGGTCCCCTTCAGGTGCGTGTAACTTTTTAACCGTAGTTCCGTTTTCGATTCCGCAAATTGCGTTGCGAAGCCTGTATGACCCTCTCGGTGTCCGGACAAACTGTTCGGGACATCGCGTCCTGTGGTGATCGCACACCGCGATCCAAAAACAGGAAAAATCAGACCCTGTTTCACCCCGGAACCGAGTACGCCCCGCCAAACGGGACGACTTGGTCGCGCGCGGTCTTCACAGATACGTGCGCCTCGTCGATACGGACGTGTGGGTTTTCGCGGAAGTCGATTTGGGTGTGCGTGCACACCGGAATCAACGCGTATCCGCGGACATCGCCCCGTATCCGTCTTTTCTGCAATTTACCCTAACTTTGTGTACACACGTCGGATTGAAACGAAACTTGCGCCATCGGACTCGTAGCGATACGCTGGTCCTGTGGGTCAAGTTTGGTTCGATTCTGAGAACGTTGACGAAATCGCGTGTCGTGGGCCCCACAGGCCCCGCTCGACGGGCGATTTTGTGTTCGGCTCATCGGAATCCAATTCTGGAAGTTCCGTTGGGTTCGTATCAGCGTTCCTGACCTGTTGACACTGAGTTTGGTGAATTTGGAGACCGTTGACCCTGACACGTTTTTCGGTGCAAAGCGGGCCCACCGGTGGACCCCGTTTTGGCCCGAAACTGCCGTTTTTGCCCTTGTCTTCAAATTGGACTCAAGGACAGGCGTTTCTAGCTGATTGATATTTTCTGGATCTGATGGTGATGTTTGTTTCAGCAACCGGAGTACCGCCTGTAATTCCCGCCGAAGTCAGAGCCGTAAACATAGCCGGAACCACAGGCAAGTGTACCTTGCCAAACTCTGCAGCTTGCTAATTATTTTCTGGACTTAATTATGCAATAAAGGACAATTAAAGCTTGCCAAATCTCAGTAATCCTTGACAAAGTATTTTACTTGTTTTCATGTGAATTAAAATATAAACTTGTTTTAACTGCTTGACCTAGGGAACGTGTGACGTGCTTAGTGTCCGATCATAGTCGGGTGCCAACTCCGTACGCGGGGTTGTGTAACGTCACATAGACATGGATATCGAGACCCTATAATTCTCGTACTTGTCCGATCAAGTACACCAGAACCCAGGACACTTGACACTATTTCATGAGACAGAGTCTTCCTGAGACATTCAAGGTGATTCTGTATAGGTTGCATGTTGATGACATAGACTTTACATTCTTAGACATTTGATTCATAGCTATCAGACTTACTGCATTAGTTATGATTATGCGTGTCATGGACATGAGACGTGTGATTACATTGGGTGGGGAGAGACACACAGACTACAGGCTGATATTATATATATATAAAACATAGTTTATATCATAGTGTAAATCATAGTTATTGCTGCTACCGGCTCCCCGACACAGAGCTTGTAGTGGCTTCGGCCTGAGTTCTAGTGCTGCTCTCATATTGCATATCACATAGCTGGTTACTTAGTTTACCCTGCTGAATTATCTGATTGCTGCACTGATATTCATTTGGCTTGAGTTTTTCTGTACCTTGCTATGTCCCCTGAGGACCTGGAATGGATGATGTCCCCAGGTACAGCTGAAGAGAACTACCCAGAAGTGTACGGTACCGGAGCACTCCTCGGAACAGAACCAGGAACACAGGACGAGATAGTGGCCGAAGACTTCTCTTGAGCACCGGCTACATCTACACAGTATTTACATTTTCCAGCATTTTATTTCCTGTCTTTCCTTAATTGTAACAGAATAATTCTCGGATTTGTTTCCCGAGATAACCTTATTTCATATTGCATATTTAGTTTCATTACATTATTTCTGGCTTCAATCTGTGTTATCTGTGGATGAGATTAGAAATACCTGAAACTTGTAATTATTACTGCTAGACTACAGCTTAAGCATGCCCTGATGGATCCATTAAATTGGGTTGTCCATCGGTGCGTGCTGCTGGCCATTGCCACGCCTCTCCAGTCCCTCGTCATTTTGGGACTGGGGCGTGACATGGTTTTTGTGGTGGCCCATGCAGGTCAGCGACAAAATTATTCGGTTTCAACTTAGGGACCGAACAGGCCTGCAATAAAATAGGATAAGTTTTAGGATCTCATCCACTTGCTTGAATCGTTTTTGATATCTGTATCGTATTCAAACTAATTTGAACTTGCATATTGCCTTGATTCCTGTGCGCCTCTTATTGGGTATTTTGGATACAGGGAAATGGACCCACAAGAAGGCAACGAGACTCCCGTCAGAACTCCACAAGCTACAGGTGTCACCTACGACGACGAAGTGACACCAGTAGGAGGAATTCCCACAACTCAACAGAGCCAGCAGGCAGGTCAACCTACCTCCAGATTTCGACGCGATGACATCCCGCCTCCGCCGCAGTTCGTCCCCCCAATGCCCGTGTTCCCACCAGGACAGCCAATCGACGGGCAGCAAATATTTCAGATGATCTACGCGATGATGCAAGCTCAGCAACAAGTCCAAACCGAGGCTCAGCGTCGCGAAGCTAATTTCTGGAGGGACAGCATCGTAACTGTACTGGAGCAGGCCAACCTACCAGCTAGACGGCCAACAACAGGCTCAATCACTGACTTCCGCCAACTGAAGCCCCGCACCTTTTCTGGAAAAGAGGAGCCCACCGAAGTTCATGAGTGGCTCACCAACATACGGCATCAACTTGAAGCAGCTGAGCTTCCACGGGAACGCTGGATGACCGCCGTCCGAATGCAACTGACGGACAACGCGCACCACTGGTGGTTGTCTGAGGAGGCGCGACTCGGACCAGACCGAGTCACTTGGGAGGAGTTCTCCAGACTCTTCCAAGAGATGTACATTCCGGCTATCGCACGATCCGAACTGCGGGACAAATTCAATCGCCTCACTCAGGACTCTATGACGGTGGAAGAGTACAACGCAGAATTCATTCGCCTGAGCCGCTTCGCCCCCACCCTGATCCCGACAGAGGAAGAAAAGGCCGAGAAATTCTTCGACGGACTGAACGTTGAGCTGCAGAAACTAATCGGATCCGTCGCACCTACCTCTTACTCGGACGTTCTCGCTGCAGCCCGACGCATGGAACGCGTCACCAAGAGAGAGTCTCGCCTCAAACGGCCAATCACCTCAGCACCAGACAGAACATCACCGGGAGAATCTGCCAAGAGATCTCACACGCTCCAGCCACCCAGGACAGCTTCTCAGACCCTTCCTACCTGTCACTACTGCGGCAAGGTAGGCCATGTCGAGAGAGACTGCAGACGCAAGTTGGGATTGTGCCTGATTTGCGGCACCAATCAGCACATAGCCAAGGACTGTCCTCGGCATCGAGATGGAGCAGCAAGGGCAAACCAACCAGCTACACCAGCACCGAGGCCACCTCTGGCACCTCAGGCGACACTCTTCCAGCAAGCCCAACAGCAGCAGAGGAATCTACCTCAAAGACGAGGACAAGCTTATGCGATGACTGTGCAGGACGCTGATGCGAGTAAGTGATTCGTAGTTTTCCGTTCTAGTCTTGTTGTAGTTCGTGCCCGTTGGTTCGTGACCTCAGCCCCAACCTAGTAAATTGCAACTTGTTAATAATAGCCTGGTTTTCATAAAAGTTATAGTTTTAACTAGATTTTCCTGGAAGTGTAAACTTTCATTTTTAGGGAAACGGTATTTCCCTGAAGTCCCTTGTGACGTGCTTTCAAACGATACCTGCGACCGTGTCATCTCTGTTGACCGGTTATTCTTTTGATTGCGAGGACGCAATCTTCTTAAGGGGGGTAGATTGTAAACCCCCTGAATTTTCAAAACTTTAAAAACTGGATTTTTCACAATTTTCTGGAATTTTCTGGGAATTTTCTGCAATTTAAAAGCAGGGTTTTAATTTTTAAATGATTTTTAAATGATATTAAATAATATTAAAATATTATGAAAATAATATTTTTGGGCGTAAAATGAAAAACTGGACTTAGGGCAATTTTTCTGGAATTTATCGGACCCCGGACCTATTTTTAAATACCTAAAAACTATTTATTTAATTATTTAATTATTTATTTATTTATTAAATGTTTATTATTATTATTATTATTATTATTATTATTATTATTTTATTTTATTTTTTGGTTTGGGCCCAGCCCAATGGGCCGAGCCTATTAGGCTAGCCCGGCCCAGCCTCCAACCCCTAGCGGGTCGGGCGGGTCCGCTCACCCGGAGCCCGCCGCCCGACCCGACCCGCTCCACCTCCCCTGTCCCACGACCCAGTCACCCCCGAGACCCCCGCCGGCGCCGGAAAATGCGCGGCCACGTCCGCTTTTCCCCCGGCTCCCGCGGCCACGTCGCCCCGGAGCCTCGGCCTCACCCTCGCCCCGACCGGCCCTATAAATGCCCTAGCTCCGCCCACTTCCTCCCCCAACCCCGAGCTCCCCTGAACCCTAGCGCCACCGCGACGAGCCCACACCGCCATCTCCTCCTCCGCCACCGCCCTGACGAGCCCGCCCAGCGCCGCCTTCTGCCCCCAGCCCCTCCGGCGGCCACCGCAGCTCGACAACAGCAGCTCCAGCGGCCGCAGCTGCTCCCCGCGCCTCCGGCCGCCGTGCTCGCCGCCGCCGCCTCCGCCCGAGCGCCGCGCCGACCCCCGCCGCAGTCAGCCCCCCCCACGCCGCCGTCCCAGCCGCCGGAGCCCCGCCGCAGCGAACAGTAACCCTAACCCTAATTTCTCGAATCCGCGTGTCCGACACGAGTCGGACACGGTTTGGCCCTGGTTTTCGGGTCCCCTTCAGGTGCGTGTAACTTTTTAACCGTAGTTCCGTTTTCGATTCCGCAAATTGCGTTGCGAAGCCTGTATGACCCTCTCGGTGTCCGGACAAACTGTTCGGGACATCGCGTCCTGTGGTGATCGCACACCGCGATCCAAAAACAGGAAAAACCAGACCCTGTTTCACCCCGGAACCGAGTACGCCCCGCCAAACGGGACGACTTGGTCGCGCGCGGTCTTCACAGATACGTGCGCCTCGTCGATACGGACGTGTGGGTTTTCGCGGAAGTCGATTTGGGTGTGCGTGCACACCGGAATCAACGCGTATCCGCGGACATCGCCCCGTATCCGTCTTTTCTGCAATTTACCCTAACTTTGTGTACACACGTCGGATTGAAACGAAACTTGCGCCATCGGACTCGTAGCGATACGCTGGTCCTGTGGGTCAAGTTTGGTTCGATTCTGAGAACGTTGACGAAATCGCGTGTCGTGGGCCCCACAGGCCCCGCTCGACGGGCGATTTTGTGTTCGGCTCATCGGAATCCAATTCTGGAAGTTCCGTTGGGTTCGTATCAGCGTTCCTGACCTGTTGACACTGAGTTTGGTGAATTTGGAGACCGTTGACCCTGACACGTTTTTCGGTGCAAAGCGGGCCCACCGGTGGACCCCGTTTTGGCTCGAAACTGCCGTTTTTGCCCTTGTCTCCAAATTGGACTCAAGGACAGGCGTTTCTAGCTGATTGATATTTTCTGGATCTGATGGTGATGTTTGTTTCAGCAACCGGAGTACCGCCTGCAATTCCCGCCGAAGTCAGAGCCGTAAACATAGCCGGAACCACAGGCAAGTGTACCTTGCCAAACTCTGCAGCTTGCTAATTATTTTCTGGACTTAATTATGCAATAAAGGACAATTAAAGCTTGCCAAATCTCAGTAATCCTTGACAAAGTATTTTACTTGTTTTCATGTGAATTAAAATATAAACTTGTTTTAACTGCTTGACCTAGGGAACGTGTGACGTGCTTAGTGTCCGATCATAGTCGGGTGCCAACTCCGTACGCGGGGTTGTGTAACGTCACATAGACATGGATATCGAGACCCTATAATTCTCGTACTTGTCCGATCAAGTACACCAGAACCCAGGACACTTGACACTATTTCATGAGACAGAGTCTTCCTGAGACATTCAAGGTGATTTTGTATAGGTTGCATGTTGATGACATAGACTTTACATTCTTAGACATTTGATTCATAGCTATCAGACTTACTGCATTAGTTATGATTATGCGTGTCATGGACATGAGACGTGTGATTACATTGGGTGGGGAGAGACACACAGACTACAGGCTGATATTATATATATATAAAACATAGTTTATATCATAGTGTAAATCATACTTATTGCTGCTACCGGCTCCCCGACACAGAGCTTGTAGTGGCTTCGGCCTGAGTTCTAGTGCTGCTCTCATATTACATATCACATAGCTGGTTACTTAGTTTACCCTGCTGAATTATCTGATTGCTGCACTGATATTCATTTGGCTTGAGTTTTTCTGTACCTTGCTATGTCCCCTGAGGACCTGGAATGGATGATGTCCCCAGGTACAGCTGAAGAGAACTACCCAGAAGTGTACGGTACCGGAGCACTCCTCGGAACAGAACCAGGAACACAGGACGAGATAGTGGCCGAAGACTTCTCTTGAGCACCGGCTACATCTACACAGTATTTACATTTTCCAGCATTTTATTTCCTGTCTTTCCTTAATTGTAACAGAATAATTCTCGGATTTGTTTCCCGAGATAAACTTATTTCATATTGCATATTTAGTTTCATTACATTATTTCTGGCTTCAATCTGTGTTATCTGTGGATGAGATTAGAAATACCTGAAACTTGTAATTATTACTGCTAGACTACAGCTTAAGCATGCCCTGATGGATCCATTAAATTGGGTTGTCCATCGGTGCGTGCTGCTGGCCATTGCCACGCCTCTCCAGTCCCTCGTCATTTTGGGACTGGGGCGTGACACTAACACTCTCACTAACACACTCACAAACACTAATACACACACACACTTAAACACATATCAACACACACACACACACACATATAATTATATACATAGCTAAATATATACATCAACACCTATATATATATACACACACACTCTCAAATATATATATATATATATATATATATATATATATATATATATATATATATATATACACACACACACACACACACAAGCACAAGCACACTTACATATATACATATATATATACACATAGACATATACATACACAAGCACATAGATATAAATACACACACACATATATAAAAATATATATACATAAACACACATACATATAAATATATACATATATATATAGACACATATAAATATATATATAAAGACACAAACACCACTCAACCACAACGCACAACCACGCACACAACACTCTCCAACGACCCCGACACTCACCAACATCCTAAAATATATAAAATATAACTCAAGAACTCTAGCACACACTCTCCGATACTAACCCAACGCGCGCACAAGCCCGAAACTAGGAAACCACGCCGAAATGGCCGTTCGGTCATTTCGACGAACACGTGGTGCACGGTTCGGAAAATCTCCTGAAACGCACACCAAACGAACTCGGAATCGGCCCAAAATTTACCCACGCATTCTAAATGATGCCTATATCCTAGAAAAATTACTACCGCGTCGATTCTAGGCCCGTGGCGGAAACACGCACGCACTTAGAATTAGCGACGACGAAAAACCCTAATTTTGTCCGAAACGCCCGTTTCTCCGCGACACGGCTTCTCGTGTCCGAACGGAGACACGCACTCACCCTCTAGACATCCGACAACGTCTACCTAGGTCCGTCTAACCTAGGGCATCACCCAAAATTAGGCCAAATTCGGATTCCACCCAAAATTGACACAAAACCTAGTGTCAAAGTCTCTAAACTCATCCAAACTAGTTCCAACTTCCTCCCACGGGTAGGCTTAGGGTCTAGGAAGGTTCTATAACACTAATTACACTACATAAAAGTAATTAGCAAGGGAAAAATTAGGGTTTATCTCTTGGGAGTTGGAATCCCAAGGCCAAGGTCTCCGATCTACTTGGAATCACCTCCCTCAAGCTCTAAGCCTCTAAATCTAGCCTCCACACTAAATCTAGGCTCCTCACACCTAGGTTAGGGAAAATGCAAGGTTAGGGTTAGCATAAAGAAGAAGGAATGGAAGAAAGAAGGAAGAAAAAGGAAGAAGAACTTACCTTGGAAGAAGAAGGAAGAAGAAAGAAGAAGTGGAGAAGAAGAAGAAGTATGAAGAAGAAGAAGAATACAAAGGGGGAGGCTGCTGCTTGCTGGTTCTCACGGGAATGGGGGGGGGGTAGGTAGGGGCCGGCCACTTGTAATAAAGGGGGTTTACATGTAGGAAAGTCCAAAATGCCCTCCACACACTTGGTTTTGGGTTCCGGGATCCAAAAACACTCAAACTAACTCCAAATCTCTCCCACTAACCCACTAAAAATATAATAAATATTTCTAAGCCCCAAAATAATCCTCACAAGGGTGTTGGTCGGGTCGAACATGGGTCCAGTAGGATCTGACATGGGTCCAGGCTAGCCAAAACCCTAAAAAAATTATTAAAAATAATATAATCACTAAATAAATATAAATATAATTAATTAAATACAATACACAATTTACCAAATAAAAAAAACTATATTTTCTAGAATTGGGTAGTGACACATCGTCCGCCTGCGGCTGGGACAGGGGCTCCTCCTCCATCATTCGCATCAACTCGTCACAGAGAGACGCAATCTGAAGGTCAACGGTCTCCTGGACTCGGGTCGACGCCTGCGAGGGCTGTGGAGAATGCACACTTGCAGTGGAGGCCCTAGAGGACTGCGTCGCAACAAGGGCTCCATAGGATCCCGTACCGTAGTACGTACCCCTCTGGAGACCACCAGCGGCGGTCACCAGTAGCTCATCCACCGACGGAGCTGGAGAGGGCTGCGAGAAAGTACCAGCCTCTCCCACTGTAGGTGCACTAGCAGTCGCCCGCTCACGCAGCCTAAGATACTTGGCCTAGAAAAGTTTGGATACTCGATAATTGCTAATGTATAAGGTACTTAGTACTAACTACATGAATATTTATTTGCATATTTCCTAAGTTATATTAAAATTAACTCAAAGTAAAGTAATACTTATGTAACGTCCCAGTCCCAAAATACGTAGGACTAGGAATACGTAACATGCCAGCTACGCATTCGACCAGACTCTGGTCCGACTCGAATATGTATAAGCTGTATAATAAGGGTAACTATTTAAAAATACTGAAAATATCTATGTCTCAATCCACACAAAGAACAAAATATCAAGAATGAACTACATGTGCTAAAGTCGGCCGCCAGTAACACATAAGCTAAAATAGACTCGAGAAAGGAGTAAGAGTCTATAAAACTAGACTACATCAGCAGATGAATAGACAATAAGAATAAATAATCATAACTCCGGTAGAAATGATATAAGTACCTGGCACCAATGCCTACAAGATAAAGCAACACACATCAACAACTCCTGGCAAGCTCCACAACGGTCTATGCTGCAAAACTGGCAAGGGACCAGGTCTTCAGAGGGACGTAACAAGGTACAAGAAAAAATATGCCAAGGTAAAACAGTATAATGCCACATACTCAAGGGTAAACTAATGTAACCATCTAAGTGATATGCATGTGAGGACATCACTCGTACTCAGGCTAAAACTACTATATGTCACACCCCAGTCCCAATGGACTAGCCACGTGGCAATGGCCAGCAGCACACTCCAATGGGCAAACCCAATTTAATGGACCCGTTAGAGTATACTTAAGCTGTAAAATAATATAATGGTCTACGATACATGTCACATTCTAATTCTAATCTCATCCACAGAAGGTAAACATAAATATCAAATATTAAACTAATTAAAGAGAAATATAATCCAATAAGTCTCAATAAAAAATCTTGGGAAATAACTCGATAATGAGTTTAGTATAGTAATCCACGAGACATAAAATAGAGAAACTAGAAACAGAAATAACTGAGTATACAAAATAAATACTCAGAAGAAATCTTCTGGCAACACCTCGTCCTCTGGTGCTGGTACTGCTCAGTGTCTGCTCCTGTCCCGTATGTCTCATGGTAGATCTCCTCTGCTATACCTGGGAATATAATCCGGATCCAGGTCCTCAGGGGACATAGCAAGGTACAAGAATAACTCAAGCCAAAATAAATGCAGTATATAAAATGTCACCCTCCAGTCCCAAAATATCGAGGGACTAGACACGTGGCAATGGCCAGCAGCACACTCCGATGGGCAAACCCAATTTAGTAGACCCATCAAGGTGTACTTAAGCTGTAAAACAACAGTATGGGCAATGGTACTAATCTCATCCACAGAATAAATACAACAATATCAGAATATAAAGCAATATCAAGTCTCAATAAAACATAACTCGGGAAACAACCCGATAATGAGTCTGATACAATAATCAAGATACAAGAATAAAGATAACAACAACAATTACTGAGTATGGATAAAGCATATACTCAGAAGAAATCCTCGGCAATCACCTCGTCCTCGATTTTTGGTACTGCTCCAGTGTATGCACCTGCTCCTGCTTCTATTACTGCTAATGCTCTTGTGCCGTATACCTCAGGATAGATCTTCTCTGCTATTCCTGGGGACATAATCCGGATTCAGGTCCTCAGGTGACATAGCAAGGTACAAGAATAACTCAAGCCATAATAAATGTAGTGCAATAATAAATGAGTCAATAGGGTAAACTATATAACCAGCTAAGTGATATGCAAGATGAGAGCATCACTAAAACTCAGGCTGAGACCACTACAAGCTCGGTGTCGGGGAGCCGGTAGCAGTGATATCATATAGTTTTCTAGCTCGGAGAGAGGCTACGACACCATCATAATATAATTAACCTGTAGCCTGTGTGTCTCTCCCCACCCAATGTAATCATACGTCTCATGTCCTTGACACGCAAGATCATGACCTCTAACTGATGCAGTGAGTCATAATGATAGCTAAGCATATGAATAAAGTATATATCACGAATCCTGTAGCCTATATAGAATCACCATGAATATCTCAGGAAAATTCTGTCTTATGAATAGTATCAGGTGTCCTGTGGTATGACGTACTTGATAAGGCAAGCATGAGAATGTATAGGGTCTCGATATCCATGTCTAGGTGACGTTACACAACTCCGCGTACGGTGTTGGCACCCGAATATTATTCGGACGCTAAGTATTGTCACACGGTCCTAGGTTGAACAGAGATATTACAGTAATAAATCAAGAGAATAGTATAAACAAATGCTGCAAGTATGGCAAGGTACACTTGCTTGGGGTTCTGGCTCCAACTGCTGCTCTGGTATCAGCGGGATCTGCAGGTACTCCTCCGAATGCTGAAATAAATGTTACCATCAGGTTCAAAAGACATCAAATAGCTAGAATTGCCTGTCCATAAGTCCAATTTGGACACAGAGGCAAAAGTGACAGTTTCTGGTCAAAGCGGGGTCCACATGTGGTCCGCTTCGCACCGAAAAATGTGCCAGAGACAATGTTCTCCAAATTTGCCAAACTTAGTATCTATAAGTCCAGAACGATGATACGAACCCAACAGAATATCCAGAACTGGATTTCGATGAGCCGATCACAAAATTGCCCGTCAAGTGGAGCCGTGCGGCCCACGATACGCGATTTTGTCAATGTTCTCAGAATCAAACCAAACTTGGGTTACAGGACCAGCATATTGCTATGAGTCCGATGTCGCAAGTTTTCGTTTTGATATGACTTGCGTACACGAAGTTACAATGAGTTCTAGAACAGTGCCGATACGGGGTGTTGTCGACGGATACGCGTTGATTCCGGTGTGCACGCACATCCAAATCAACTTACGCAAAATTCTACACGTCCGTATTAACGGCCGCACCTTTCGGTAAAGTTCGCGCACGACCAAGTCATCCCGTTTAGCGGGGCGCACCCTGTTCCGAGAAATTTAGGTTTCTAAATAACCAATATTTCGGTCATTTTCACCCTCAAATTAAATACAAATTATAGCACGATAAATTAATCTAAAAATAGGGTTTAAAACTTGGTCATATAGTCTAATTAATTGTTTAAGCCAATTTTGAAAACATTAAGCAGGTTGGTCGCAAAACGGTCGCAGACTGGGGAGTTCGGGACGAATTCTGAATTTTCAGAATTGGGGGTTTATTTCCCTGATTTTGCGTCGCAGTTTGAGATCGCCACAGAACGCGATACCCCAAACGAGTTGCACGGGTATCGAGAGGGTCACGCAGGGTTTGCGTAGCAATCGACAGAACAAAAAACTGGAGAACGAGGAGAGAGAAAACCTCACATGAGCAGGGCGTCGGAAATGACTAAATTCTGCGTTTCCGCGATAGCGCGACGCGGCACGGCGGCACTGTTGCAGCTGCTGGTCGGCGGAGTCGTCTTCTTTGCTGGCGAGGTCGAGGCGGAGGCGTCGTCGGCGCTGGGGGAGCTCGACGGAGGTCTGAGGGTCTTGGTGGCCGGAGAGATTGACGGTGATGGAGCGGCCGTGGTGGTGGGTTTATGAAGGGGGTGTCCGGGGTCGAGGGATTTATAGGGGGATGGCCGGTCGTTGGCTGGGAGGAGAAGGGGCAAGATCGGCCGGTGGAGGAGGTAAACCGAGAAGTCGCGGCGAACGGCGGGGTTGCAGCGGCGAGAAGGCGGCGGGGTCGCGGCGGTTATGGGAAGAGAAGCGGTCGGGTTACTGTAGCAGAGGGGATTGGGTTCGGGTTTCAGTTTCGGGTCCGGTTTAGATCCGACCCGACCCGCTATATGGGTTCGATTTGGTTCAGCATGGTTCGGTTTGGTTCATTAAACCGGTTTTAAAATTAAACCGGTTTAAATTGGTTTATTTTGGTTTAATAAATACATTAATTTTTAGGTCTTTAAAAATGATTCCTGTGTCCAATAAATTTCAGGAAAATTACCCTATGTCTAATATTTTATTTTACACCCAAAAATATTATTTTCATAATATTTTAATATTTAATAAAAACATTTAAAATTATTTAAAACCAGAATACCTTAATTTTAATTAGTTAAAATTCTAGAAAAATTCTAAAAATTTGTTTTTAAAATCCTAAAATATCTGGGAGTTTACACTACCCCCTTAAGAGGATTGCGTCCTTGCAATCAAAGAAATAACCGGTCAGAAGAGATGATACGGTTTGCAAAACAGGTTCGAAGCACGACACAATCAAAGAATCATGATCAAGGAGAATCAAAGGATGAGGGTTAAGCAAAACACATAGGGAATGAATAAAATATTTCCCTAGGCAATGAAAATTAGGTAAATCAAGAGTGAAGAAAATCTGGTTAGAGGAAAGAAAAACTACTGCTTAGAAAATTAGGTTATCAATTATTAATAAGTTCAAAAAACCAGGCTTAAGGCTAAGGTCACGAACTAACAGGCACGAGCTAAAGCAATGCATTTATGAATAACTTATGCGCATTTGCTACTCCACGAGTCTGCACGTCCTCCAAGGTCATCGCAAAAGCTTGTCTGCGTCCTTGAGATGGATTCCTCTGCTGCTGCTGAGCTTGCTGGAAGAGCACTGCCTGGGGTATCAAAGGTGGCCTCGGCTGATACCCTCCTGGAGGTGGTGGTATGACTCATTCAACTCCCGTTTGCGGTGCTCCCTATGCTGGATAGGCTGGCCTCGGTACTGGTAAAGCTTGTTGGTTTACCATTGGTGTTCCTTCTCGACGCTCAAGGCATTCCCTCACTAAATGCTAACTGGATCCGCAAGCTAAACATAATCCCATCTTACGTCTGTACTCGTTCTCAATATGGCCTCGCTTGCCACAATATTGACAGATAGGCAGTGCCTGCGGAGATACTCCGGGTGGCTGGCGCATGTGAGGTCTCTTTGCAGCTTCTTCCTGTGGTGCTCTGGCTGGTGCTGATGTGGAAGGCCGCTTTAGGCTGGTCTCTCTCCTGGTGATGCGCTCCATGTGTCGGGCTGCAGCAAGGACGTCCGAGTAAGAAGTAGGTGCAACGGATCCGATCAGTCTCTGTGGCTCAAAGTTTAGTCCGTTGAAGAACTTTTCAGCCTTCTCTTCTTCTGTCGGGATCAGGGTTGGGGCAAAGCGACTCAGACGAATGAACTCCGCATTGTACTCTTCCACTGTCATATTGTCTTGAGTGAGGCTGTTGAACTTGTCCCGAAGTTCTGATCGAGCGATGGCTGGAATGTACATCTCCTGAAAGATTCTAGAGAACTCTTCCCAAGTGACTCGGTCTGGTCTGAGCCATGTCTCCTCAGATAGCCACCAGTGATGTGCATTATTCGTCAACTACATCCGGACGACAGTCATCTAACGTTCCCTTGGAAGCTCAGCTGCTTCTAATTGATGTTGAGTGTTGGTGAGCCACTCATGAACTTCAGTGGGCTCCTCCTTGCCTGAAAAGGTGCGGGGCTTCAACTGGCAAAAATCGGTGATAGAGCCCGTCGTTGGCCGTCGTGCTGGTAGATTCGCCTGCTCCAGTACGATTTCTAGGCTGTGACGCAGAGCCTCTTATTGAATTTATTGTTGGGCTTGCATTATTGCATAGATCATTTGAAACATCTGCTGCCCGTCCATAGCCTGCCCTTATGGGAATACGGGCATTTGTAGAGAAAACTGCGACGGAGGTGGGATGTCATCACGCCGAAACCTTGAGGTATGCTGATTGGCTTGACGGCTTTGATGTGCTGATTGACCTCCATCCACTAATGTTACTTCATCTTCGTTGGTTACCACAACATCTCGTGGTGATCCTGCAGGAGTCTCATCCCTTGCTGGTGGATCCATTACTCTGCATCCAAAATAAGCTATAAGAGGCGCACAAAAATTAAGGCAGGATGCAAGTCAAGGAATTAATTCAAATCCGAGATTGAGAGCAAGAACGATTCAAACAAGTGAATGAGATCCTATAACTTATCCTATCCTTATTGCAGGCTTGCTCAGTTCCTAAGTTGAAACCGAAGCAATTTAGTCGTTGACTTGCATGGGCCACCACAAAAACCATGTCACGCCCCAGTCCCAAAATATCGAGGGACTAGACACGTAGCAATGGCCAGCAGCACACTCCGATGGGCAAACCCAATTTAGTGGACCCATCAAGGTGTACTTAAGCTGTAAAACAACAGTATGGGCAATGGTACTAATCTCATCCACAGAATAAATACAACAATATCAGAATATAAAGCAATATCAAGTCTCAATAAAACATAACTTGGGGAACAACCCGATAATGAGTCTGATACAATAATCAAGATAACAACAAAAATTACTGAGTATAGATAAAGCATATACTCAAAAAAAATCCTTGGCAATCATCTCGTCCTCGATTTCTGGTACTGCTCCAGTGTATGCACCTGCTCCTGCTTCTGCTACTGCTAATGCTCCTGTGCCGTATACCTCATGATAGATCTCCTCTGCTATTCCTGGGGACATAATCCGGATCCAGGTCCTCAGGGGACATAGCAAGGTACAAGAATAACTCAAGCCATAATCCGGATCCAGGTCTTATGAATAGTATCAGGTGTCCTGTGGTATGACGTACTTGATAAGGCAAGCACGAGAATGTATAGGATCTCGATATCCATGTCTAGGTGACGTTACACAACTCCGTGTACGACGTTGGCACCCGAATATTATTTGGACGCTAAGTATTGTCACACGGTCCTAGGTTGAACAGAGATATTACAGTAATAAATCAAGAGAATAGTATAAACAAATGCTGCAAGTATGGCAAGGTACACTTGCCTGGGGTTCTGGCTCCAACTGCTGCTCTGGTATCAGCGGGATTTGCAGGTACTCCTCCGAATGCTGAAATAAATGTTACCATCAGGTTCAAAAGACATCAAATAGCTAGAATTGTCTGTCCATAAGTCCAATTTGGACACAGGGACAAAATTGACAGTTTTTGGTCAAAGCGGGGTCCACATGTGGCCCGCTTCGCACCAAAAAATGTACCAGAGACAATGTTTTCCAAATTTGCCAAACTTAATGTCTACAAGTCCTGAACGACGATACGAACCCAACAGAATATCCAGAATTGGATTCCGATGAGTCGATCACAAAATCGTCCGTCAAGTGGAGCTATGGGGCCCACGATACACAATTTTGTCAACGTTTTTCAGAATCGAACCAAACTTGGGTCACAGGACCAGTGTATTGCTACGAGTCCGATGTCGTAAGTTTTGTTTGATACGATGTGCGTACACGAAGTTACAACGAGTTCCAGAACAGGGCCGATAAGGGATGTTGTCGACGGATACGCGTTGATTCCGGTGTGCACGCACATCCAAATCAACTTCCGCAAAATTCCACAAGTCCGTATTAACGGCGCGCACCTTTCGGTGAAGTTCGCGTACGACCAAGTCATTCCGTTTAGCGGGGCGCACCCAGTTTCGAGAAATTTGGTTTTCTAAATAACCAATATTTCGGTCATTTTTACCCTCAAATTAAATACAAATTATAGCATGATAAATTAATCTAAAAATAGGGTTTAAAATTTGGTCATATAGTCTAATTAATTGTTCAAGCCAACTTTGAAAACATTAAGCAGGTTGGTCGCAAAACGGTCGTGAACCGGGGAGTTCAGGACGAATTCTGAATTTTCAGAATTGGGGGTTTATTTTCCTGATTTTGCGTCACGGTTTTGCGATCGCCACAGGACGCGATATCCCGAACGAGTTGCACGGGTATCGAGAGGGTCACGCAGGGTTCGCGTAGCAATAGACAGAATGAAAAATTGGAGAACGAGGAGAGAGAAAACCTCACCTGAGCAGGGCGTCGGAAACGACTAAATTCTGCGTTTCCGCGATAGCGCGACGCGGCACGGCTGCACTGTTGCAGCTGCTGGTTGGCGGAGTCATCTTCGTTGCCGACGAGGTCGAGACGGAGGCATCGTCAGCGCTGGGGGAGCTCGACGGAGGTCTGAGGGTCTGGGTGGCCGAAGAGATTTACGGTGATGGAGCGACTGTGGTGGTGGGTTTGTGAAGGGGGTGGCTGGGGTCGAGGGATTTATAGGGGGATGGCCGGCCGTTGGCTGGGAGGAGAAGGGGCAAGGCCGGCCGGTGGGGGAGGTGAACCGAGAAGTCGCGGCCAACGGCGGGGTTGCCGCGGCGAGAAGGCGGCGGGGCCGCGGCGGTTATGGGAAGAGAAGCGGTTGGTTTACTGTAGCAGAGGGGATTGGGTTCGGGTTTCAGTTTTGGGTCGGGTTTAGATTTGACCCGACCCGCTAGGGGATGGGTTCAGGTTGGTTCAGCATGGTTCGGTTTGGTTCATCAAACCTGCTTTAAAATTAAACCGGTTTGAATTGGTTTATTTTGGTTTAATAAATACATTAATTTTTAGGTCTTTAAAAATGATTCCGGGGTCCAATAAATTCCAAAAAAATTATCCTATGTCTAATATTTTATTTTACACCCAAAAATATTATTTTCATAATATTTTAATATTTAATAAAAACATTTAAAATTATTTAAAACCAGAATACCTTGATTTTAATTAGTTAAAATTCTAGAAAAATTCTGAAAATTTGTTTTAAAATCCTGAAAAATCTGGGGGTTTACATAAAATGTATCAATAAGGCAAACTATGTAACTAGCTATGTAATATGCAAATGAGAGCATCACTAGTACTCAGGCTGAGACCACTATAAGCTCTATGTCGGGGAGCCTGTAGCAGTGATATCACGTATTCGGCCTAGCTCGGATGTAGAGGCTACAACACAACAATAATAAATATATATAATCATCCTGTAGCCTGTGTATCTCTTCCCACCCAATATAATCATACGTTTCATGTCCACGATGTCTCATGTCCATAACACGCAAGATCATGACCTCTAGCTAATGCAATGAGTCATAATAATATCTATGCATATGTAAGATTTATGTTACGAATCCTGTAACCTATACAGAATCACCATAAATAACTCAGAAAAGATTCTGTCTCATAAATAGTATCAGGTGTCCTATGGTATGACGTACTTGGTAAAACAAGCACGTAAAGTATAGATGATCGTGATATCAACTCTAAGTGGCGTTACACGACTCCGTATACGGCGTCGACACCCGAATATTATTCAGACGCTAAGCAACGTCACACGGTTCTAGGTTGAGCAGATACATCACAGAAATAAATTAAAATAATAATATGAGAGCAAGTACTGCAAGTTTGGCAAGGTACACTTGACTGGGGTTTAAACTCCTTCAATTGCTTCGGTAACAGTGAGATCTTCAGGTACGCATCCGGATGCTGAAATAAACATTACCATCACTCTCAGAAGACATAAAATAGTTAGAATTGCCTACCCATAAGTCCAATTTAAACATAGGGGCAAAATTGACCGTTTTTGGTCAAAGCGGGGTCCACATGTGGCCCACTTCGCACCGAAAAATGTGCCAAAGATAAAGTTCTCCAAATTCGTCAAACTTAGTGTCTACGAGTCTAGAACGATGATACAAAACCATCGGAATATCCAAAACTGGATTCCGATGAGCCAATCACAAAATCGCCTGTCAAGTAGAGCCGTAGGGCCCACGTTACGGGGTTTCGTCAACGTTCTCAGAATTGAACCAAACTTGGGTCACAGGACCAGCATAACGCTATGAATCTGATGGCGCATGTTTTGTTGCAAAACGACAAGCACACACGAAGTTACAACGAGTTTCAGAACAGGTCCGATACGAAACAATTTTGACGGTACACATTGATTTCGGTGTGCACGTACATCCAAATCAACTTTCGTAAAATCCTGCAAGTCCGTATTGACGATACGCTCCTTTCGGTATAATTTGTACACGACGAAGCTACTTCGTTTAGCGGAACGCACCCAATTTCAGGAGAATTCGAGTTTTGAAAACCAAGTTTTTGGTCAACTTTACCCGCGAATAAAATATAACTTACAGCACAATAAAATAAACTAATTACAGGGTTTAAAACTTGATTATATTGTCTAATTTACTGTTCAAGTTAATTTTAAAATTATTAGACAGGTTGGACGTAAAACGGCCGTGAACTTGGGAGTTCGAAACAGTTTCCAGAATTAGAAATTGGGTTATTTTTTCTATTTTTGCATCGCGGTTTGCAACCGACACATGACACGATACCCCAATCTAATTGAACAGGGTTCGAGAGGGTTACACAACGAACATGTTGCAATAGGCCGTTCGAGAATCGACACAGCGAGGAGAAAGAAAAACTCACCGAAAAAGTGGTCAGAATCGACTGTGTTGTGCGTGAACGGGGCGGCGGCGGTACACGTCGTCGTCGGCGGCGGGTAGCTGTTGCTGCTGAGGTCGGTTGTCGGCGGTCATTTTTGTCGCCGAAGTCGTCTTCGTCGTTGTCGGGGTCAAGGCAGCGGGTGGCTCGGGGTCATCGTCGGAGGTGGAGAAGTCGGAGAGGAAGAAGATGGCGGTGGTTGTGATGGTGAAGGTGGTGGTGGTGATCGGTTTATATAGGGTTGGCCGTGGCGGTTTCGGGGAGGTGGACCGGAGGGGTCGGCCGTTGGGGAGTCGACGGGTCGGCGGGTTAATGGCGGGTAGGCGAACGACCGGCAGAAGACGAGCGGTTGGGGTTTATATTGTTACTGTATGAATTGAATTAACGGGTCGGGTTGGTGGGTTCGGGTCAGGTCGGGTTTAGATCCGACCCATTAGGGTTGAGTTTGGTTTATTTTGGTTTGGTTTGGTTGTTCGGTTCAGGTTGGTTTATTCTGGTTTATTTAAAAATATTATTTTTAGCTGTTTAGAAATAGTTTTTGAGCCAAATAAATTCCAAAAAAATTACACTATATCCAATTATTTATTTTACACTCAAAAATATAATTTTTATAATATTTTAATATTTGATTTAGTTCACAAAAAAATATTTATCCTTGAAGAATATTTATTTTAAATAAATAATAGTCACAGAAAATCCCAAAAAATCATATTTTAATTTTAAAAATATCTGCGTGTTTACAATCTACCCACCTGAAAAGAATTGCGTCCTCGCAATTAAGAAAATAAAACATAACCGGTCAGAAGAGATGACGCGGTTGCAAGACATGTTTGTTGAAGCACGACACAGAGAATAAGGAATCATGAACAAGGAGAAATCGAGAGGAAGGGTGAGGGTTTTGTTCAAGCAGAACATGTAGGGAAGGAATAAAAACATTTTCCTAGGCAATGAGAGATAAGTAACTCAAGAGTAAAGGAATCTGATTAGACAAGGATCAACTACAACTTAGGAAAACTTGGGTACCAATTACTAATATAGACTAACAAGTTCATGCTAACATAATACTAGGCTTATGCTAGGGTAATGAACTAACAGGCACGCGCTAAAGCATTACTAGGAAAACTTAAATCTTACTCGTATTCACTAATCCATAGTATGTGCATCCTCCATTGTCATCGCAAAAGCCTGTCCACGTACTTGTGATGGTGTCCTCTGCTGTTGTTCGGCCTGCTGAAAGAGTGTTGCTCGTGGTGCCAAGGGTGGCCTCATCTGACATCCTCTCGGTGCTAGTAAAGCTTGTCGGTTAACCATCAGTGTTTCTCCTTGATGCTCCGTGCAATTTCTGGCTGAATATTGGCTGGATCCGCAAACCAAGCACAATCTCAATCTGCGTCGGCATTCCTTGGAGAGATGGCCTACCTTGCCACAATAATGACAAGTAGGGAGTCGTAGTGCTGGTGCTGGTAGGACTGGTCGATGAATCATCAGTGCTCTCTCTTGACGCTCCGGATAATCCCTTACCGAATGCTGAATGGATCTGCAAGCTAAATATAATCCCCATTTGCGTCTGCATTCCTTCTCAATATGGCCTACCTTGCCACAGTAGTGACAAGTAGGAAGGACTAGTGCTAGTGTTGTAAATGCTCTCGGTGGTGGATTCATCTGTGGTAGCTTTGCAGTTCTTTCCTGCTGTGCTCGGTCTGGTGCTAATGCATGCAGCCGCTTCTGGTTGGACTCTCTCCTGGTGACGCGCTCCATGGGTCGGTGGGTCGGGCTGTAGCAAGGACGTCCGTGTATGAAGTAGTTGCTACGGAGCTGATTAATTTCTGTAGCTCAGAGCTAAGTCCGTCAAAGAACTTCTCCGCCCGATTTTGCTGGGCCTCTTGATGAACCTGTTGTTGGGCTTGCATCATTACATAGAATATTTGGAACATCTACTGACCATCCATAGGCTGTCCTGGTGAAAAAATAGACATCGATGGAGTAAACTGCGGTGGTGGTAGAATATCGTCTTGCCTGAATTTTGAGGCGTGATGATCTGCTTTATTGCTTTGGTGAGTGGAGGGATCTTCACTTAATGGCGTCACTCCATCGTTGTTGATGACCATAATACCTTGTGGTGTTCCTGCGGAAGTCTTATCGCTTGCTCGAGGATCCATTACTCTGTATTCAAAATAAACTATGAGAGGCGCACAGAGGAGTCAAGGCAGGATGTAAGTCAAGATATTATTTTGAAGTCGATATAGAGGTCAAGAATGTATCAATCAAGTGGATGAGATCCTATAACTTATCCTATCCTTATCGCAGGCTTGCTCAGTTCCTTACTTGAAACCGAAGCAACATAGTCGTTGACCTGTATGGGCCACCACGAAAACTATGTCATGCCCCAGTCCCAAATTACCGAGGGACTAGCCACGTGGCAATGGCCAGCAGCACACTCCAATGGGAAAACCCAATTTAATGGACCCGTTAGAGTGTACTTAAGTTATAAAACAATATAATGGTCATGATATATGTCACATTCTAATTCTAATCTTATCTACAGAAGGTAAACATAAATATCAAATGTCAAACTAATCAAAGAGAAATATAATCCAACAAGTCTCAATAAAAAGTCTCGGCAAATAACCCGATAATGAGTTTAGTACAGTAATCCACGAGACAGGAAATAAAGAAACTAGAAACAGAAATAACTGAGTATATAAAGTAAATACTCAGGAGAAATACTCTGGCAATACCTCGTCCTCTGGTGCTGGTACTACTCCATTGTCTGCTCCTGTCCCGTATGTCTCGGGGTAGATCTCCTCTGCTATACCTGGGGACATAATCCGGATCCAGGTCCTCAGGGGACATAGAAAGGAACAAGAATAACTCAAGCCAAAATAAATCTAGTATATAAAATGTATCAATAGGGCAAATTATGTAATCAGCTATGTGATATGCAAATAAGAGCATCACTAGTACTCTAACTGAGACCACTATAAGCTTTGTGTCGGGGAGACTGTAGCAGTGATATCACGTATTGGGCCTAGCTATAATGTAGAGTCTATAACACCACAATAATAAATATATATATAATCAGCTTGTAGCCTGTGTGTCTCTCTCCACCCAATGTAATCACACATCTCATGTCCACGACGTCTCATATCCATAACACGCAAGATCATAACCTCTAGCTAATGCAGCGAGTCATAATAATATCTATGCATATATAAGATCTATGTCACGAATCCTATAACCTATACAGAATCACCATGAATAACTCAGAAAATATTCTGTCTCATGAATAGTGTCAGGTGTCCTATGGTATGACGTACTTATTAAAACAAGCACGTAAAGTATAAAGGATCGTGATATCAACTCTCTAAGTGACGTTACACGACTCCGCGTACGGCGTCGACATCCGAATATTATTCGGATGCTCAACAATGTCACACGGTCCTAGGTTGAGCAAATACATCACAGAAATAAATTGAGAGAATAATATGAGAGCAAGTACTGCAAGTTTGGCAAGGTACACTTGCCTGGGGTTTGAACTCCTTTAATTGCTTCGGTAACAGTGAGATCTTCAGGTACGCCTCCGGATGCTGAAATAAATATTACCACCACTCTCATAAGACATAAAATAGCTAGGATTGCCTACCCATAAGTCCAATTTGAACACAGTGGCAAAATTGATATTTTTTGGTCAAAGCGGGGTCCACATGTGGCCCACTTCGCACCGAAAAATATGCAAGAGACAAAGTTTTCCAAATTTGCAAACTTAGTGTCTACGAGTCCAGAACTACGATACGAACCCAACAGAATTTCCAGAACTGGATTTCGGTGAGCCGATCACAAAATCGCTCGTCAAGTGGAGCCGTAGGGCCCACGATACGGAATTTTGTCAACGTTCTCAGAATCTAACCAAAGTTGGGTCACATGACCAGCATAACACTACGAATCCTATGGCACAAGTTTTGTTATGAAATGACTAGCACACACAAAGTTACAACGAGTTTCAGAACAGGCCCGATATGGGACAATTTTGACGGATATGCGTTGATTTCGGTGTGCACGCACATCCAAATCAACTTTCGTGAAATCCCGTACGTTCGCATTGACGATACGTTCCTTTTGGTATAATTTGTACACGACGAAGTTGCCTCATTTAGCGGGACGCACCCAGTTTCGAGAGAATTCGGATTTTAAAAACCAAGTTTTTGGTCAAGTTTACTCGCGAATAAAATACAACTTACAGAACAATAAAATAAACTAATTACAGGATTTAAAACTTGGATATTGTTTAATTTACTGTTCAAGTTAATTTTAGAATTATTAGACAGGTTGGACGTAAACGTCCGTGAACTTGGGAGTTCGGGACAGTTTCCAGAACCAGAAATTGGGTTATTTTTCCTGTTTTTGTGTCACCGTTTGCAACCAACACAGGACACGATATCCCAATCTAATTGCACAGGGTTCGAGAGGGTCATACAGTGAACATGTCGCAATAGGCCGTTCGAGAATCGACACAGCGAGGAGAAAGAAAAACTCACCGGAACATGGGTCAGAATAGTCTGTGTTGCGAGGAACGGGGAGGCGACGGTGCACGTCGTCGACGGCGGCGGGTAGCTGTTGCTGTTGAGGTTGGTCGTCGGCGGGTCGTCGTCGGCGGGGTCAAGGTAGCCGGTGGCTCGGGGTCGTCGTCGGAGGTGGAGAAGTCGGAGAGTAAGAAGATGGCGGTGGTTGTGATGGTGAAGGTGGTGGTGGTGATCGTTTTATATAGGGTTGGCCGTGGCAGTTTCGGGGAGGTGGACCAGAGGGGTCGGCCGTTGGGGAGTCGATAGGTTGGCGGGTGAACGGCGGGGAGGCGAACGGCCGGCGGAAGGCGAGCGGTTGGGGTTTATACAATTACTGTATGAATTGAATTAACAGGTCGGGTTGGCGGGTTCGGGTCAGGTCAGGTTTAGATCTGACCCATTAGGGTTGGGTTTAGTTAGGTTTGGTTTATTTTGGTTTGGTTTGGTTCGGTTCAGGTTGGTTTATTCTGGTTTATTTAAAAATATTGTTTTTAGCTGTTTAAAAATAGTTTTTGAGCCAAATAAATTCCAGAAAAAATATACTATATCCAATTATTTATTTTACACTAAAAAATATAATTTTTATAATATTATAATATTTAATTTAATTCACAAAAATAATATTTATCTCTGAAGAACATTTATTTGAAATAAATAAAAGTCACAGAAAATCCCAAAAATTTATATTTTAATTTAAAAAAAATCTGGGTGTTTACACTATAGGCTCTGTGTCGGGGAGCCCATAGCAGCAAGTAATATCTCGAAGGGCCAGTAAATGTGCCAAAGATCTGAGACAGAGTCTAAGGCACCTCCAGTATTGTAGTATATATATAAACATAATCAGCCTGTAGTATAATGTGTCTCTTTCCACCCAATGTAACCTCACGTCTCATGTCCACGATGTCTCATGTCCATAACACGTAAGATCATGACCACTAGCTTGTACAACAAGTCATAATGATATCTATGTATATGCAAGTCCTATATCACGAAACCTGTAAGCCTTACAGAATCACCATGAATTATTCAAGAAAGATTATGTCACATAAAATAGTGTCAAGTGTCTTATGGTATGACGTACTTGGTAAAGCAAGCACATAAAAATATAGGATCGTGGAATCAACTCTCTATAAGTGACGTTACACGACTCCGCTTACGGCGTCGACACCCGAATCTTGTTCGGACGCTAAGCAATGTCTCACGGTCCTAGGTTGAACATGTACAACACAATAATATATAAAAATAAACATCAGTCGATAATATAACAAGTTTTACTGCAAGTTGGCAAGGTACACTTGCCTGGGTTCTGAATTTTGTTAACTGCTCCTGTAAAAGTGAAATCTCCAAATACGCCTCCGGATGCTGAAACAAATATCAACATTGCTCTCAGAATACTTGAAATATCTAGGATTGACTACCCATAAGTTCAATTTGGATACAGGGACAAAATTGACAGTTTTGGGTCAAAACGGGGTCCACATGTAACCCACTTCGCACCGAAAAATGTACCAAAGATAAAGTTTTTCAAATTTGTCAAACTTAGTATCTACGAGTCTAGAACGATGATACGGACCCAACGGAACTTTCAGAACTAGATTCTGATAAGCCGGTCACGAAATCGCCCGTCAATTGGAACCGTATGGCCCGCGAAATGGTGTTTCGTCAATATTATCAGAATCGAACCAAACTTGGGTCACAGGACCAGCGTAACGCTATGAATCTGATGGCACAAGTTTCGTTGAGAAACGATAAGCACACACAAAATTATGATGAGTGTCAGAACATGTCGATACGAGATTTTTCGACGGATGCGCGTTGATTCCGGTGTGCACGCATATCCAAATCAAGTTTTAAAAAATCCCACACGTCCGCGTTGACGATACGCGCCTTTTGGTACAATTCACACACGACAAAGTCACCTCGTTTAGTGGGACGTATCCCTTTTCGAGAAAATTCGGGTTTAACAAACCATGTTTTTAACATAATTCAACAGTAAATAAATCACAGCATAATCAATAATAAAATAAACTAATTGAAGAGCTTAAAACTCGGTTATGTTGTATTTAATTAGAAAAAAGAAATTCGAATTTTGGTTCATTGGTTTGAAAGAAAACAACTTTGGAAAATGGGGTGTTGGGACAGTTTCTTATGATCCCGAAATTAAGTTTTTCTTGATTTTGGGTCGCGGTTTGCGATCAATATAGAACGATTTAAAACAAACTATTTGAAGGGAGTTGAGGGCGTATAGGTTATAGGTTTACCTGCAAAATTGGTTTGGAAAACCATAGAGCGAGGGAGGAGAAAACTAGCTGCGAAGTGGGGATTTAGACCACGCTGCTGTTGCTGTTTTTACGCCATTCACACGCTCGCGGCCGGCGGTCGACGGCGATCGTCGGAGGTCGGCGGTGGTGGAGGGTTCGTTTGGACGGCGCCAGAGAGGGCAGGTGGCTGTGGTCTGATAGATATGGTGGCGGTGGTGGTTTATAGATAGAGAGAAGGAGTCACGGTCTGGGAAATGAACTGAGGGGTTGGGTTACTGTAGCTAAACGGGTTTGGGGTTTAGGGTTTTCGGGTTTAGGATTTTTAGGATCCGGGTTGGTTTAGGATATGTGTTCAAATTTAGTTTATTAATATATATATATATATATATATATATATATATATATATATATATATATATATATATATATATATATATATATATATATATATAAAGAAACATCAGTCAATAATATAACAAGTTTTACTATAAGTTGGCAAGGTACGCTTGCCTAGGTTCTGAATTCCGTTAACTACTCCTGTAAAAGTAAAATCTCCAAATACGCCTCCGGATGCTGAAACAAACATCAACATTGCTCTCAGAATACTGAAAATATCTAGGATTGACTACCCATAAGTCCAATTTGGACACAGGGACAAAATTGATAGTTTTGGATCAAAGCGGGGTCCACATGTGACCCACTTTGCACCGAAAAATATGCCAAAGATAAAATTTTTCAAATTTGTCAAACTTAGTATCTACGAGTCTAGAACGATGATACGGACCCAACGGAACTTCCAGAACTGGATTCTGATAAGCCGATCACGAAATCGCCCGTCAAGTGGAACCGTAGGGCCCGCGAAATGGTGTTTCATCAAATGTTCTCAGAATCGAACCAAACTTGGGTCACAGGACCAGCGTAATTCTACGAATCCGATGGAGGAAGTTTCGTTGAGAAACGACAAGCACACACAAAATTATGATGAGTGTCAGAACATGTCAATACGGGACTTTTCGACGGATATAGTTGATTCCGGTGTGCATGCACATCAAAATCAAATTTTGTGAAATTCCACACGTCCGCGTTGACGATACGCGCCTTTGGGTACAATTCACATATGATAAAGTTGTCTCGTTTAGCGAAACGCACCCCATTTCGAGAAAATTCGGATTTAAGAAACCAAGTTTTTGACAGAATTCAACAGTAAATAAATTACAACATAATCAATAATAAAATAAACAAATTAAAGAGATTAAAACTTGATTATGTTGTCTTTAATTAGGAAAAAGAAATTCAAATTTTTGTTCATTGGCTTAAAAGAAAACAACTTTGGAAAACGGAATGTTGGGATAGTTTCTTATGATCCCGAAATTAAGTTTTTCTTGATTTTGGGTCGCGGTTTGCGATCAACATAGAACGATTTAAAACAAACTATTTGAAGGGAGTTGAGGACGTATAGGTTGTAGGTTTACCTGCAAAATTGGTTTGGAAAACCATGGAGCGAGGGAGGAGAAAACTAGCTGCGAAGTGGGGGTTTGGGCCACGCTGCTGCTGCTGTTTCTGCGCCATTCACGCGCTCGCGGACGGCGGTTGACGGCGATCGTCGGAGATCGGCGGTGGTGGAGGGTTTGTCTGGACAGCACCGGAGTGGGCAGGTGGCTGTGGTCTGATAGAGACGGTGGCGTTGGTGGTTTATAGATAGAGAGAAGGAGTCGCGGTCTGGGAAATGAACTGTGGGGTTGGGTTACTGTTGCTAAACGGGTTTGGGGTTTAGGGTTTTCGGGTTTAGGGTTTTTAGGTTCCAGGTTGGTTTAGGATATGGGTTCAAATTTACTTTATATATATATATATATATATATATATATATATATATATATATATATATATATATATATATAAAGAAACATCAGTCGATAATATAACAAGTTTTACTGCAAGTAGGCAAGGTACACTTGCCTGGCTTTTGAATTTCGTTAATTGCTCCTGTAAAAGTGGAATATCTAAATACGCATCCGGATGCTGAAACAAATATCAACATTGTTCTCAGAATACTTAAAATATCTAGGATTGACTACCCATAAGTCTAATTTGGACACGGGGGCAGAATTGACAGTTTTGGGTCAAAGCGGGGTCCACATGTGACCCACTTCGCACCGAAAAATGTGCCAAAGATAAAGTTTTTCAAATTCATCAAACTTAGTATATACGAGTCTAGAATGATGATACGGAACCAACACAACTTTCAGAACTGGATTCTGATAAGCCGGTCACGAAATCGTCCGTCAAGTGGAACCGTAGGGCCCGCGAAATGGTGTTTCGTCAATGTTCTCAGAATCGAACCAAACCTGGGTCACAGGACCAGCGTAACGCTACGAATCCGATGGCGTAAGTTTCGTTTAGAAACGACAAGCACACACAAAATAATGATGAGTGTTAGAACATGTCGATACGGGACTTTTCGACGGATACGCGTTGATTCCAGTGTGCACGCACATCCAAATCAAGTTTTGCAAAATCTCACACGTCCACGTTTACGATACGCGTCTTTCGGTGTAATTCACACACAACAAAGTTGCCTCGTTTAGCAGGACGCACCCTATTTTGAGAAAATTTGGGTTTAAGAAACCAAGTTTTTGACAGAATTCAACAGTAAATAAATCACAGCATAATCAATAATAAAATAAACTAATTGAAGAGCTTAAAACTCGCTTATGTTGTCTTTAGTTAGGAAAAAGAAATTCAAATTTTGGTTCATTGGTTTGAAAGAAAACAACTTTGGAAAATGGGGTGTTGGGACAGTTTCTTATGATCCCGAAATCAAGTTTTTCTTGATTTTTGGTCGCGGTTTGCGATCAGCATAGAACGATTTAAAATAAACTATTTGAAGGAAGTTGAGAGCGTATAGGTTGTAGGTTTACCTACGAAACTGGTTTGGAAAACCATGGAGCGAGGGAGGAGAAAACTAGCTGCGAAGTGGGGGTTTGGGCCACGCTGCTGCTGTTGTTTCTGCGCCATTCACGCGCTCGCGGTCGGCGGTCGACGGCGATCGTCGGAGGTCGACGGTGGTGAAGGGTTCGTCTGGACGGCACCGTAGCGGGCAGGTGGCTGTGGTCTGATAGAGATGGTGGCAGTTGTAGTTTATAGATAGAGAGAAGGAGTCGCGGTCTGGGAAATGAACCGAGGCATTGGGTTACTGTAGCTAAACGGGTTTGGGGTTTAGGGTTTTCGGGTTTAGGGTTTTTAGGATCCGGTTGGTTTAGGATATGGGTTCGAATTTTGTTTATATATATATATATATATATATATATATATATATATGGCCATCTAAAAATAGTTTTGGATCTCAATAAATTCTAAAAAAATCTGTAATACTCTAATAATAGTTGAACACCCAAAAATATATTTTTTGTATAATATTTATAATTAATTAATTACACATAAATAATTATCCATGAATATATATTTATTATAATTAACTAAAAATTATAAAAAATTCTCCCTTAATCTAGTAATTACATAATATCAATATTAAATAAATTTAAAATTTAAATCTAAAAATCAGGGGGTTTACAACTTACATAGGTCTGCGAGGCCCTCTCATCAATGGGATTCACGCCCTTTCGATGGGTGGCTAGGAAGACGGTCACCATGTTGGCATCCTCACCCCTCTGTACCTGTTAAAAATATATTATTTAGTACTAAAATTAAATATTTTATCCTACTACCATTTTATCGTACTTGTATTAAAATAATATATCTGAAATAAAAAATATACCAAACGACAAAAATGTTCTGTCATCGGAATCGAGCCACCACACCACTTTGCTGCCTTCTTCCTAGCCGCCTTTTCCTTCTCAGACCTTTTCTTGTACCTTGGATCGTCGAATCCAGCCCTCATCGCAGTCCACTGCTCAGGCGTGATCCAACCTTGGATCGGTTTTCCTTCACGATCACGGGCCTTCTGGTCATCCAGAGCATCATGGATCAGCTTGGCGGCAACGGCAGGAAATATCTGCTCGATCAACTCGGCCAGGTAGGGTGGATAGAAATACGTTTGTTACAAGAAGTAATTTAGTAAGTTATATAATATGCATAAATTAGATAATTGATATTAAAACAAAATATACTTTTACTTTGAAGTACGCAAACCAGAACGCCTTTCTCTCATCTGGAGCATCATAGTAGTTGATCCAAGGACCACCATAGTGTACCTCAGAAAGTGGCCCAGGCATCTCTATACCGACGATGGACGATATCTATACAGAGATAATTATTTTTATCGAAAAAGTGAATATATGATGAATAAAGAAATACATGATATATATGATGCTAAACCAACTAATTGACTTACTTTGTACCGTCGGCCCAAATCTCCGTCCTCGTCTCGTCAGGAGGTGCGCATGGAGGATCTCGCTGGTGCTGGGACGACGTCGGCTCAACCTCCGCCATATGCTCATCTTTATCTATGGTTTCGTCAGCAGAAGGAACGATGGACGATGGAGTAGTCTCAGGCCTATAACTACTTATCCTCGGAGTGCTGCCACGTAACATCGTCATAGTCGAAGATGTGACTAGTCGATATACTGGAGTACTTGGCGATGAGGATCCAGAACCAATAGTAGGCAGTACCGGAGGTGCACTCCGTCTACCTCGGGACCTGTCGAACGATCCACGTCATCCTATCATACCTGATAACAACATATGATGATAGAACAAATAAACAGATATATAGTACATTCTATAGTCAAAATGTTATGCATATCTCACAACATTAATAGAATTGCACAGTAAATAACTAGTAGTGTCACAAGTCTAAATGGATAGTACATTCTACAATCAAAATATAATACATGTCACAAGTCCAAATCAATTTATTTTTGTCATGCCCCAGTCCCAAAATACCAAGGGACTAGCCACGTGACAATGGCCAGCAACATAACTCCATTGGGCAAACCCAATTTAATGGACCCTTTATAGTGCACTTAAGTTATAATATATATAAAATGGTCTACAAATACTTGTCATGGTTTATATATTTAATCTCATCCACAATAAGCATCAAAATCACAAAGAGATAGTCTAGTCACAATTAATATAAAATGATATGTCCAACCAAAGCAATATAAATAATGTCACGGGAAACAACCCATCATCAAAATAGAAAGGAAAATAACTCCAAGTACTATATCCAGAAGTCACTACAAGTCCAAATGTCTAAGAACACTAAGCATAATAAATGAATGGTGAGAATACTGTGTTCTCAAGAGAAGTCCTTCGGAACAACCTCGTCCTCTGTAACTTATATGTCTCTAATAGTAGCACCTGTCTCGTAAACCTCAGGATATCTATCATCGTTTATACGTGGGGACATAATTTGGATCCAGGTCCTCATGGGACATAGCAAGCTACAATAAACACTCAAGTCAAAATGAAATGCAGTAAGTAAGAACAGATCCGCAGGGCAAGCTATGTAACCAGCTAAGTGAAATGCAAATTAGAACATCACTAGTACTCAGGCTGAGACCACTATAGGCTCTGTGTCGGAGAGCCCATAGCAGCAAGTAGTATCTCGTAGGGCCAGTAATGTGCCAAGCTCTGGTATAAAGACTAAGCACTTCCAGTAACATTGTATATATATAACATAATCAACCTGTAGCATGTGTGTCTCTTCCTACCCAATGTAACCTCATATCTCATGTCCACAATATCTCATGTCCATAACACGCAAGATCATGACCTCTAACTAGTACAACGAGTCATAATAATATCCATATAATATGTAAGTCTCATATCACGAATCCTGTAAGCCTATACAGAATCACCATGAATAACCCAAAAAAGATTCTGTCACATAAAATAGTATCAAGTGTCCTACGGTATAGCGTACTTGGTAAAGCAAGCACGTAAAAATAGGATCGTGGAATCAACTCTCTAAGTGACGTTAGACGACTCCGCGTACGACGTCGATACCCAAATCTTGTTCGGACGCTAAGAAACATCTCACGGTCCTAGGTTGAATATGCATATCATAAGAGTATATATATAGAAAGAACACAAGCAAATAATATAACCGAATTTACTATAAGTTTGGCAAGGTACACTTGCCTGGGTTCTGAACTCCATCAACTGCTCCTGTGTAAGTGGAATCTGAACGTACACCTCCGGATGCTGAAAAAAATATCACCAATGTTCTAAGAATACTTGAAATAGCTAGGATTGATAATCCATAAGTCCAATTTGGACACATGGACAAAATTGACAGTTTTGGGTCAAAGTGGGGTCCATATGTGGCCCACTTTGCACCAAAAAATGTGCCAGTGACAAAGTTCTCCAAATTCATCAAACTTAGTGTCTACGAGTCCAAAATAATCATACGAATCCAATGGAACATCCAAAAATGGATTTTGATGAGCCGATTACGAAATTGCCCGTCATGTAGAATTATGGAGTCTACGAAACGGTATTTCGTCAACATTCTCAGATTCTAACCAAACTTGGGTCACACCACCATCTTAACGCGACGAATCTAATGGTACAAGTTTCATTACGAACCGACGAGTACATACGAAGTTATGTCGAGATGTCAGAATATGTCGATATAGTATTTTTAGGCGGATACGTGTTGATTCCAGTGTGCACACACGTCCAAATCAAGTTCCGTGAAAGACCACACATCCGCGTTTATATTATGCACCATTCGGTGCAATCTGCACGTGACGACGTGGCTTCGTTTGGTGGAACGCACCCCGTATCGAAGATTTTGGATTCTTTAAAAATAAGTTTTTGTCATTTTGGAATCAAAATAATTTAACCATTAAAGCAAACTAATAAAAACTAAAAGAACAGTAAAATTTTTGGTTATATTACGAAGAAGTCATTTCAATTATATTTTGAAAATAATTAATGAGTTGGTAGAAAATTGGACATGAATAGGGATACTTGGACTGAATTTTTAAACTATTTTTTGAACAGTTTTTCAGCCAACTTTCGGTCAATTTTTTGATCAAACCCGGGTGCCTAAATTCGTTCAACTTGAATAGAATCCTAGGGGGTTAGGTTGTGAACATACCAGCGAAGGTAGAACGCAAAACGGATGAGCGAGGAGGGCAGAAACTCTGCACAAATAGAGGGCCGCACGGCTGCTACTGGTGTGCCCGCGGTGGCAGATCTGCGGCAGCGGCTGCAGCTGCTATGCGTACGGAGGTGCTGCTTCGGTGCAGCGACGGCGGCGGCGAGGGGTCAGGGTGGTCACCTGGGTGGAGGCGTGGGTGATGGTGGAGGTGGTGTGGTTTAGGGTTAGGGTTTAGTATGTTAATATATATATATATATATATATATATATATATATATATATATATATATATATATATATAACATGGGGGTGGGGAGCTTACACGGGTTGGGTTAGGTTAGCGGGTATGGGTTTGGATTTAGTTAGGTTTGGGTTTAATTTATTTTCTTTTTCTTTTCTTTTGTTTTATTCATAACTATATGTAGAAAATTCCCCAAAATAGTTAGATTTTTGGGAAAATTTCTAGCAAATTTATATTTCCTCCAATAATTAATTTACAACCAAATCATATCAATTCAAAAGATATTTACCAAATATGAATGAATATTATATTAATTAAATAAATCCATAAATTCTATTTTCTATTTTCTATTATATTGGTAGCATACAGGGGTTCGAATAACGCAACTCGAGTGTCATACGTGCAATAGGACCAGTTAGGCTCATAACATCGATTTAGTTGGACGCAATGTATTGGGGTGTCGTGTTAAAATCGTACGCCATGACAAAAGGGTTCATTAATCATCATTTTCTCGTAATTGTGTCGCGAAAGTTGTGCGACCAAAATAAGGCATGGGATTGCGAATTTGTGAGGTACAGTCATGACATGAGCCTAATTTGACTCGTCTAAGTCGAGCATGCTAGGTTGGTTGGAAGGAAAATACTAGTGTTGCACTCAAGATCTTAAAACCATGGTGGTTAGTTTCCAAAGTTCAATTAAATTATCGAATAAATATTTAAAATAAAAAAAGATTATTAATTACCGAACTAACCCTATATAAAAACCAGGGTGCTCACAATCTACCCACCTTAAAAGAATTGCGTCCTCGTAATTAAGAAAAATAAAACATAACTTGTCAGGAAAGGTTTGCTCCAGAAGAGATGACGCAGTTGTTTGACATTTGTTGAAGCACGACACAAAGGATAAGGGGCCATGAAAAAGGAAAAATCAAAAGGAAGGGTGAGGGTTTTTTCAAGCAGAATACGTAGGGAAGCAATAAAAACTATTTTTTTCTACGCATTGAGAGATGAGTAACTCAAGAGTAAAGGAGTTTGATTAGAACGAGGGTCAACTACAGCTTCTAAAAACTTGGTTACCTCTTACATAATACTTATCTAGACTAACAAGTTCATGCTAACATAATACTAGGTATAGACTAGGGAATTGAACTAATAGGCACATGCTAAAGTATTACTAGGAATATTCGTTACTGTAGCTAGCTATGATAAGACTAAATCTTACCCATACTCGCTACTCCTCGAGTCCGTGTCTCCTCCACTATCATCGCAAAAACATGTCCACGTCCCTGTGGTGGTGCCCTCTGCTGTTGCTGGGCCTGCTGGAAGAGTGCTGCCTATGATGCCAAGGGTGGCCTCGGCTGATATCCTCCCGGTGCTAGTGGTCTGAATCCTCCATCTTCTGCCTGTGAAGCTCCTGGTGCTAGATAAGCTGGGCGATGTGGCTGCTGGACTGGCTCCGATGTTGGTAAAGCGGGTCGATGAACTATTGGTGTTCCTCTCCGACGCGTAGGACAATCGCTGGCTGAATGCTGACTGGATTCGCAAGCTAAACATAATCCCAATTTGTGTCTGCATTCCCTCTCAATATGGCCTACCTTGCCACATTAGTGATAAGTAGGAAGGGATGGGGCACGTGATGCTGCTATCTGTGGTGGATTCTTATGGGGTCATTTTACAGGCTCCTTGTATGGTGCTCGAGCTGTACTAATGTATGCGGTCTCTTCTGGCTGGTCTCCCTCCCGTGGATGCGCTCCATGAGTTGAGCTGTGGCAAGGACATCCGTATAAGAAGTAGGTACAACTGCGTCAATCAATCTCTGTAACTCCAAGCTCAAGCTTGTCAAAGAATTTCTCCGCCTTCTCTTCTTCTGTCGGGATCAATGTAGGGTCGAACAGTTGAATCAAGCATGATGCAAGTCAAAAAATTAATTCGAATCCGATAGAGAGGTCAAGAATAAGCCAACATATGGATGAGATCCTATAAATTTATTCTTATCCTAACCGCAGGCTTGCTCGGTTCCTTAGTTAAAACCAAAGTAATATATTCGTAGACCTGTATGGGCCACCACAAAAACTATGTCACGCTCCAGTCCCAAAATACTAAGGGACTAGCTACGTGACAATGGCCAGTAGCACAACTCCAATGGACAAACCCAATTTAATGGACCATTTAGAGTGCACTTAAGCTGTAATATATATAAAATGGTCTATAAATACCTGTCATAGTTTATATATCTAATCTTAACCACAATAAGCATCAAAATCACAAAAAGATAGTCCAGTCACAATGAACATAAAATGATCTGTCCAACCAAAGCAATATAAATAATGTCACGGGGAATAACCCGTCATCAAAATAAAAAGAAAAATAACTCCAAGTACCATATCCAGAAGTCACTACAAGTCCAAATATCCAAGAACACTATGCATAATAAATGAATGGTGAGAATACTGTGTGCTCAAGAGAAGTCCTCCGGAATAACCTCGTCCTCTATAACCTGTACGTCTCCAATAGTAGCACCTGCCCCGTAAATCTAGGGATAGCTCTCCTCGTCTACACCTAGGGACATAATCCGGATCCAGGTTCTCAGGGGACATAGCAAGGTACAATAAACACTCAAGCCAAAATAAAATACAGTAAGTAAGAACAGATCCTCAGGGCAAGCTATGTAATCAGCTAAGTGAAATACAAATGAGAGCATCACTAGTACTCAGGCTGAGACCACTACAGGCTCTGTGTCGGGGAGCCCATAGCAGCAAGTAGTATCTCGTAGGGCTAGTAATATGCCAAGCTCTGGTATAGAGACTAAGCACCTCCAGTAACATTATATATATATAACATAATCATCATGTGGCATGTGTGTCTCTCCCCACCCAATGTAACCTCATATCTCATGTCCATAATATCTCATGTCCATAACACGCAAGATCATGACCTCTAGCTAGTATAACGAGTCATAATAATATCTATATAATATGCAAGTCTCATATCACGAATCCTGTAAGCCTATACAGAATCACCATGAATAACTCAAGAAAGATTTTGTCACATGAAATAGTATCAATTGTCCTATGGTATGGTGTACATGGTAAAGCAAGCACATAAAAATAGGATCGTGAAATCAACTCTCTAAGTGACGTTACACGACTCCGCGTACGGCTTCGACACCCGAATCTTGTTCGGACGCTAAGCAAAGTCTCGCGGTCCTAGGTTGAACAGGCACATCACAAGAGTATATATATAGAAAGAACACAAGCAAATAATATAACCGGATCTACTGCAAGTTTGGTAAGTTACACTTGTCTGGGTTCTGAACTCTGTCATGCTCTTGGGTAAGTGGAATATACACGTACACCTCCGGATGCTGAAACAAAATCACCAATATTATCAGAATACTTGAAATAGCTAGGATAGACTACCCATAAGTCTAATTTTGACACAGGGACAAAATTAAAAATTTTAGGTCAAAGCGTGGTCCATATGTGGCCCACTTCGCACCGAAAAATGTGTCAGAGACAAAGTTCTCCAAATTCGTCAAACTTAGTGTCTATGAGTCCAAAATGATTATACGAACCAAACGAAATGTCCAAAACTGAATTTCGATGAGCCGATCACGAAATCGCCCCTCATATGGAATCGTAGGACCCACGAAACGGTGTTTCGTCAAAGTTCTCAGATTAGAACCAAACTTGGGTCATAGGACCAGCGTAACAATGCGAATTCAATAGCACAAGTTTTATTATGAACCAACGAGTACACACAAAGTTATGGCGAGGTGTCAGATTAGGCCGATACAGTATTTTTGGCGGATATGCGTTGATTTCGTCGTGCACACACGTACAAATCAAGTTCCGTGAAAGCCCATACGTCCACATTTACGTTATACACTATTCGTTGTAATCCGCACGTGACAACATGGTCTCGTTTGGCTGGACGCACCCCGTATCGGAGATTTTGGGTTCTTTAAAAATAATTTTTTGGTCGTCTTGGAATCAGAATAATTTAACCATTAAAGCAAACTAATAAAAAAAATAAAAGAACAGTAAAAATCTTGGTTATATTGTGAATAAGTCCTTTCAATTATATTTTGAAAATAATTAACGAGTTGGTAGAAAATTGGACATGAACATGGGTACTTGGACTAAATTTTTGAACTATTTTTGAACAGTTTTTTGGCCAACTTCTGGTCGATTTTTTGATCAAATCCGGGTGCCTAAATTTGTTCTACTTGAAGAAAATCCTAGGGGGTTAGATTATGAACATACTAGCGAAGATGGGATGCGAAACGGACGAGCGAGGAGGTCAAAAACTTTGCGCGAAGGGAGGGCCACATGTTTGCTGCTGTTGTGCGTGCGGTGGCGGATCTGCGGCTGCTGCTGCTGTAATGCGGGCGGCAGCGTTGCGGCGATGCTCCGGCGCTACTTCGGTGTGGCAACGACGGGTTAGGGTGGTCGCCTGGGTGGAGGCGTGGGTGATGGTGGAGGTGGTGTGGTTTAGGTTTAGGTTTAGTATATATATATATATATATATATATATATATATATATATATATATATATATATATATATATATATATATATATATATATATATATATATATATATATACGTAACGAGGGGGGGGGGGAAGCTTACACGAGTTGGGTTTGGTTAGCGGGTATGGGTTTGGGTTTAGTTAGGTTTGGGTTTAATTCATTTTTTTTCTTTTCTTTTATTTTATTCATAAATATATGTAGAAAATTCCCAAAAATAGTTTGGTTTTTGGAAAAAATTCTAGGAAATTTATATTTCCTCCAATAATTAATTTACAACCAAATCATATCAACTCAAAAGATATTCACCAAATATGAATAAATATTAAATTAGTTAAATAAATCCATAAATTCTATTTTCTATTATATTGGTAGCATGTAGGGCTTCGAATAACGCAACTCGAGTTTCGTACGCGTAATAGGATCAGTTAGGCTCATATCATGGATTTAGTTAGAAGCAATGGGTTGGGGTGGAGTGTTAAAATCGTACGCCACGAAAAAAGGGTTAATTAATCATCGTTTTCTTGTAATTGTGTCGCAAAAGCTCTGTGACTAAAACAAGGCATGGGATTACGAATTTGTGAGGGATAGTCATGGCAGGAGCCTAACTTGACTCGTCTAAGTCGAGCATGCTAGGTTGGTTGGAAGGAAAAAGCTAGTATTAAGATCTTAAAACCATGGTGGTTGGTTTCCAAAGTTTAATTAAATTATCGAATAAAATTTAAAAAAAAGATTATTAATTTCTGAACTAACTCTATATAAAAACCAGGGTGCTCATAATTTTATTTTCAATCATCTTCAGAAAATTTATCTTGTTCGTCTTTCTCGTCCTCATCTTCATCTTTCTCCTCATATTCACTTTCATCTACTTCGTCTTCATCTTCGGATAATTCTATCTCTTCTACATTATTAGTAGTGTAATAAGTAGCTTTCTTTGAGTCCACATCTACAATATTTATTACAAGAGGTAGCTCATTCTTCTGATAAGCTATTTCGTCAACGTCAAAGGTATTTCTAGCTTTAATCTTGCATACTACCCACCAATCGGACCTCGCTGTCCCCCGTCTAGGATAAGTTGTAATGTACATGAGCTAAGCCTAACTTGATAGGACAAATGGTTCGTAGTCTTGATATCTACGCTTGTAGTTTATATCCACAAGACCATGATTGTTAATTTTCCAACATTGATCTTGAATCGGATCGAACCATTCACACTTGAATATCATAATCTTAGCATATTTTATGCCATAATTATATGTCAACTCGACAATTTCTTGTAAGATGCCAAAGAAATCATTCTCTGGATCAACATCTTTGTAGTTCGAAGATTTGATACACAAACAACTATTTTTCGTGGAATCAAGATCCAGAAAGCTGTCTCTGATCGGAGTATTTGTTGACTTGAACCTAAATCAATTCACACAGTAATTTGGCCATTTTTTGACTGCAGTAATTGGTCCCTTGGCTGGAGTTCTAATAGATTCACTCTCGGGTGTTATTAGACGATCGACCTAAATACCAAAGTAGCGATAGTAAGTTATTTATTGTGAAAGTGCATACAAAAAAAGTAATTATCTTGCTCCTTACATATGCGCTCAACCAAGAAAGAAAATAACTTCTCATTTCTTGTTCTACTTATTCGTCTGTTATGTAGGGTCTAACCGACCTCAGCTCATCATTTTATGTGCTAAAAAATAACGAATCAACCACTGATTAGTAGCATAATATTTTATTATACTATTAAATTGAGATGACGTAAACGTGGACGTATTAATTACTTACCCCTCTAGATTCTCCACTTCATCCTCGTCGCAATTGAGTAATATATACAACTGAGCAGCCCTTAGCTCATCCTCATTCTAATATCTCTTCTTTATTTTTTTCGAAGGCTTTCCGGACGCATTGAATACTTTCAGTATTGCATCATTAGATTCCTGATATCCGTCGTCGTTTCTCGGAGCTCTCATTCTATTAGTAGCAATATGAGATTTGAAATACGTCGAGCAAAAGTTTATAATCTCCTCGAGAATATAAGCTTCACAAATGCAGCCGTCAACCCGTGCCTTATTTTTCACCTTTCTCTTTAGGTGATTCAGATGCCGCTCGAACGGGTACATCCACCGATAACCGATAGGACCACCAACATGCGGCCGGAGAGGCCGGGGTGGCAGACTGGAGGTGGGGAGGAGGTTGCAGCCGGTGGTGGTGGAACGTACAGGAGGTAGTGGTGGAACGGACAGGAGGTGGTGAGGAGAGGTGGTGCTAGCGGGAGGGGTTGGCTCGTGGCAGTGGGCTCGAGGGCGGTTCCGGCGGGATGGAGGAGCGACCGGAGTTGCTGGGCCGCTGGCCGGAGTTTGGGTCGGGTTGAAGTAAAGAAGAAGAAGAGATATAGAAGAAGAAGAAGAAGAAGAAGAAGGGAATGAGAAGAAAGGCTCAGTTTGAAATGGAGAAGAGGGAGGAGCGAGAGAAGTGGGTGGGTTTCTCTAGGTATTGGGATTAGGGCCGGCATGGGGTTGTGTGAGGTGTTGGAGACATTAAATAGGGAAGTGTGTGGGGGTTGGATGGTAAGGATGAGCCCAATTCAAATGGGTGGTGGAGATTTCATATGAAAAAATTAATTCTTCATCCAAATGAGATAGAGAGGGAGGCTTGACCGGTCAAAGAGTGGGGTGTCTTGTTCACTTGGCCTTGACCAATGAGGTTATTCCACATGTTACAACATTTGAAATTTAGCCCCTTAAGTTTGGGTATTTGCACAAAGACATGAAATGATGGAAAAAATTATTGGAGAATTGGTGTTTGGTGTTTTTTAGGGTGAGGGGGTGTTGTGTGTTTTGCATGGACTTAAATAAATAAAAATTGGAATTAAATTAGGATTAAAATAGGATTAGTCAAAGTTGGTATCCCCAATTTAATTAGAATAAATTATCATATGCTTTTAAATTAAATGGGGGCACATGGGATCTCAATTGGGAGTGACACAAAGGTCATGAATGGTGTAGGCTTGGTGTCAGTCTTGGACCCTTTTATTGGTCCGGCTCAACGGGTTAAGTTGGTGACTCAATATTGATGGCAACGACACAGGTGCGTGACACAAGATTAAATAAGGATTTCGGTTACGAAAAATTATGCAATTAATTTAGAGCACAAGGAAATATGATTTTGAGTGACGAAAAAGTCCAGCGCCTAAATTGGCGTGTCAAGTCAAAAGTACAACAATCTGTTAGAATTTATAGGCTGATGTTGGGCTTCGAATATTTCAACAACGGTGAAAAGATGAATTGGCAAATGCTCCATGGAGTCGAAGAATCCATGAGGAAACACCTTCTCGAGCTTGCACAGTATTACCGCAATATCCTTCTCTTGCTTTTCTAGACGATCGACGAGCAACTTAGTAGAACAATGATCTCTGAAGAATATTATGAGCTCTGTCAATGGATCCCAAATGACTTGCGGTAAGAATTTCCAAAATGAAACCAAAATTAACCTTTCCATGAATACATGACAATCGTGGCTCTTCATACCCGCCAGTTTGTTCTCCTTGAGGTTGACAAATCTTCTCAAGTTTGACAGGTACCCGTCTATAAATTTTAGATCCTGAATCCACCTATAAAGTCTCCCTTTATCCTCCTTCTCCAGTGAGAAAATTGACTTAGGCTTCTTTAACTTTCTATTCTCCTCCTCTATCAAATACAACATAGGACGTCTACGTATTTATTCTAAGTCCAACCTGGCCTTCGGATTATCTTTCGTCTTTTCCTTTACCTCTATTACAGTATTAATTATGTTATCAAACACATTCTTCTCGATATGCATGATATCAAGGTTATGTCTGATCAGATTGATGCTCCAATATTGCAAATTCCAGAATATACTCCTCTTCGCCCAGTTATGGGTGCGACCAAATCCGTCACACTTGTACCCCTTAGCAGGCTCTTCCATAGCACTTGGTAAATTTTTTACCTCTTCCCATATAGTATATCCTTGCCACCTTGGCGGTGGATTGGCCTTCTCTACAACGCTCGCACAAAAAATATTCATGTTCCTCTAGTACGGATGATCCTTCGACAGAAATTGTCGATGACAATCGAAGAAGCATGGTTTGCTTTTATGTTTCAAATAGAAAGCCTCAGTACGGTCCATGCTATACGAACATGAGAGTCGACCCTAAGTACTCTATACCGATAATATTCCATAAGTCAAAAAGTTGTTGATGGTCCACATAAGTGCTGCCCTCATTTGAAAATTCTGCTTTCTAAAAATATCGTATGTGTTGGCACCTACTTCGCACAGCTGATTCAACTCATCTATCAAAGGCTATAAATACACATCGATGTTCCTCGTTGGACTGTTCGGACCAGGGATAATAATGGTTAGGAACATATACAAAGTCTTCATGCACATCCAAGGCGGTAGATTGTATAGAGTGACGATCACAGGCCAACATGAATACTGGGAGCTTGAAAGTCCGAATGGGATAAAACCGTCGGAGAAGAGCCCCAATCTGACATTATGCGGATCAAAAGCAAAATTTGGATACTCTCGATCAAAGTGCTTCCATACTTCTCCATCGTATGGATGATCCAATACTCATTTGATCTATTCCTGCCAGTGCTAACTAATATTTTTTGTAGTCTCCTTCACCATAAACAACCTCTGCAACCGCGACGTCAAAGGCAAGTAGTGCATCAAATCGGTAGACTTTCTTGCACCGATAAACTTTCCTCTACCAGTGGCCTTGTAGCGATCAGCACCACAGAATCTGCACGTATCTTCATCCTTGCTGTCTTTGTAGTACAATATGCACCTGTTGCGACATGCATCAATTTTCTCGTATCCCATCCAGAGCGATCTCACCATCCTCTTAGATCGGTAGAAGTTTTTAGGCAACTTAGCACCCTCTGGCTAAATCTCTATAATGAAATCCATCAGTCGGTTGTAGCATTCTTGCGACATGTTAAAATTGGACTTGATGCTCAACAATCTTGAACCACCTCCAATGGTGAATGATCCTCACAACCAGGATATAATAGAGTCCTTGTATTCTCCAACAACTCCATGAACTTAACAACATCGACATTTGGTGCCTCTTCAGCTGTATTATGATTGTCTGGATCAAAACTAGGCTCCACCGCATCAAAAACCATGTTCACCACCCATTGTCGTAAGTAGTATGGTCGTGGACATCCATATACGGCTCCACATAAGGCTCCGACTCTGATGCTAAAGACACAAGTTCTCTGTGCGCGGTCCACTGATAGTAATTCGGCGTAAAATCCTTCGAGTATAAATAATATGTGACTTCTACTTCTGGATGATATTTCAAGTTGCGATATCTCACACACATACACTTAATTTTGGTACCGTCCATGTATTGAGGGAACTCTTTGACGAACTGCAGGAACTGTTGTACACCCTCTATAAATTTATCCCGCATACCGCACATGTCATCAAGATGGCGATTGTACATCTACGAACGATTACACAGATAGTAATTCATATCCATTTATAGATACTTCTGCAAAGATGAATATACATCGTTCAAGTATATACTCATGTGATTATTTGGTAGTGTATATTATCCAAATATCACTCACTCCAGATATGGAAAGATGAATATACATCGTTCAAGAAAATAGTTTAAATTATAGTACATGTCACAAGTCTAAATGAATTTCATATTGATATTTTTAATCCTCTTCTAAAAATTCATCTTCTTCGTTTAAATACAGTACATGCACTGATACTCCTAGTCTTAGCATTGATACTCAGGAATACCCAATTATGTTATACACTTACTCGTCTACACACAGATAAGAATACTCAGGAATATATTACATGCATTGATGCACCTAGTCCTAGCACTGATACTTCTACGTTCAACTTTGTATCCTGGATACTAATTTTGTAATGTATCAGTGATCGTCAGCTCTGTATCCTGGATATCCACACTTGGCATTTGTTTAGGCCATGCTTTCTAATTGAAAAGTCAAGTCATGTATATCCGTCAATTTTTTTTAGTCCAGGATATATAGTTGACACTCACTGATACACTCATGGATATCCACACTTGACATGTATGCGTGTTTTCGTGTCTGATAAAATGCTTACAACCTTATCCTCGATATCGTGTCCTATAATTTTACCATACGTATCATGAGATGACATGATACAAACATGTGTGTGTGTGTTCGTGTCCGTGTTAGGGTTAGTGTATGCATGTTAGTGTATCCATGTGTCCGAGTTTGGGTTAGTTTTAGTGTCTGCGCGTGTGTGTGTCTGGGTTAGGATTAGGATAGGGTTAGTATCCGCACCACCGAGATATCCACACACACATACACCCTCACTGCACTGTGCACAAGTGTGCACTGTACAACACCTCACTTGATACCCAAGACTGCGTCTAATTAACTCATATAGGGTTATGGTCTGTGTCGTGTCTCGGCTTTGGTTTAGGGTCTGTGTCATGTCCTGTGTCGTGCCAGTAAAGAGAGATAGGGTTAGGGTCTCTGTCATGTCTCATGTCGTGTCAGTGACATATCGTATCAGTGTATGTGTTTGTGTCGTATCCTATTTCATGTCTATATATGTGTATGTGTGGTATCCGCTATCAAATATCGTGTCCGTATCTCTGTGTGTGTGTGTGTGTGTGTGTGAGAGAGAGAGAGAGAGAGAGAGAGAGAGAGAGAGATAGGGTTAGTGTTAGGGTTTACACCCTCTATGAAATTATCCCGCACACTACATTAATGCATAAGTAAAATCTCTGACTTGATTTCTCGATACATATATAGAAACCCTATTTAGGATGGTCACACCTATCATTTATCAATTAAGTTAAATACACACATGAAATACTATTTTACAACAAAAATGTGTGTTAATATGGTAAATTAATTAATTACATGGATATATATCGTGTCGTATCAGTGTCAGTGTATGTGTGTGTCGTGTCTGTGTTAGTGTGTGTGTGTGTCGTGTCTGTGTCAGGGTTTGCCTGTGACAGTGTGTGTGTCGTGTCTGTGTCAGTGTGTGTGTGTGTGTGTGTGTGTCATGTCTGTGTCATATTGTGTCTGTATCTACGTGTGTGTGTGTGTGAGAGAGATAAGGTTAGGGTTTACTTAGAGGAGGAGGAGGAGAAGCCCGAGGTCGTCGGAGGGGAGAGGCACAACGGAAGGGAAGAGTCGTGCGGGAGGGGGCCTCTCGGGGGTGGTGAGCCAGAGTAGGGGGACTGTTGGGGAGCCGGGGGTAGGGACGGGGGGAGGAGGAGGACGCCGGAGGGGGGGGGACTTCGCCAGAGGGGGGGGAGAGCGGGGTATCAAAATTTTTGGAAGGGGATCGACTTAATGGTGGGAAATAAAATCCTGAACCCTATATTAAAAAGTTTAGTGACGTCATCAATAGACGTCGCTAATTAAAAAACTTGCAACATCATCTATAGACGTCGCTAAACGTCGCTAATTAAAAAGTTTTTGACATTAGCGACGTAGCTAAAAACATCGCTAAAAATCGAAAAAAGTAATATCGGTAAATACGTCGCTAAATCAAAAAACTCAGCGACGTTTAGAGATGTTAAAGAAACTTATAGCGACTATTCTTTAAAAATTGAAGTACAGCTGCTAAATGTCGCTATGTGTCGCCAACAACGACGTTTATTTTTGGAGTCGCTCAAGTCTTTAATATTAGCGACGTTTTATTACGACATCGCTAAAAATATTACTATTTCATCATATTTTGGTAGTGTATTTGATAGTCTTCTGGCTAACTAGATGCATGCACGATACGAATAGTGTTACTTGATTATGGCATAAATTTGTGTGGCAAGCATTGAAATGAGACAACGAGTATAAACTACAGTATAAGCAGGCAAGCATGCATTTTTATGAAATATAAGCATTTACGTTGGCACTGTCTAAGGGGTAGTGCGAGGAGGGCAACCGTACATGGACATTATCGAGCGACATAATCTATGGGTGTACAGTATAAAAAAGTGAAGCAGTGTACTACGAAGAGTATATGATGATCTACTCGAGGCATAGCGTTGTCAACTTGCACGAAGCAAATGTAGCATGCGAGGGTCCATTTATAAGCCAAATTTTATTTTTATGTTCTAACACAAGCAATACAGGGTATGATTATTCCCTTAGCTAGGTGTATTTTATTCTTTATTAGCATGCAAGGAGTGATTTACCTAGAGACTAGCATGTATCGTCCATATTTTAAGTGTACTTGCTAAGCAAAGACAAGTTTATCGTAGCCACATACCTTAGCGATAATTTGCCACGGTCGAGCGATACTCCGAGCGAGCCCTTGAAAGTCTAAATCTGAACTCCTGAAGGGTCAAGTCTGGAATCCTTTTCCTCAAACGAGTCTTCTCGCTGAGAAAAGCAGGTTGGGTCATTGCACTTGTGCCGTTTGAATCGGCTGTCCGCTTAAACGGAACGGGTCATTACATTATACACCACTCAGAAAAAGTCTCGTCCTCGAGACTTCCTGAGCACAAACCATTCTATCGCACTATCGAATCTATCTCAAGCATATCATTCGGTACCACTAGATCCGTTCGAACATAATTTCCTACTCGTTCCTTATACCGTATCGCGTGTATGCTGGGTCTGTCTCATTGAAAGACTCTATCGTTCAATCCAAGCTCTAACTCGGTCTCTACTGCGCCTTAGCGCAGAACATATATCGATTAACGCGGGATAAATTATAATCTATCTTGAATGACAATCTAAGGCTGAGGCAAACTTATTCAATTTGTTATACTTGTCCATGTGAATCTAACATATTCACTTGCACTAGTATTCGAGATTAGCATATCACGAGTCTGAATTATGCACATATTCAAAGTGTCCTTCAAATATATGCATGTCAACCAACTTAGGGATAGTGAAGTATTTGCACTCGAGTTCAACATATCAATGAGTCTTGGATCGTGCACACGTTCAAGGCATCCCTCAAACATAAGCATTCAATCAAACTTAGCGATAGTAAAATCGGACATGCTACTTGTAAAAATCTCAAGGGTTCTCGTCTTATGAATCACAAGGATACTTCTGACGGGGTCAATAAAATCCAAGTGATTAAAATCCCACTCAAACCAAGCATTGCACTAACGTTAAGCACGATCTATCCGATCTACCGACTAGCGTCCATGTCCATCGTGTCAAATATAGCACACATTTATAGTTCCAAGTCTAACTCTAAGTCTTGTTGCTCCAGTTCTATGGCTTGTCCAAGGAATGCTCTAAAGTCGATCATACAAGTTCTTTTACTAGGCATATGGTCGTCTGTCTAATTACTAAGTCAGCTCACTAGGTCATAGGTACAAGTTTAAGAACATAATTCATTGTACAAATTTGTCGCACGATGCTTGCCACAATTCCTAAGGTTAAACCATTGTTCGTTTGTACGGTATATTCTATCCAAGATCGTTTCACTAAATTTTTTAAACATCAAGCACAGATCATCCTACTCACATTAACACGTTCGTTTGTACATGATTCGAGTCCGTTCAGTCAATTCCATGGTATATCCAAGATGCATGATGCATGAGAAGCCTATCAATTCACAAAGTCTATCTCTTTAAGCATGTTTGATAGAACCCATATATCCATTCTAAGTCTAGACCACCAAACCATGATTCAATTCTAAATCTCTGCTCATAACTCCAAGTCGTCCAACAAGATTCATGTATCCGTTCACGAAACTATCAAACGTGATTTACTACTGGTTCTAGACTAACTTATCATTGAAATACTTCCGATTCACTTGCATTTCCAAATTCGTCTAATCATGTTGAACCACTAGTCAAGACTATCCATCAGTTGTCACGCTCCAGTCTTTCGCAACTTAGATCATCCACGCTGGACGTGAGATCACCATGCCAACGCTTCTGCTCGATAATCATCCTAATCCGGATGTGTCGCATGTACGAGCATAGAGTTACGCTTGCACAAGACAAGAACGTCGAATGTTATGGTTGTTATCGAAACGATCGAGACACCTTATCATTTCACTTTTGCTCCATCCAAGATATATATATATATATATATATATATATATATATATATATATATATATATATATATAATCTATCAAGTCATGTCCGTTCATGCCTAGCAAAATTATCCAACTTCAATGTTACCGTTTGATAAATCCACAGTCTACTTTTGGCATTCCTCAAATAACTAAGTTCAAATATTCAAGCCAAAGTCTATCCACTTTTGATACGTTCCATTAATCGAGTTGTTTGAAATAATCACCGAACATGTTCCCGTGAGTTCGATTATCCCCGCCGGATGTGAAATTACCACGCCGGCGCTCCCGCAGGATAATCGTTCTCGGTCGGGACTGATTTTGAAGGTTATCTTTTCGACTAGATTCATGATCATTCTTCCAATTTATTGATACCATGCCAAGTCTATTAATCCGAAACTACAATATCCTTTCTCAGGCTAAGTCTACCGAGCGGTATCTTATTCAAGTTTTAATCCGTTTGATTCAATTTAAAATTGCTCGTACGATCCATTAAGTTTCCACCAAGTTTTCTTGACCAAGATATTGATTTCCATTACATTGAATCTCTATTCGATATAAGCCTTATCTCTTATTCAAGACATACTTAATTGTTCAAACCAACTATCGCACGAGACCTATAAATTTGCATGAATATTTCTAAAATAATCCATACACCACTCTGGAATCGAGTCACTGAATTAAATCCTCAATCGTGTTCGCATCTATCGCTAGCATATTCACCAAGTCGTTCCTTCGAATTCCTGTATGATACCTAAGCATCGCCTGATAAATCTTAGTCTCGTGTATATCCTTGTTGATAGTCATCCAAGTAAACAATATTTGATTCGTATCTTCTGGACACGAAATACCATCCAAGCTATTTCTCAAAATTTCAAGCACGATCCTCCCTATTCGTCTTAGCGATAATCTGAGAATGTTCTATCGGTTAGTATTCTAAGTCTGACTTATCCTTATCTGAACGGTATCCCAATCTCGCTAGCAAACTTGCTCGCACCAAAGGGTCTTGGCGCGTGATACTCAACACAACTTAGCCGAAATGCTGTGTGCATAGCTAACCGTCCGAACGATATTCTATCTCGCACACTAACTTGTTGGGAAATCATGTATAGGTATTCGGGTTCGCACATAACTTTCAAATAATAGCACGAGTCTATTGCCATAAAGTCTAACACAGGTCAGAACAAGGGTCATCGCATAACTATCCAGTACAAGCAATTATATCATACACATGCACTTTTGAAATTATTTAAACTCATTGTATGGAACATCCCAATCGGGTCAACGAGAGAGAGTGTATGCACATAACCCATAAACGAGCTTTCGAAACTAAAAAAATTGATAAGAAGTCCAAAGGCGTAAAGCCATGCTCTGATACCAATATGTCACGCCCCGATCTCCCACATGTAATCGGCCGTCCCTGCTATGCGCGAATCACCGTGCCAGTGCTCCCGCGGGACTATCTTTCCTATCTGGACGTGATGCCGCACGAGCGTAAGCTGCGCCCGTGCAAAGCCTTGATCCGAAAAGGCGATAAAATAACTAAGCCACAGAGTCGCACAGATAGTCCGAATACATCGGAATAAGAAACGAATATGCGATTGATATTAAGTTCACGGAGTTGTCAATAGTGGAAGCATTGAATAACACAAGTATAAAAGTAAAACAAGCAATTTATTAATATTGAACAAGTGTTACAAGCGGCGCTAGGCTGGGGTTACAAGTCGTTCATGCTCTCTCTCTCTCCCTGAAACGATAAAAGCGTGCCAAGTAGCTACATTTGTGGAAGGATGCATAGGAGATGTTCCAACATTATGTTTTGTATATGTGCTTCAGTTCCGGATGCAACGTTCCAAGGCTCCAGAGCAAACTCCATACCTTAGCTCGCACAAAAGGGATTTTCGCACCGAACGAGGTTCTCCCGTACCCTGCAAGCAATCTGGTGGATTATCAATACATGAATGCACTGGTGGGGAGGCTTCTCGCCAGTTCGACAAATACAAACACGTTCTATAGGTTCCGTGCACCATCTATTAGGTTAACTTTCTAATCTTGTCGTAGGATCAATTTTATGGCATAATGAAAAGCCTAACTCGTGTGGCAGTGCGCCGTGCGATATAAGAGTAACACGACGAGACTTACCAACTTACCATTCGTCCTTCTCTGTCTAAGGCAAACCAAGTTAAACCAATCACGAGCATAAATAATAAAATCCAGGAGGCGATAGCATAAGCAAACACTAGTGTCGTGAGCGATATTCTGTTTCAGGTGCACGAGTTACACGGATTATCCAGAAGTGTTGCATAAGTTGTTCAAATATTCAATTATGTATAAGTTTGTTATACTCATATCCGTTCAGGTGATCCAGATTTACTAATCATGATGCAATGACTCGCACGTGGGTTGCCGCTAAGCGAGGATGACTTATCTATATGAACATGAGTCACTGGCATAGCCATAAAGGACGAGTTATAGTCATTGACGACAATAAAATACAATAAAAGTACTTGGTGCGCTACAAGCCATCCCGTCCAGCACATGAGACTATCAGCCTTTGAGCAAGAATGGCACGACGTGAGTGGAGACGCTATCCTGCTCGCACATGAAAGGCTGCTGCGTGAGTTCCATCCAGATCAGATCGGCTCCGGTGCCTCGGAGACCGTCCGTGGAACGGGATTTCAAGAATCTTTCTTGTTACCAAGTTGTCCGCGACATGCAAGTCTTGGGTCTTCCAGATTCACAACATGACATGATAATCCTTGATTCTTGTTCTGAATGAGCATTGCTCTATGAGTTGTGATTCTTGCTTTACTTGACATGATTCTCGTTTAGAGTTCAACTTGACATGATGCATTCCCCTGGTTTGGGAACTGCCTTGGCGACATAACGGTCACATATACTTGAAGGTTCATATTGCACAAAAGGACTATTTGACTGTCTTCTCGCTAACTAGATGCATGCACGATACATATAGTGTTACTTGATTGTGGCATAAGTTTGTGTGGCAAGCATTGAAATGAGGCAACGAGTACAAACTACAGTGTAAGCATGCAAGCATGCATTTATATGAAATATATTTACGTTGGCACGGTCTAAGGAGTAGTGCGAGGAGGGCAACACTACATGGATATTATCGAGCGACATAATCTATGGACGTGCAATGTAAACAAGTGAAGTAGTGCACTACAAAGAGTATATGATGATCTACTCGAGGCATAGCGGGGTCTACTTGCATGAAGCAAAGGTAGCATGCGAGGGTCCATTTATAAGCCAAGTTTTATTTCCATGTTCTAACACAAGCAATACAGGGTAGGATTATTCTTTTAGCTAGGTGCGTTGTATTCTTTATTAGCATGCAAGGGGTGATTCACCTAGCGACTAGCATGTATCGTCCACATATTAAGTGTGATGGCTAAGCAAAGACAAGTTTATCGTAGCCACCCACCATAGCAATTATTCGCCACGGTCGAGCGATATTCCGAGCATGCCTTTGAAAGTCAAAGTCTGAACTCCTGAAGGGCCAAGGCTGGAATCCTTTGCCTCAAACGAGTCTTCTCGCTGAGCAAAGCGGGTCGGGTCGTTGCACTTGCGCCGTTTGAATCGGCTGTCCGCTTAAACGGAATGGGTTATTACACTGGGCCGGGCCGACCCAGATTCATGCTCAGATTTTACCGAATTTTACCGATTTCGGACTGTTCCGAACTAGACTAGAAAAGATAATGGACCGGACCGAATGTTTTTAAAACAAATCTTCGAAACCATCCCAAACACAGAATCGAGTAACTTCTGGTCGGGTCGGATACGGACTAAATTTGAGCTGAGCTCCTATCAGGCCCATTAAAATTAAAATTAAAATTAAATAAACCTTAAAATTAACATTAATGTTAACATTAATATTAATATTAACATTAACATTAAAAAAATATTAATATTAACATTAAATTAATATTAATTTTAATAATAATATTAATATTAAAACTAAAATTAATATTAACATGGTTAATATTAATTTAATTTTTAATATTAGTTTTAATATAAATTTTAATTTTAATGTTAATATTATTTTTTTAATGTTAATGTTAAGATTAATGGGTGTTAATTTTGATATTTTAGATTTGTTTAAAAAAATAATCTGCCACTATTTTAAAAAAATATTTAGATTACTTTTGAAAGACAAATTATATTTTAGTTTTGTTTAAAAAAATTAATCTACCTCTATTTAAAAAAAAACTAATCTGACTATCAATAAATTAATAAATCTATCTTTATTTTAGAAAATAAATAAATAGATAGATAAGTCTTATTTTTTAAGATAGCGATATATATTTTTTAAAAGAAGAGATTTAATTTCTGAAGAAAAAAAAAATTAGAAGAGAAACTTACGTGCATTTTTCTGATCCCGTAAGTTGTTTCCGTAGGAGAATCTCTCTCTCTCTCTCTCTCTATATATATATATATATATATATATATATATATATATAGAGAGAGAGAGAGAGAGAGAGAGAGAGAGAGGGGGTCCGGATCGGGAGCCCTGTTTTCGGAACCCCGTTGAAGCCTCGCGACCCTTGGCTGTTCGATCTTGCAATATCATATCGCGTGGACCCTGCTCAATCCGATGGTGCAGAGGGGCGAGCCTTTGGCGGGGCTCCGAGGACTGGATTTTGATCCGAACCCTATATATATATATATATATATATATATATATATATATATATATATATATATATACAATTTTATTTTGTATTATATATATATATATATATATATATATATATATATATATATATATATATATGGTTTATAATACAAAATAAAATTGGTTTAGTGGTTTGCGGGAGATATTGTAGTATTTATGAGATCTGCGGTTTGAATACCCTATCTTCCTTTGTATATAAAAAATTATGCATACATATTTACCGAAAGAGCCAAATCTAGCTTGGATCCAGTAGCAGTGCGGAACGGGCCGAGTTATCGGACCAAAATCTCAAATCAAATCCGAACCCGTATTATTATATGGGCCGGCCTTGGTTAGCCCATTGGTCGGACTTGGGTCGATCTAGAATAAATTTGATCGGACCAATCCCGGATCGGCTTCTAACTGTTCGACCCAATTAACACCTTGACACGTAGCATTTCACTTCTTCTTGGAGCATCATTAGGCGCCTATGGGAATTCTTTGTTGGGCCACTATAAGGTCCATTTCAAATCCATTCTTTTTTTTCCTCAATTTGACTGCTCAAAAATATATTTTTTATATTATTGAATCCTCAAAATTTTATAGTTTAACCCATCAATCCTCAAATAATAAAAAATTATTATTTATTTTTACATAAATTTATTTCTTCACAACATTATATTATATTATATATTATATATTATTTTATAAAAATTTATATTATTTATACATAAAATTTTGGAGTAACTTTTAAGTTTAGTCTTTTCCTAATCTCATTATCTTTTTTTTTATATTATTTAATATTATTTTAAATTTTGATGTACTTGTTAATTTTACTAAATATTAGTTGAAGACATGAGTAATTTACAAAAATGAATTAGCTATTATTTTGTTAATCAAATAAATCTAATAAAAAAATTAATACTAATAACAAATATATTTAATATTATATTCTATTGGAAGATGTGAACAAAAATTTTTAAAAATATAATTATTATATTAATCATATTTATAAATTAAAAAATAGTAAGTTTAGTGTTTATTATACGTAGGATATGTTAGAAATTAGTTGCATTTCAATGACAAAATAGATATAAATGATGGATCGTCAAATTTAAAAATTTTCTCCCTTATTCCTCAAATTTGAGGACCTAATCACTCCTCCCTCAAAAATTTGAAAAAAAAAAATACTCTCAAGTTGAATGACAGTGTATCATTTTGTTGCTTCATTCCTAGCTCTTAGCATATAATTGCAGGCCTTCCTATGTCGGTAATGTTGCAGTTTTGAGGAAACTGCTGACAGCTAGCTTCATTATATTGCACGGTTGGTTTTGTTGGCTTTCTCATTCATATGGAATAGGTCATCTCCAAATTGTTTTGCTCAACTATGTAATGAATACTTTTAGGTAAAGTACACTGGATGATATCTTTTCGTTACTTCTTTTTTTTTTATTTTGTTTCATCTTTTAGTTATCCGTATAGCATTAGGATTTACATTGTTTTGATTTTACCTATTTAGAATGTTATTCGAGATGAGGTTAGACCAAAGTTGGTAGAGACCAATAGCGGAATTAGGGAAGGGTGCAACGCGTACGGATTGTGTCGGACTTGAGATTAACATGGGTCCAATCCGATGAAACAAAAGTCTAGTTCAAGTCCTAGTTCAATCGGACCTTGGGTTCAACATAAGAAGCAAAGACCGAGTCCAAAGTAATAGTAAAGAAATTCAGGTTTCTCGAATTTGGCTCGGATTTGGTGGGGTTCATCAGATTTATCGAGCAGTAATATAATATTTGAAATAAGTTTAAACGGGATTAATATTAAATACATAATCAAACAGCAATTAAGTCTCAGTCATTACAAAATACAAACTGAAATGAGATTTATGATAAATAGTTGAAGAGTTTGGGTGGAGAAATTTAGAATTTAAATTTTTATTTAAGAGGTATAAAACGGTATATAAATTTTTTTATAAATTATATGTATGGGTTTCAGATTCTTTGGATAATCCGACGACACATGAACCCGATACCAACCCAATATTTGATCGGAATCAGATATTTTAATCTAAGTTCGAATCTGAATCAGATATAACATTTTCAACCCTAACCAAATTCATTAAGGATTTTATCCGATCGGACTCAAATTCAGTCTGTCCGAGTTGCACCTCTAGAATTAGATGCGTAGGTCCTTCATAGTCTATAAACAAAGCCCAAAAAAGTGACATATATTTTCACAAAATACGAGGTGCGCGTCCACAAAAAGAAATGTGTATGAATAATAATATGGTCTCATTTGGTTCGCAAAATTATGTCATTGGAAAAGGAAAGTGTAAACCCCCAGATTTTTCTGGAATTTAAAAATAAATTTTCGGAATTTTTTGGAATTTTTAACTAATTAAAATAAATTATATTCTGGTATTAAATAATTTTTATGATTTTATTAAATATTAAAATATTTTAAAAATAATATTTTTTATGTAAAATAAAATATTAGATATAGGGTAATTTTTCTGGAATTTATTGGACCCCAGAACTATTTTTAAAGACCTAAAAATTAATGTTTTAAATAAACTAAAATAAACCCAAAATAAACCGAACCAAACCGAGCCTAAAATAAACCAACCCACCCTGAACCGGACCAACCCTAGCGGGTCGGGTCGGATCCGAAACTCAACCTCGACCCTCTTCGGCGAAGACCCCGGCGACCTCGACCCAGTCGACCCGGCCACACCCCGCCGTCGAGGAGCACCACCACCTCGCCGTAGCCACATCGCGCCATCGCGAAAACGCGTAATTTCAGTCGATACCGACGCCCTGTTAAGGTGAGGTTTTCTCTCTCCACACCACCTCATTTTCCGTTCTGTCGAATCTTGTGCGTACCCTGCGTGGTCCTCTCGAACCCCGTGCAACTCGTTCGGGGTATCGCGTCCTGTGGCGATCGCAAACCGCGACGCAAAATCAGAAAAATAAACTCCAGTTTCTGAAAATTCAGAAAATGACCCGAACTTTCCAGTTCGCGACCGTTCTGTGACCAACCTGTTATATGTTTTCAAAATTGGCTTGAACAGTAATTTAGACCATATGACCAAGTTTTTAATTCTGTTTTTAGTTCAATTTATCGTGCTGTAATTTGTATTTAATTCGAGGGTGAAAATGACCAAAATATTGGTTATTTAAATACACTGATTTTCTCGGAACTGTGTGCGTCCTGCTAAACGAGTCGACTTGGTCGTGTGCGAACTTCATCGAAAGATGCGCGCCGTCAATACGGACGTGTGGGATTTCGTGAAAGTTGATTTGGATGTGCGTGCACACCGGAATCAACGTGTATCCGTCGACAACGCCCTATATCGGGCATGTTCTGAAACTCTTTGTAACTTCGTGTATGCTCGTCGTTTTGTAACGAAACTTACGCCATCGGACTCGTAGCAATACGCTGGTCCTGTGACCCAAGTTTGGTTCGATTCTGAGAACGTTGACAAAATTCCGTATCGTGGGCCCCACGGCTCCACTTGACGGACGATTTTGTGATCGGCTCATCGGAATCCAGTTCTGGAAATTTACTTGGGTTCCTATCGTCGTTCTGGACTTGTAGACACTAAGTTTGACAAATTTGAAAAATATTATCTCTGACACGTTTTTCGGTGCGAAGCGGGCCACATGTGGACCCCGCTTTGACAAAAAACTGTCACTTTTGTCCATGTGTCCAAATTGGAGTTATGGACAGACAATTCTAGCTATTTGATATCTTCTGAACCTGATGGTAACGTTTATTTCAGCAACCGGAGGAGTACCTGCAGATCCCGCGGATATCAGAGCAGCAGTTGAAGTCTGAACCCCAGGCAAGTGTACCTTGCCAATCTTGCAGTTCTTGTTACATAATATTTTTTTGATTTATTTATATGTTGTATCTGTTCAACCTAGGACCGTGTGACTTACCTAACGTCCTAATAATATTCGGGTGTCAACACCGTACGCGGAGTTGTGTAACGTCACCTAGAGATGGATATCGAAACCCTATATATTCTCGTGTTTGCATTATCAAGTACGTCATACCATAGGACATCTGACACTATTCATGAGACAGAATCTTCCTGAGATATTCATGGTGAATCTGTATAGGTTACATGATTCGTGACGTAGATATTGCATGTGCTTAGATATCATTATGACTTGCTGCATTAGATATGATCTTGCGTGTCATGGACATGAGACGTGTGATTATATTGGGTGAGGAGAGACTTACCATACTAAAGACTGATTATATTATATATATATATAGTTATCTGGAGGTGTCTTAGACTCTGACACAGAGCTTTGGCACAAATACTGGCCCTTCGAGATAATGCTGGTATGGATTTTCCCGACACAGAGCCTATAATAGTCTCAGCCTGAGTATGATTCATGGTCTCATATTGCATATCACTTAGCTGGTTATATAGTTTACCCTATTGATTCATTTATTATTGTACTGCAATTATTTTGGCTTGAGTTATTCTTGTACCTTGTTATGTCCCCTAAGGATCTGGATCCGGATTATGTCCCCAGATATAGCAGAGGAGTTCTATCCCGAGGTATATGGGGCAGGAGCAGGAACAGGAGCAGGAGCAGGCACTGGAACTGAACCGATCCCCGAGGACGAGGTGATCGCCGATGATTTCTTCTGAGTATCTGCTTTATCTATACTCAGTCTTTACTGTTGGTATACTCTTTATTTCTTGTCTAATGACTGTTGTATCAGACTTATTATCAGGTTGTTCCCCGAGATATATTTTATTGAGACTTGATGTTGCTTCATATTTCATATTGATTGTATTTATTTCTGTGGATGAGATTAGTAGCATAGACCCTTATTGTTGTATTACAGCTTAAGTACACCCTGATGGGTCCATTAAATTGGATTTGCCCATCGGCGTGTGTTGCTGGCCAATGCCACGTGTCTAGTCCCTCAGTATTTTGGGACTGGGACGTGACAGAAAGTCGTTCCTTTTCTATTTTTTGATGTCAAAGAAAACTAGGAGGAAAGAAAATAATTCCCATAGGAAAAAAAATAGAGAGAAAAAATAGTTTCTCCCACCCAACAAAAGATTCACTATTCCACCATAGTAAATTCACTTCGCCTTCCAATTTTCTTGACATCTCCGAACACCAAAAAAGAAAAAAAAATTATAAAAATAAAACAATACAAAACAAAGGAATATTGACTTCCTTTGCTTTCCTTTTGGCGAACCAGGCAACAAATGCCGCCCTCAAACTGAAAATTGGACGAAATCAAACTGACAGGTTCTGGCTCAAGGTAGATATGCCTCGTTTTTTTTTTTGTGGGTAATCTGATCATTGAAAAGTTCTTAAATTGGATTTCTGAAGTGGACAGGTTATTTGGTGCGTTCAATATATCAAACATAAGAGCGAAAGGTGAAATTGTTTGTGTCCGCGTGTTGGATCGACTGGACTATGGTCTGATGAGATGAGGAAAAAGAATTATGAGACACAAAGTTTAATGTGATTTGAAGATATATCATCTCTACGTCCACAATCGCATATAAATTATTTAATAACTAGAGAAGTTATAATTATAGGATATTAAAGTTTTATTTAAACTTCAGTATATTTATAACCAAACTATTCCTACTAAATAATATACGGATGGAGCTCATCCTACTCCTCTATGGACTCCTAACAAAACAAAATTCTAGTGTTTGTAGGTAATTTGGGGAACTGGATGTATATAGTAGGAATTCTTATCAATTAATCTCATATCAATTTGAATGAAGATGAATGTACAAGCAAAGTATATTAATATTAATGGTTTGGATTATTCCATCAAATATAGTTTTTAGTTGTTTAGTAGGTAAGCTAACCTTTCATAACAAATAATGCTATGGGGCCACATTTTTTGACACACTTCATTGTCACATTGATTTGGCAGTCCTTAAAAGGGAGGAGGTCCAATAATGCACTATCAGATTGTGTCAAAAAAAGTGTGTCCACATAATATTTTCCTTTTATAATTCTAACCGTGAATATGAGTCCAACAATAATTACTTTGTATTTCTTGTGCACTTGAACATATTGGACAGTTTAATCCATTATTGGTAATTAATTAAAGAACGGTTTTGAAAGTTTTTTTATGGGCAAATTAGAGTTTAGATCCTGAATTTTATTTCAGTTTAGAGTTTGAGCCATGACTTGTCCAATTGGAGAGTTTAGATCATAAATTTTTATTATTTGATTTATTTTTTCCTTTATACCCCCACTCTCATGCAAACAATAAAATCTTTCTATATAGACTAGGAAGAATAAGATGGTAAAAATAAATCAAATAATAAAAATTCAGGGTCTAAATTCTCCAATTGGACAAGTCAGGACTTAAACTCTAAGCTAGTATAAAATCTAGGGTCTAAACTCTAATTAGCCCCCTTTTTTTTACACGAATGATATTACATATATGTTCATATATAAACAAAAATTCTTCCAAAGTTTCATTTATAATGCCGAAGTCTACTTGATGAAGTCTACTTGATGCATGGTTCTTATATGTCTTTATGGGTCGAATCATACAATTTTTGACTTCGACAAGCTAAATAGGATTTGCGAAGGCTGCATGAAGAAAACGTTTTTGTGCATCGCCTCCACTACTTAATTATAATATTTTGGTTAAGAAATAAGTAGAATAAAATACTACAAATCTTCAAATTTATCGATTTGAGATGTTTATAAAGACATCCAAAATTATATTAGATTAGTCTTGGAAGATTTTTTAGCCGACAAAAATTAGCATATCAAAAAAATTAACAAGCATATATTTTTTAAGCACTTCATAAACGGTCGATTCAAAAACTTTTCAAAACCGGTGAAAACACCGTTCTTAAACAAACCATAGAAGGAAATCATTAGTATAGGGTATGCTTGGCAATTATGGAGGTGACGGTTATGAGATATTTTTATTGTACCGTTTATGAACTGTTATGAGAGGTCCAATTTTGAGTGATTTTAAGTAGTGACTTTTAAACCAATCCAATCCCTGCTTAGTAACGAGCGATTTTGAAAAACTTTTACAAGAATAAACGAAATAAAATTAATAAAATCGCTTAAAACCTACTGATTTGGGGTGTTTATAAAGCCAGCAAAAATTATATTACATCAATTTTGGAGGATTTTTGAGTCGACCAAAATCAGTGCCTTATAAAAATTATCAAGCAAATTTTTTAATAAACGGTCAGTTCAAAAATACCCCAAGACTGATGAAAACACCGTTACCAAGCAGCTTTATTGGGAACGAAAGTGCGGAAATCGTTCCCCAAACCAGAGAGTACCTGCGAGAGAACCGAGCAAAACGAACAAACCAAAAAATGCCAAACACAAATCGCAGACACATAAATTTTTGACGTGAAAAATTCTTACGAAAAAAAAATCACGGGACGATCGGAGTCCAACCCTGAAAATCTTCCACTAATGGAATAAGAAATACATCGACTCCTTACAAATTTCTCACCGATCCAAACGGATCACCACAACTTTTTTGGAACAGAAAATAGATTATAACCAATGTTGCAATGGCACTCAAATCATTCTTTCTCCTCTCCAATGTTGCAATGACACTCTTGTCTCATTTTCTCTCCTTGTTGCTATATTTTTTTTAGAGAGAGAGCGCGATATATTTTAGGGCCAGGAGATACCTATATATAGCCTCAAACCCACAACTAGCATTCCTATTATAGATATGAATATCCAATCCAAATCCAAATCCAAATACATTGACATATTTCTATTATATGTAGGAATATCCAATCCAAATCCATTGAGATATTCCTATTATATTTAGGAATATTCAATCCAAATAAATTGAAGTATTCCTATTATATGTAGAAATACTTAATCCTACTCCAGAATATTTTTCACATAGGTTGGGAACCCCCACCAACTCTAACAAATCTTCCCCTTCACAACTATGTGGAGAGGGTCGTCATCCCGACGATTCGCCTGCAGTACTCAAATTTTTCCTTTGGTAGAACCTTTGAGAACATATTTGCTCCGTTGTCATCTGTATGAACCTTCTCAAGAGCCGCTTCTTTCTTGTCAACCACATCCTGTATCCAATGATACCGGGTATCAATGTGCTTGGACCGACTATAAAATGTCTGGTTCTTCACAAGGTGAATAACACTCTAACTATCGCAAAGCAAAGGATACTGCTCCTGCTTTAGCCTAATTTTTTGCAGCATCTTCTTCAGCCACAACAACTCCTTGCAAGCCTCCGTCGTCGTAACGTATTCTGCCTCTGTCGTCGACAAGGCAACACACTTCTGTAAACGCGACTACCACGATACTGCTCTACTAGAAAATATCACTACATAGTCCGAAGTCGATCGCCTCGTCTCTATATCTCCAACCATATCAGCATCAGTATATTGAACCAGCTTCGGCTTGTCACCACCAAATAAAAGTCTCTAATCGGCAGTACCCTGAAGATATCGTAGAATCCACTTGACCCCACTCCAATGTACCCTTCCAGGATTGAAAGAGTACCTGCTAACTGTGTCGATTGTGTGAGCAATGTCTGGCCTCATACATACCATAGCATACATAAGACTCCCCACGGCTGAGGCATATGAAACTCGCTCCATATCTTCCTTTTCGTCCTCGGTAGATGAACACTGCTCCTCAGTGAACTTAAAGTGAGCCGCAAGGGGGTTACTCACTTTCTTCGACCCTTCCATCCTGAAATGCTGAAATACCCGATGAATGTATTTCTTTTGGGACAAGTGTAGCATCTTGGACTCTCTCTCGCTCAACTGATCCATCCCAAGAATAGTCTTCGCTGCGCCCAAATCCTTCATAGAGAAGGTTGCGCCCAGTTGGCGCTTCAACTCTGCTATCCTGGTGGCATTCTGACCCACCAACAACATGTCATCAACATAAAGTAACAAAATGATAAAATCATCCTCGGGGAAGTATCTCAAAAAAACACAATGATCCGACATCGTCCGTGCATAGCCATGCTTCCCCATAAACGACTCAAACTTCCTGTACCATAGTCTCAGAGCCTATTTCAGACCATACAAGCTCTACCTCAACCGGCAGACCAAATGTGACTTGCCATTCTCACAGAATCCCTCTGGTTGCTCCATGTACAACTCTTCCTCAAGATCACCATGGAGGAATGCCGTCTTCACGTCCATTTGCTCGACCTCTAAGTCGAAACTGGCTGCCAATGCTAGCACCACCCGTATAGATGACTGCTTGACGACTGGCAAAAATATCTTATCATAATCTATGCCTTTCCGCTGACCGTAGCCTTTAACTACCAGCCTCACTTTGTATCGAGGGCGAGTAGCATCATCTGTCTGCTTCGCTCTGAACACCCATCGATTCTTCAAAGCCTTATTGCCCTTTGGCAACCGTACCAGATCATAAGTAGAGTTGGACTCCAAGGAACACATCTTCTCCTGCATGGCCTCTATCCACTCCTACATGTGTTCGTCTTTCATAGTCTCTACAAAACTGTCCGGTTCTCCCCCGTCAGTCAGTAGTACATACTCACTCGGTGAGTATATCGTAGATGGTCGACGCTCTCTATCGCTCCTCCTCAACGGAACTACTGGTGCTGGCTGTATATCTACAGTCTTCTTTCCTCCAGGAACTGCCTCCTCTGCATGCTCATCCTCCTGAGGGTCACCCTGACCACCATCAGCAGGCTGATGATCAAGGTTGGGAGCAAGTCCATGTACTGGCTCCCTCATAACTGGATCCTCTATGATGTCCTCTGAAAACTGCTCGAAGCGAAATGACTCTAACTCAGGCAATTCCTCAGCCTCAGAAGGCATCTCATAATCTTAAGTATTGGTCATGGTTTGATCATCGACGAATACTACGTCCCTGCTTCTGTAGAGCTTTCTTCCCACTGGATCTAGAGTCTATAACCAAACTCATCTCGACCATAGCCGACAAAAATGCCCCGCTTTGTCTTTGGCTCAAGTTTGGATCTCTCGTCCTTCGGTACATGACAAAGGCCTTACAACCAAACACTCGCAGGTGATTGTATAGCAGATCTTTGCTGTACCATACTTTTTCAGGCATATCACCCTGTAAAGGAGCACTAGGAGATAAATTGATAACATAAGCAGCTGTGTAAAGTGCCTCACCCCAATAGCTGTCTGACAAGTTTGCTTCTGACATCAAATACAGCACCCTCTCTATCAGCGTCCTATTCATCCGCTCTGCTATACCGTTGAGCTGCGGTATCTTTGGTGGACTCTTCTGGTGTCGTATCTCTTGCTTTCTGCAATAAGCATAAAAGGGACTGATATACTCGCCATCATTGTCCGACCAAACATAAAGCAGTTTTTGCCCATCTTTCTTTCAATAGAGGCCTGAAACTCCTTGAAAGTGGGTAGCACCTAATCCTTGGTCTTTAACGTATAGACCCAAACCTTCCTGGAATAGTCATAAATAAATATTACAAAATAAGAAGCACCACTAATGGATTTTACTTTCATAGGACCGCAGACATCCGAGTGAATCAACTCGAGCAATGCCGACTTCCTTAAAATTGGGTGACTTTGAAAAGACATCCTATTTTGCTTTCCCGCCAAACAGTGTGTTTACTTCACAAACTTTGTAGACTTTAGCCCTGGAATCACCTTCTTGTTCACAAAATATCTCATTCCCTTCTCACTGATTTGGCTAAGCCGCCTGTGCCACAATTCAGTAGACGCATCAGTAGCTACGTTAACCCCTTGTGCCCCCTGTGCGCTCCCTTCCATATAGTAGAGTCTGAACCTCTTGCTTCCTCTGGCAATAACCATCGAACCTCTGGAAAGCTTCCACTGATTGTTCCCGAAGATACTTAAGAAACCCTTGTAATCCAACCTTCCAACTGACACCAGGTTGAAACGGATATCAGGGACATGACGGACATCTTTGAGAACAAGATCTGCACCTTTGTTTGTCCTCAAAATCATATCTCCAATGGCAACCGCCTTCGAGTCATCTCCATTTCCCATCTTCAACACTACACAGTCGTCTGTTGTGTATGTAGCAAATAGTGCCCTATTGTGAGATACGTGCGCTGAAGCACCTGAGTCCACCAGCCAAGAGTTATCATCGCAGGAACCGAGCAAAACACACAAACCAAAAAATGCCAAACATAAATTGCAGATACATAGATTTTTGACGTAGAAAACCCTTGCGGAAAAAACTACGGGACGATCGGAGTCCAACCCTGAAAAGCCTCCACTAATGGAATAAGAAATACACCGACTCCTTACAAACTTCTCACCTCCAAACGGATCACCACAACTCTTTTGGAACCAAAAATATATTATAACTATGAAGAAGAAAGACAACAAGAAATACCCGTAACTGATATCCTTCTTCGAAACGGCCTCCAATCCTTCTTTCTCCTCTCCAATGTTGTAATGGCACTCTTGCCTCCGTTTCTCTCCTTGTTGCTATGTTTTTTTTTAGAAAGAGAGAGAGCGATATATTTTAGGGCCAGGAGACACCTATATAACCTCAAACCCACAACGAGCATTCCTATTATAGATAGGAATATCAAATCCAAATCCAAATCCATTGACATATTCCTATTATATGTAGGAATATCCAATCCAAATCCATTGAGATATTCCTATTATATTTAGGAATATCCAATCCAAATAAATTAAGGTATTCCTATTATATGTAGAAATACTCAATTCTACTCCGAAATATTTTTTCACATAGGTTGGGAACCCACCAACTCCAACAACAAACCCTAAGAATATGGTTATCTAGTGTGTGCTCTTTCCTTTTACTCAAATGCTGGGCAAGAAGTTAATTAGGCAAGATGGCAAGAAGTTGCTTCTTATTGATGATAATAACCATTAACCACACACATACAAAGAATTTTCTTATGTATTACAACTTTTAGGCAAAGATATATCCAAGATGAATAACGGCCCGACATATAACACATAAAAAATATTTTTGTGTGGACTACAAAAGAGTTACAAAACCTAGGATCGGGAACTTGTCGTTGCCATTGGAGACTGCGGAAGAAAGAGTTTCATCCTCATTTTCTCAGTGACGCAGCATAAGAGCGAGGAACCTTATAGGAATCAGAATTACTTTTATATAAACATAAGGGTTGGGAAGTTTTACACAAGTTCCTAACGGATTAGTCAATCAACAGAACCCAGAAGAAGCCCGCCATTTTTTATAAATGAAATTACTTTTATATAAAATAAGTGTTGCGGAGGTTTTACACAAGTTCCTAACGGATTAATAAATAAACAGAACCCGGAAGAAGCCCGTCATTTTTTATAAATAAAATTACTTTTATATAAAAATAAGTGTTCCGGAGGTTTTACACAAGTTCCTAAACGGATTAATCAATCAAAAAAACTTAGAATAAGCCCACCATTTTTTATAAATGAAAAGAATAATAGGTCTCCGTGGCTTGATCTATCGATCTTTTGCCACGTAGTCAAGGCTAAGGCTGCAAATGAGCCAAGCCGTTCGTGAGCTGCTCGAAGCTCGGTTCAATAAAACTTCATTTGAGCTCAGTTTGTTTAGTAAACAAGATGAGCTCAAGCTTCATTTTTGAGCTCGTTTAATAAATGAGCCAAGCTTGTCACGCCCCAGTCCCAAAATGCCGAGGGACTAGACACGTGGCAATGGCCAGCAGTACGCACCGATGGACAAACCCAATTTAATGGATCCATCAGGGCATACTTAAGCTGTAAAACAAAGTCTACGACAGTCATGGCACAACTAATCTCACTACTAGAAAAAGCGCTATTAGCGACGTATTTTAGCGACGTCAAAATAAACGTCGCTAATAATATATAATTAGCGACTCCTTATAAAAACGTCGCTAGGCGTCGCTAAATGGCGACATTTAGCGACGTTTAGCGACTTTTATTAAGATTTTAAAAGCTAAGTCGCTATAATTTAAATAAAGGTCGCTAAACGTCGCTAATATGTCTAATTTAGCGACGTTTAGCGACGTATATAGCGACCTTTTTATTAAAAATATTTAGCAACGTGTTTAGCGACGTCAATGACGTCGCTAAAATTTAAATTAGCGACGTTTTACTTGGACGTCGCTAAACGTCGCTAAAATTTGGTTAATTAGGGCTCGGTTTCATTTTTCCCCATCTGCTGAAAATTCGAAAAGAGAAAAACTCCCCCCCCCTCCCCCGCGCTCCGTCGACCGGCTCTCCACCCTATTCCGGTAAACCCTACTCTCTCTCTCTCTCTCTCTCTCTCTCTCTCTCTCTCTCAGGACACATGTGACATTGACACAAACACTACACACACAGACACTGACACAGACACAGACACGGCACACACACACACTGACACAGACACTGATGAGGACCTAGGGTTAGGGTTAGGGTTAGGTTTGTTGACATGGGGTTAGGGTTAGGGTTAGGGCCGACTGGCCCAAGTCTACGAGAGAGGTAACAGCAGCAGTGAGCACTGCTTACTAGCTTTGATTATCAAATAAAATAAATTGATTATCAATTCGGTTCTGTTTCGGTTATAGATAATTTATTTCAGCTTTGGGTTTTTAAAATTTTTACTTATTCGATTTTTATTATTTCGGTGTTGAAACCGAATAACCCGAACGCCCACCCCTAGCTAGACCTGACAATTGGACCGGGATGACCAGCCCGGCACGAATCCGGCCCACAAAACCCTGTCCGAATTATCGTGGGCTCGGCCCGGCCCGACCCAATATATAGGGACGTGTCGGACCTCATATCTCGGCCCATAAGAGAGGTCCGGCCCCGAAGCCCAGGCTCGTTCCGACCCAAGGCACAGCTTGGCCCGGCCCGACACGCTGCTGCTTGCTAGCCTGATCGACAACCTGGTTTATACTATTTGATGTATTATACACATCCATGTATTACATAGTCCTACGCCAATCTATGGGATTTGGTATGCATACAATCTGCCAAGTTCTTGTATATAGATTGAAACAAATGGATTGTGAATCTCCAAGACAAATATGAAGCAAGAACTTGCAGTGTGTTATTTTTTTGTGCTATGTTTACATATCCCAAAGTAGAGAAGTTCATCCGAGAGAGCATACCATCTGTGTTGTTTCTCCCGGAAACAAATGCGCTCCCAACCATCTCCTATGCACATTCAACCCTACACTTCATAATTTAAAAATAAAATGTTAGTTGTTCTTCAATCTCTACTTTGAAGTCCTTGTAGGGTTCACGGAATCCCAAGTCCGATCCGGTCCGGCTCGGTCCAGTCTGAAACTCACTGTGCCGTGGGTCACGTGTCGAACTGGACTTAGATTTTTACCCTTAGGTCCGGTCTCGGCCCACTCGACAGCTCTACTCCTAGCTATGGCATATTTTCATAGAGCAATAGCCCGTGTACTTGGAAAACTTTTGATGCAAAAATTGTTCAAGCACCAGGTGCCTTAGTGCAATGCCATGACTGCTTTTCCCATAACGGACACTGACCTAGGAGTGTGGTTGGGGGCAGCTGCAGTTCTATAGTATGACACACTATTTGTAGTGTTGACTGCACACTTATAGTGCAGTTCATAGTACTATGGGGTTGGGGGCAGCTGCAGTTTTGATAAATGAAAATATGTATTATATCAGTTATGATTTTTATAGTACGGTTAATTTTGCATGTAATGATTTATATGATAGCTTATGTCAATTTTGCAGAAGTTTCTAGAAATGGATATGAATTACTATCTGCGTCATCGTTCGTGGATGTACAACCGTCATCCTGATGACATGTGCGGTGTGCGGGATGAATTCATTGAGGGTGTACAGCAGTTCCTGCAGTTCGCAAAGGCGTTCCCTCAATACATGGACGGTACCAAAATTAAGTGTCCGTGTGTGAGATGTCGCAACAGGAAATATCATCCTGAAGTGGAAGTTACATATCATTTATACTCGAAGGGCTTTACGCCGAATTACTATCAGTGGACCGCGCACGGAGAACTTGTATCTCTAGCATCGGAGTCGGAGCCCTATGTGGAGCCGTATATGGATGTCCAAGACCACGATGCTTACGACGACGGGTTGGTGAACATGGTTTATGATGCTGCGGGGCCTAGTTTCAATCCTGACAATTATGATGCGGCGGGACCTAGTTTCAATCCCGACAATTATGATGCAGCTGAGGAGGCACCGAATGCCGATGCTGCAAAGTTTATGGAGTTGCTTGAGAATGCAAGGACTCCACTATATCCTGGTTGTGAGGATCATTCACCGTTGGAGGTGGTTACAAGATTATTGAGCATCAAGTCCGATTTTAACATGTCGCAAGAATGCTATAATCGAGTGCTCGATTTGATTATAGAGATCTTGCCCGAGGGTGCAAAGTTGCCTAAAGACTTCTATCGATCTAAGAGGATGGTGAGATCGCTTTGGATGGGATACGAGAAAATCGATGCATGTCGCAACGGGTGCATGTTGTACTACAAAGACGACAAGGATGAAGATGCGTGCAGATTCTGTGGTGCTGATCGCTACAAGGCCACTGTTAGAGGAAAGTCTGTCGGTGCAAGGAAGCCTACCGATTCGATGCACTACTTGCCTTTGACGCCGCGGTTGCAGCGGTTGTTCATGGTTAAGGAGACTGCAGAAAACATGAGTTGGCACAGGCGAAAACAGATCGAAGGAGTATTGGATCATCCATCCGATGGAGAAGCATGGAAGCACTTTGATCGAGAGTATCCATATTTTGCCGAGGAAGCGCGTAATGTCAGATTGGGGCTCTGCTCTGATGGTTTTACCCCATTCGGACTTTCGGGCTCCCAGTATTCGTGTTGGCCTGTGATCGTCACTCCGTACAATCTACCGCCTTGGATGTGCATGAAGACTCCGTATATGTTCCTAACCGTTATTATCCCGGGTCCGAACAATCCGAAGAGGAACATCGATGTGTATTTACAGCCTTTGATAGATGAGTTGAATCAGCTGTGGGAAGTCGGTGCCAACACGTACGATGTTTCTAGAAAGCAGAATTTTCAGATGAGGGCAGCACTTATGTGGACCATCAACGACTTTCCGGCCTATGGAATGTTATCGGGATGGAGCACCCATGGTCGTCTCTCATGTCCGTATTGCATGGACCGTTCTCAGGCTTTCCGTTTGAAACACGGAGGCAAACCGTGCTTCTTCGATTGTCATCGACAATTTTTGCCGAACGATCATCCGTACCGGAGGAATCGGAATGCTTTTCGTGCGGGAGTTGTGGAGAAGGCCAATCCACCGCCAAGGTGGCCCGGATGCACGATATGGGAAGAGGTAAAAGATTTACCAAGTGCTATCCAAGAGCCTGCTAAGGGGTACAAGTGTGACGGATTTGGTCGCACCCATAACTGGACGAAGAGGAGTATATTCTGGGATCTGCCATATTGGAGCACCAATCTGATCAGACATAACCTTGATGTCATGCATATCGAGAAGAATGTGTTTGATAACATAATTAATACTGTAATGGATGTAAAGGGGAAGACGAAAGATAATCCGAAGGCGAGGTTGGACTTAGAAGACATATGTAGACGTCCTGCATTGCATTTGATAGAGGAGGGGAATGGAAAGTTAAAGCAACCTAAGTCAGTTTTCTCACTGGATAAAGAGGATAAAGGTAGACTTTGTAGGTGGATTCAGGGTCTAAAGTTTCCAGACGGGTACGTGTCGAACTTGAAAAGATGCGTCGACCTCAAGGAGAACAAACTAGTAGGTATGAAGAGCCACGATTGTCACGTATTCATGGAGAGGTTAATTCCGATTGTATTTCGGGAATTCTTACCGCAGGTCGTTTGGGACCCATTGACAGAGCTGAGCATATTCTTCAGAGATCTTTGTTGTACTAAGTTGCTCGTCGATCGTCTAGAAAAGCAAGAGAGGGACATTGCGGTAACACTATGTAAGCTCGAGAAGGTGTTTCCTCCTGGATTCTTCGACTCTATGGAGCATTTGCCAATTCATCTTTCCTATGAGGCACGTGTTGGCGGTCCTGTCGGTTATCGGTGGATGTACCCCTTCGAGCGCCATCTGAATCACCTAAAGAGAAAGGTGAAAAATAAGGCACGGGTTGAAGGCTCTATTTGTGAAGCTTATGTTCTCGAGGAGATTACAAACTTTTGCTCGACGTATTTCAATCCGCATGTTGCTACTAATAGGACGAAAGCTCCCAGAAACGACGACGCATATCAGGAATCTAATGATGCAATACTCAAAGTATTCAATGCATCCGGAAAGCCCTCGGGAAAAATGAAGAAGAGATATTTGAATGACGATGAGCTAAGGGCTGCTCAATTGTATATATTACTCAATTGCGACGATGATGAAGTGGAGAAGCTAGAGGGGTAAGTAATTAACGTCCACGTTTACATCATCTCAATGTAATAGTATAAGATACTATTATGCTACTAATCAGCAGTTGCTTCATTGTTTTTCAGCACATATAATGATGAGTTGAGGTCGGTTAGGCCCTACATAACAGACGAAGAAGTAGAACAAGATATGAGATGCCATTTTCCTTCTTGGTTGAGCGCATATGTAAGATGCTTGGTAATTACTTTTTATTTCTGCACTTGCAAAACAAATAACTTACTATCGCTACTTTGGTATTTAGGTCGATCGTCTAATATCACCTGAGACTGAATCTATTAGGACTCTAGCCAAGGGACCAATTACTGCCGTAAAAATATGGCCAAGTTTCTGTGTGAATGGGTTCAGGTTCAAGTCAACAAATGCTCCTATTAGAGACAGCTTTCTGGATCTTGATTCCACGAAAAACAGTGGTTTGTGTATCAAATCTTCAAACTACAAAGACGTCAATCCGGGCAATGATTTTTTTGGCATCTTACGAGAGATTGTGGAGTTGACATATAATTATGGCCCAGAACCTGCTAATATCGTGCTATTCAGGTGTGAATGGTTCGATCCGATTCAAGATCAAGGTTGGAAAATTGACAAGCATGGCCTTGTGGATATAAACTACAAGCGTAGATATCAAGGCTACGAACCATTTGTCCTATCAAGTCAGGCTCAGCTCGTGTACTTCGCAACTTATCCTAGACGGGGGACAGCGAGGTCGGATTGGTGGGCAGTATGCAAGACTAAAGCTAGAAATACCTTTGACATTGACGAAATAGCTTATCAGGAGGACGATCTACCTCTTGTAACAAATATTGTAGATGTGGACTCAACGGAAGTTACTCATTACACGAGTAATAATGTAGAAGATGTAGAATTATCCGGAGAGGACGACGAAGTAGATGAAAGTGAAGACGAGGAAGAGGAAGAGCAGGACGAGGAAGGCGAACAAGATGAATTTTCTGAAGATGATTGAAAATATAAAATATTCCATGTAGAATGTAACTATATTTGGACTATAAATATTGCATGTAGAAGTAGATGTTGACATTAACGAATATATGTATTATATTTTGACTGTATAATACTTTGAGATATGTATCACATTCCGACTGTAGAATGTAGTATATATTTGTGTTTCTCTATATTCATCATATGTTGTTATCAGATATGACAGGACGACGCGGAGGATTCGGCAGGTCCCGAGGTAGACAGAGTGCCACTCCGGTACTGCCTACTGTTGGTTCCGGATCATCGTCGCCCAGTACTCCAGTATATCGAGCAGCCACATCTCCGACTGCGACGACGTTGCGTGGCATCACTCCTGGGACGAGTAGTTCCAGGCGTGATAGTACTCCCTCGTCCAGCGTTCCTCCTGCTGACGGAAGCATGGAGACAGATGAGCATGTAGAGGAGGTCGTGCCGACGTTGTCCCAGCATCAGCAAGATCCTCCATGCGCACCACCGGAGGAGACGAGGACAGAGATTTGGGCCGACGGTACAAAGTAAGTCAATTAGATGGTTTAATATATATTTGTGTTTCTCTTTATTCATCGTATATTGACTTTTTCAGTAATCTAAATTATTATTTCTGTATAGATATCGTCCATCGTCGGTTCAGAGACGCCTGGGCCAATTTCTGAGAAACAACTACGGTGGCCCTTGGATCAACTATTCGGAGGCTCCGGAGGAGAGGAAGGCGTTCTGGTTTGCGCACTTCCAGGTAAAAATATATTAAATAAATCCTCTAATTTATGCATATTCGTGATGCTAACTTAATGAATTATTTATTGTAGCAAACGTATTTTTATCCTCCGCACCGGGCCGAGTTGATCGAGCGGCTCTTTCCTACCGTTGCCGCCAAGCTTATCCGAGATGCTCTGGATGACCAGAAGGCTCGTGATCGTGCTGGAAAACCGATCCAAGGTTGGATCACGCCTGAGCAGTGGACTGCGATGAGGGCTAGATTCGACGATCCGAGCTACAAGGAAAGGTCTAAGAAGGCCAAGGCGGCTAGGCAGAATGCTGCCAAGTGGTGTGGTGGCTCGATTCCGATGACGGAACATTTCCGTCGTTTGGTATGTTTTTTCTTTTAAAATATATTATTTTAATATAAGTACCATAAAATGGTACTTGGAATAAATATTTAAGTTTAGTAATAAAAAATATATTTTTAACAGGTACAGAGGGGTGAGGATGCGAACATGGTGACCGTCTTCTTGGCCACCCATCGCAAGGACGAAAATCTCATTGATGAGAGGGCCTCACAGACCTATGTAAGTATTACTTTACTTTGTGTTTATTTTAATATAACTTAGGCAATTATTGAGTTTCCAAACCTTTTCTAGGCCGAGTATCTTAGGCTTCGTGAGCGGGCGACTGCTAGTGCACTAACACCTGGAGAGGCTGGTGCTTCGTCGCAGCCCGGTCCATCTCCGTCGGCGGACGACCTGTGGGTGACCGCAGCTGGTGGTCTCCAGAGGGGTACGTACTACGGTACGGGCTCCTATGGCGCCCTGGTTGCGACGCAGTCATCTAGGGCCTCCCCGACAGCTGTGCATTCCACACACCCCTCGCAGTCGCAGCCCTCGCAGTCGTCGGCCAGAGTCCAGGAGGCCGTCCAGGAGGCCGTTGACCGTCAGATTGCGTCTCTCCGTGACGACTTGCTGCGAAGTATGGAGGACCAGTCCCGGTCCCAGCCGCAGGCGGACGATCCGATGCTTATCGCACGATTGGATATGCTCGACCGCAGCATGACGGAGCTACGAGAATTGACAAATGATATTAGAGCCTCCAATGATCGCAACATCATGGAGCTGCAGGCGTCACAGCTATCGATGGGCGAGAAGTTGACGAGGATGCATGCGTCACAGCTATCGATGGGCGAGAACCTGACGAGGATGCAGGATTCAATGGGTGATAGCAGTACGAGGTTGTTATCTACCCTGGATTCTTACAACCAGCGACTCGCAGATTTGGAGCGGGCACGGCCGCCACCGACGTCACTGCCTTCTCCATCGACATCGGTGTCGATTCCACGGGACGAGTATGAGGAGTTGTTATCCTTGAAGCGCGCCGCTGGTCAGCCTCCTGCAGATCCGTAGTAGTCTAGTTATTATTATTATTATTTATGAATTATTGGTACTTCAACAATAGACATGATGTATGATGCTTCTTGTATTGATACTTTTAGTTAATTTAATTGGATTATATAGTTATCCATATTTAATTGGATTGATACTTCTTGTGGTCTTTAATTTAATTGGATAATATAGTTAAATCATGTTGGTGTGTATGATAAAGATGATGTAAAACTGCAGGGAATCACAATGTTTGATTCTGGGAATTTTTTTTAATTTTTTTTAAAAATTAGCGACGTTATTAGCGACGTTTAGCGACGTTTAGCGACGTTAAATTACGTCGCTAATTACGTCGCTAATTAGCGATGCCGTAAAACGTCGCTAATAACGTCGCTAATGACGTCGCTAAACGTCGCCAATTGCTGACATGGCAGTATAGCCAGGTCATTAAAGACGTCGGTGTAACGTCGCGATAGATGTCGCTAATCAGCGACGTTTAGCGACTTTTCTAAACGTCGCTTTTTAGTGACTTGGCGTCGCAAAACGTCGCTAAATTTAGCGACACCTTAAAGTCGCTAAAAAACGTCGGTATAGCGACGTTTAGCGACGTTTTTTGTATTAGCGACTTGGTATTTTCCGACTTCTTTAAAACGTCGCTAATTACGTCGCTAAACCTAATTAGCGACGATTTTTGGTTATTTAGCGACGTTTTTAGACGTCGCTAATTTGACTTTTTCTGGTAGTGTCTCATCCACAGAAGATATAAAATATGATCCACAGAATATAAGAAATATAAATCATCAACTAGTCTCAACAAGTACTTCAGGGAACAACCCGATAAATATCTGTTACAATGGTTCAACAGACCAGAATATAAATGACTGAAATAAATAAATATTGAGCATGAAACATGGATGCTCAGGAAAAGTCTTCAGCTAACACCTCGTCCTTGGGTGTCGATACATCTCCTGTATCAGTTTCTGCTGTGGTCCAGTATACCTCGGGATAGATCTCGTCTGCAAATTCTGGGGACATAATCCATATCCAGGTCCTCAGGGGACATAGCAAGGTACAAAAAATCTACAAGCCAAAATATAAGCAGTGCAGCAAATAATAAGAATAATAGGGAAAGTATGTAATCATCTGTGTAAAATACAAGAGAGAGAGAGAGCATCAATAGTACTCAGGTTGAAACAACTACAAGCTCTGTGTAGGAGAGCAGGTAGCAGTGATATCATAAGGTGGTCTAGCTCAGCGGGAGACTGAGTAGCCGGCATAATGTAGTCAACCTGTAGCCTGTGGGTCTCTCCAGCAATAGATGGAATAATAAGGGAACACTAAATAACCAGCTAAGTGATATGCAAGATGAGAGCAGCACTAGAACTCAGGCTGAAGCCACTACAAGCTCTGCGTCGGGGAGCCGGTATCAACAGTAATAATGAGTAATGGGCCAAGCTCGGGCTTCAGAGTCTTGTGCCTCACAATAATAGGGGTTTATATATATGATCAGCCTGTAGCCTGTGTGTCTCTTCCCACCCAATGTAACCATGCATATCATGACCATAACGTCTCATGTCCATGTCAAGCGGGATCATAGCTAATGCAACAAGTCATAATGTATCTAAGAATATAGTATCTCTGTCAAGTCCTGTATCCTATACAGAATCACCATGAATATCTCAGGAAGATCCTATCTCATGAATGGTGTCAAGTGTCCTGGGCATAATGTACTTGATAAGACAAGTACGAGAATGTAAAGGGGTCGCGAATGTCCATCTCTAGATGACAATACACAACATCGCGTACGGTGTTGGCACCCGACTAATAATCGGACGCTAAGTACGTCAAACGGTCCTAGGTTAAGCATGCACAATAATATAAATGAAGTAAGGAAAATATGTAACAATACTGCAGAGTTTGGCAAGGTACACTTGCCTGGTGTTTGAATACCAACAGTTGTCCCTATATCAGTGGATCCGGTGGGTACTCCTCCAAAAGCTATAATAAACATCACCAACAGTCTCAGAAGATATCAAATAGCTAAAAACGCCTGTCCTTAAGTCCAATTTGGATACAAGGGCAAAAATGATATTTCCGGGCCAAAGCGGGGTCCATATGTGGGCCACTTTGCACCGAAAAGCATGTCAGGGTCAAAGGTCTCCAAATTCCTCAAACTCAGTGTCTACAAATCAGGAACGATGATTCAAACCCAACGAAACTTCCAAAATTGGATTCCGATGAGCCGATCACAAAGTCGCCCGTCTAGTGGAGCCCGTGGGGCCCACGATACACGAATTTGTCAACGTTCTCAGAATCGAACCAAACTTGGGTCATAGGACCAGCGTATTGCTATGAGTTCGATGGCGCAAGTTTCGTCTCGATCCGACGTGTGTACACAAAGTTACAGCGTGTTCCAGAATGGAAGGATACGGGGCGTTGTCGGCGGATACGCGTTGATTCCAGTGTGCACGCACATCCGAATCGACTTCTGCTAAATCCCATACGTCCGTATCAACGTCGCGCACATTTCGGTAAAGATCGCGTGCGACCAAGTTGTCCCGTTTGGCGGGGCGTACTCAGTTCCGGGGCGAAATAGGGCGTTGTTTTTCCTGTTTTTGGATCACGGTTTGCGATTACCACAGGACGGGATGCACCGAGCGGGTTGCACGGCCACCGAATGGGTTACACAGTCTATGCGTTGCAACAGACGAAAATAAAAACAGAGTTATGAGGTGAGAGAAAACGATACCTGAACAAGGCTCCGTGAATCTGAATTTCACGTGTCCGTGCATCAACTTGACGCGAGCTGTGTCCTGGTCGTGTCCGCTGTGTCGAGTCTAGGGTTCACTGCTGGGGTCGACTGCGGTCGACGGACACGGCGAATGCGGCCGGTGCTGGGTCGGCGAGGCTCGAGGTGGCTAGGGCTCAAGCGGTCGGGTCTCGAGCGACGGATACTATCGGGGTCTGGGGCAGAGGATGCTGTATGTGGTTGGTCGAGTCGGGAGGGAGGCTGCCGTCGGGGTCTGGGCGGACTAGGGTGGAGCGGGGCTGCTGGAAAAAGGGGATGAGAGCAGTGGCGTCGTTCGGGTATGGCGGAGATGAGGGAGCTGGCGGGGGATCTGGGTGCTGCGCGGGTGAGCGAGGAAAGAGTCGACGAGGTCGGCTGGGTCTCGAGGCGAGGAAAGAGGAGAGCTGATCGAAGGAGATGACGGCGGGGTGGAGCTAGGGTTTCCGAAGGCTGGGCACAGATGTCGAGGCGGGGATTTTATACTTTGCTACAGGGTCTCCAGCGGGGCTAGGGCTTCCCAATTGGATTTTGGGTCCGGGTCAGGTTTGGCTCGGATCCGATCCGACCCGACCCAATATACTGTTTTGGTTCAGCCAGTCTTGGTTTGGTTTGGTTTGGTTTAGTTTGGTTTGGTTCGGTTTGGTTCGATTTATAGCCAATAGTTTTTAGGACTTTAAACGCGTTTCCGGAGTCCAATAAATTCACAAAAAAATACCCTATGTCCGGTTTTCTATTTTACACCATAAAATATTATTTCCATAATATTTTAACATCAATTAACTGCATTTAAAAATCCTTTGATCACAATCACCTTGGTTCTTCATCCAGAAAAATACCGAAAATTGGGGAAAATTATATTTAAAATTATACTGAAAAATCAGGGTGTTTACAATCTACCCCCCTTAAGAGGATTCCGTCCTCGCAATCAAAAATTAAGCTACTAAAGGAAGAACTATGAAAATTACAAGGTTGCTCAGGTAATAACTGCCTCCGTGAATAAGTGGGGATAACGCTGGCTCATACTATCCTCTCGTTCCCAAGTTGATTCGCCTGGAGAATGATGTTTCCAAGCTACACGAACCAGTCTGATTGTCTGTCCTCGAAATGTGTTCTCACTAACGTCGAGGATGCCAACTGGTTGTTCTTCATATCTCAAGCTAGGGCCCACTGCGATCTCTGAATGATCGACTACGTGACTTGGGTCGGTCACGTACCTTCTCAGCTGTGAGATGTGGAATACGTCATGCACTCCCTCTAAGGATGGAGGTAACGCAAGACGGTAAGCCACCTCACCAATGCGCTCTAGAATATCAAATGGCCCGATATACCGCGGGCTCAACTTGCCTCTGCTCCCAATTCTGATAGTACCACGAGTTGGCGAGATCCTCAAGAATACGTGCTCTCCTTCTTTGAACTCTAGGGGACGTCTGTGTGTGTCAGCCCAATGCTTCTGTCTGTCCTGAGCTGCTCGAAGATGATTCTGAATCTGTTTTACCTTCTCCACTGTCTGCGTTACCAATTCTGGACCCAGTATTTGACGTTCACCAACGTCACTCCAACATATAGGCGATCCGCACTTCCTTCCGTATAATGCCTCGAATGGTGCCATCTGAATGCTGGCCTGATAACTATTATTGTAGGAGAACTCCACTAAGTGCAAATAATCTTTCCAAGATCCTCCAAAGTCTAGCATACACGATCGTAACATATCCTCCAAGATCTGAATGGTGCGCTCCGATTGACCATCTGTCTGGGGATGGTAAGCTGTGCTAAATTTGAGTCTGGTGCCAAGATTCTCTTGCATGCTTCGCCAGAAATGTGATATAAATCTCGAGTCTCGATCCGATACGATACTAACCGGCAATCCATGTAATCTTACGATTTGTCGCATATACATGCCGGCTAGTACCTCTGTGGACTGTCCAACTCTAAATGGCAAGAAGTGTGCCGATTTAGTGAGTCTATCCACGATAACCCATACCGCATCTCTTCCGCTGGGGCTCCTTGGAAATCCTGTGACAAAATCCATCGTGATATGTTTCCACTTCCATTCTGGTATAGGAAGTGGCTGTAACATACCTGCAGTCCTCTGATGCTCGGCCTTTACTTGCTGGCAGACTAAGCATTTGGCCACAAATCTTGCAATCTCCCTTTTTATTCCATGCCACCAATAATACTGTCTCAAGTCTCGGTACATCTTGGTTCCTCCTGGGTGAAAGAGTATATAGAGCTATGTGCTTCAGTTATTAACTCCTGTCTCAATTCTCCATTTGGAACATACAGGCGATTCCCAAACCTTAATGTCCTGTCTTCATGTATGCGAAGTCCTGTCTGCATGCCTGCTTCCGTCCTCTCTTTAAGTCTTCGGAATCTAGCATCGGTGGGCAATGCCTCTTTAATTCTTTCCACAAGTGACGACTTAATTTCAAGATTAGCCAGCAATCCACTCTGTCCTGGTAAAACAACCTCTATCTGAAGCTCCTGTAGATCTCTCAATAACTCGGGCTGAATCGTCAAAAAATAAGCCGTAGGCTTCCTGCTGAGTGTGTTTGCTACGACATTCGCCTTTCCCGGATGGTACTGTAGATCTATGTTAAAATCTACCATCAATTCAAGCCAACGTCTCTGTCTCATGTTGAGCTCCTTCTGAGTATATACATACTTCAGACTCTTGTGATATGTAAAGATGTCTACCTTCTCCCCATAAAGGTAGTGCCTCCAAATCTTCAATGCAAATATAACTGCTGCTAACTTCAGATCATGTGTTGAGTAGTTCTTCTCATGGACCTTTAACTGTCTCGAAGCATAAGCAATAACTTTGCCATGTTGCATCAAAACACATCCTAGTCCACTACCTGATGCATCACTGTAAATAATAAAATCTCTTGACCCTGAAGGAAGAGTCAAGATATGTGATGTTGTTAATCTTCTATTCAATTCTTCGAAGGCCTTCTGGCAGTCTTCTGTCCATATAAACTCCTGGTCTTTACGTGTCAGCTTCGTCATCGGTTCTGCAATCCTTGAGAAATTTTTTATAAACCTTCGGTAATATCCCGCAAGTCCGAGAAAGCTTCTCACCTCTGCAACTGATGTGGGTGTAGGCCAAGTCTCTATTGCCGCAACTTTCTCTGGATCGGCTGAAAGTCCTTCTCCTGAGATGATATGTCCCAAGAAAGGCACTTTGTCCATACAAAACTCACACTTACTGAGTTTGACATATAACTTCTCCTGCCTCAAGGTCTCTAACACGATTCTGAGATGCTCCTCGTGCTCTTCATGGCTTTTGGAATATATTAGAATGTCGTCAATGAACACAACCACAAATTTATCCAAGAACTGATGAAAGACTCTGTTCATCAAACTCATAAATACTGCTGGCGCGTTGGTTAAACCAAACGGCATTACCAAGAACTCATAATATCCATACTTGGTCCTGAAAGCTGTCTTTGGTATGTCTTCCTTCCTTACTTTGATCTGATGGTAGCCGGATCTAAGGTCAATCTTCGAGAATACCCTAGCACCACTCAATTGATCGAATAGATCATCAATGCATGGTAAGGGATACCTGTTCTTGATGGTCACAGCATTTAGTGCCATGTAGTCAATGCATAACCGTACTGTTCCATCCTTCTTTGGCACAAATAATATGGGTGCTCCCCAAGGCGAAATACTGGGCCGAATGAAACCCTTCTCCAGAAGATCATCAACCTGTTCCTTCAACTCCACTAACTCCTTAGGTGCTAGCCGATATACTGATGAAGTGATAGGCTCTACTCCTGGAGCTAAGTCTATTATAAATTCTATTTCCCGATCAGGTGGTAAACCTGGAAGATCATCAGGAAATACATCCACAAATTCTGATATGACTCTTGGGTAACCTGTCTCATATTCTACAGATAGTACCCTAAGAGTAGGCTGAACTCCTTGCTCTACTGCTCCTCAAAGAAACTCAAATTCTGGATGTCCAGGCGGTCCAAATATAACCCGCCCAAGTCGGCAATCAAGAGTCGCATGGTACTGACTTAACCAGTCCATACCAAGTACAACATCATAATCCGGCATGGAAAATATCAGAAATTGAGCTCGCATTTCTCTTCTACAGACTACTACAGAACATGATCTACAGACGTCACTAACCGGAATAATTCTGCCTCCCGTAAGAATTCTCTTCATCTTCGGAAGGGGTGCAGTAGCTACTCTATGGGTGGCTACAAAGCTAGCTGCTATAAATGAATGCGATGCTCCAGAATCAAATAAGGCTACAGCTGGTAATGAAGCTACTAAAATAGTACCTGCGATAACTTCGCCTGCGGTAGCTTCCTCTTCAACGGCCAATATAAATGCCTGACCTCGTCCCTGAGCTTGGCCTCTCTGCTGCTGAGCCTGCTGAAATAGAGCTGCCTGCGGTGCCAGGGGTGGTCTCTACTGATTTCCTCCTGGAGCTGGTGGTTTGACTCCTCCAACTCCCGTCTGCGGTGCTCCTACTGCTGGATAAGCTGGTTGTGGTACAGGTAAAGCTAGTCTCGGTGCTCCCTCTCTGCGCTCGGTGAAGTCTCTGGTTGAATGCTGGTTGGATCCGCAAGCCAGGCATAGTCCTAACTTGCGTCTGCATTCTCTCTCAATGTGACCTACCTTGCCACAGTGGTGACAAGTAGGGAGAGATATGGCCCTGTGTGCTGTCCTCTCTGGCATACTCATCTGGGACCGTTTTGCTGAATCCCCATGTGCTGTCCTGGATGGTGCTGATGTGATGGGCCTCTTCAGATTTGACTCCCTTTTAGTGACGCGCTCCATGCGTCGTGCTGCTGCAAGAACATCGGTATATGATGTAGGTGCGACCGATCCAATCAATCTCTGAAGCTCAAACTTCAGTCCGTCAAAGAACTTCTCAGCTTTCTCCTCCTTTGTCAAAATCAAGGTTGGGGCAAAGCGACTTAGGCGAATAAATTCTGCGTTGTATTCTTCCACTGTCATATTGCCTTGGATAAGGCGGTTGAACTTGTCTCTGAGCTCCGACCGTGCTACTGCTGGAATATACATCTCTCGGAAGAATCTGGAGAACTCTTTCCAAGTGAATCGGTCCTGTCCGAGCCTCCTCTTTTCTGCTAACCACCAATGATGTGTATTTTCAGTTAACTGCATTCTGACTGCAGTCATCCATTTCTTTCTCGGAAGTTCAGCTGCTTCCAACTGGTGTTGTATGTTTGTGAGCCATTCATGAACTTCTGTTGGCCCCTCTTTACCAGAAAATATACGAGGCTTGAGCTGTCGGAAATCGGTGATAGATCCCATCGTTGATCGCCTCGCTGGTGGATTTGCCTGCTTCATTGCGGATACCAGGCTGGTTCTCAGATACTCGGCCTCCTGACGATGGGCCTCTTGCTGAATCTGCTGCTGGGCTTGCATCATAGCATACATCATCTGGAATATCTGTTGCCCGTCTATGGCTTGTCCTGGCGGAAAAACTGGCATCTGGGGAGTGAACTGTGGTGGAGGTGGGATGTCATCTCTCCGGAACCTTGGATTAGGCTGACCGGTTTGATCGCTCTGCGATATTTGTCCTCCGTTGCCTGGTGTCACTCCGTCTATATAAGTAACCACAGCGTCGTGTGGCGTATTCAATGGAATCTCATCTCCGTTCCTGGGATCCATTACTCTGCAACCAAAAGATAAACTGTAAGAACGCTTAGAGAAATCAATACAGGATACAAATCAAGTAACAAGTTTGAGTTCGATATAGAGTTCAAAATGGTTCGAATAATGGATGAGATCCTATAACTTATCCTATCCTTAGGGCAGGCTTGTTCGGTCCCTAAGTTAAAATCGAACGATTTAGTCGTAGACCTGCATGGGCCACCACAAAAACTATGTCACGCCCCAGTCCCAAAATGCCGAGGGACTAGACACGTGGCAATGGCCAACAGTACGCACCGATGGACAAACCCAATTTAATGGATCCATCAGGGCATACTTAAGCTGTAAAACAAAGTCTACGACAGTCATGGCACAACTAATCTCATCCACAGAAGATATAAAATATGATCCACAGAATATAAGAAATGTAAATCATCAACCAGTCTCAACAAGTACTTCGGGGAACAACCCGATAAATATCTGTTACAATGGTTCAACAGACCAGAATATAAATGACTGAATTAAATAAATACTGAGCATGAAACATGGATGCTCAGGAAAAGTCTTCAGCTAACACCTTATCCTCGGGTGTCGGTACAGCTCCTGTATCAGTTTCTGCTGCGGTCCCGTATACCTCGGGATAGATCTCGTCTGCAAATCCTGGGGACATAATCCATATCCAGGTCCTCAGGGGACATAGCAAGGTACAAAAAATATACAAGCCAAAATATAAGCAGTGCAGCAAATAATAAGAATAATAGGGTAAGTATGTAATCATCTGTGTGAAATGCAAGAGAGAGAGCATCAATAGTACTCAGGTTGAAACAACTACAAGCTCTGTGTAGGGGAGCCGGTAGCAGTGATATCATGAGGTGGTCTAGCTCAGTGGGAGACTGAGTAGCCGGCATAATGTAGTTAACCTGTAGCCTGTGGGTCTCTCCAGCAATAGATGGAATAATAAGGGAACACTAAATAACCAGCTAAGTGATATGCAAGATGAGAGCAGCACTAGAACTCAGGCTGAAGCCACTACAAGCTCTGTGTCGGGGAGCCGGTAGCAGCAGTAATAATGAGTAATAGGCCAAGCTCGGGCTTCAGAGTTTTGTGCCTCACAATAATAGAGGTTTATATATATGATCAGCCCTGTAGCATGTGTGTCTCTCCCCACCTAATATAACCACGCATATCATGACCATAACGTCTCATGTCCATGTCAAGCGGGATCATAGCTAATGCAACAAGTCATAATGTATCTAAGAATATAGTTTCTCTGTCAAGTCCTGTATCCTATACAGAATCACCATGAATATCTCAGGAAGATCATGTCTCATGAATGGTATCAAGTATCCTGGACATAATGTACTTGATAAGACAAGTACGAGAATGTAAAGGGGTCGCGAATGTCCATCTCTAGATGACAATACACAACATCGCGTACGGTGTTGGCACCCGACTAATAATCGGACGCTAAGTACGTCAAACGGTCCTAGGTTAAGCATGCACATCAATATAAATGAAGCAAGAAAAATATGTAACAATACTGCAGAGTTTGGCAAGGTACACTTGCCTAGTGTTTGAATACCAACAGTTGTCCCTGTATCAGTGGATCCGGTGGGTACTCCTCCAAAAGCTGTAATAAATATCACTAACAGTCTCAGAAGATATCAAATAGCTAGAAACGCATGTCCTTAAGTCCAATTTGGACACAAGGACAAAAGTGACATTTTCGGGCCAAAGCGGGGTCCATATGTGGGCCACTTTGCACCGAAAAATGTGTCAGGGTCAAAGATCTCTAAATTCCTCAAACTCAGTGTCTACAAGTTAGGAACGATGATACAAACCCAACAGAACTTCCAGAATTGGAATCTGATGAGCCGATCACAAAGTCGCCCGTCAAGTGGAACTTGTGGGGCCCACGATACACGATTTTGTCAACGTTCTCAGAATCGAACCAAACTTGGGTCACAGGACCAGCGTATTGCTACGAGTCCGATGGCGCAAGTTTCGTCTCGATCAGACGTGTGTACACAAAGTTATAGCGTATTCCAGAATGGACGAATACGGGGTATTGTCGGCGGATACGGGTTGATTCCGGTGTGCACGCACATCCGAATCGACTTATGCGAAATTCTACACGTCCGTATCAACGTCGCGCACGTTTCGGTAAAGACCGCGTGCGACCAAGTTGTCCCGTTTGGCGGGGCATACTCAGTTCCGGGGTAAAACAGGGCGTTATTTTTCCTGCTTTTGGATCGCGGTTTGCGATCACCACAGGACGCGATGCACCGAGCGGGTTGCACGGCCACCGAGATGGTTACACAGTCTACGCATTGCAACAGACGGAAACAAAAACAGAGTTACGAGGTGAGAGAAAACGTTACCTGAACAGGGCTCCGTGAATCTGAATTTCACGTGTCCGTGCGTCAACTTGATGCGAGCTGTGTCCTGGTCGTGTCCGCTGTATCGAGTCTAGGGTTCGCTGCTGGGGTCGACTGCGGTCGACGGACACGGCGGATGCGGCCGTTGCTGGGTCGACGAGGCTCGAGGTGGCTAGGACTCAAGCGGCCGGGTCTCGAGCCGCGGATACTGTCGGGGTCTGGGGCGGAGGATGCCGTAGGTGGTTGTTCGAGTCGGGGAGGGAGGCTGCCGTCGGGGTCTGGGCGGACTCGGGTGGAGCGGGGCTGCTGGAAAGAGGGGATGAGAGCAGCGGCATCGTTCGGGTACGACGGAGATAAGGGAGCCGGCGGGGGATCTGGGTGCTGCGCGGGTGAGCGAGGAAAGAGTCGACGAGGTCAGCTGGGTCTCGAGGCGGGGAAAGAGGAGAGCTGATCGGAGGAGATGACGGCGGGGTGGAGCTAGAGTTTTCGAAGGCTGGGCACGGATGTCGAGACGGGGATTTTATACTTTGCTACAGGGTCTCCGGCGGGGCTAGGGCTTCCCAATTGGATTTCGGGTCCGGGTCGGGTTTGGCTCGGATCCGACCCGACCCGATCCAATATGCTGTTTTGGTTCAGCCAGTCTTGGTTTGGTTTGGTTCGGTTTGGTTCGGTTTATAGCCAATAGTTTTTAGGGCTTTAAACGCATTTTCGGAGTCCAATAAATTCACAGAAAAATATCCTATGTCCGGTTTTCCATTTTACACCATAAAATATTATTTTCATAATATTTTAACATCAATTAACTGCATTTAAAAATCCTTTGATCATAATCACCTTGGTTCTTCATCCAGAAAAATACCGAAAATTGGGAAAAATTATATTTAAAATTATTCTGAAAAATCAGGGTGTTTACAAAGCTCAAGCTGAGAAGTACTCGGCTCATTTGAGCTTGCGAGTTTGCTCGTTTATGAGCTTGTGAGTTGACTCGTAAGCTGGCTCATTTATGAGCTCGTTGCTGACAGTCTACCAACTTATTTTTTTAATTCTAATTTCAATTCATTCTTTGTTGAATTCTAATTTTATATATGTTTGTTAACAAAATGGTTATGTGCATTGTATATTTATATATCCTTAATAATTGATATTAAAACTTTTAAAATTAAAATTTTATAAATAAATTGTTAATATTACATGTATTTGAATTCAAGTCTAACAAGCTTGAAATTGAGCTCGTTAAGCTTAAAATAAGGCTGAACGAGCTTGAAATCAAGCTTAACGACCTTGATTTTAAGCTTATCAAGCTCGGATCTGTAACGATCCATTCCGTTCAAGCGGACAACTGATTCAAACGACGTAAGTGCAACGACCCGACCCGCTTTGCTCAGCGAGATGACTCGTTTGAGGCAAAGGATTTTCAGACTTTGCCCTTCAGAAGTTCAGACTCAGACTTTCAAAGGCTCGCTCGGAGTATCGCTCGACCGAGGTGAATCATTACTAAGGTGGGTGGCTACGATGAACTTGTCTTTGCTTAGCCAGCACACTTAAAATATGGACGATACATGCTAGTCGCTAGGTGAATCACCCCCTGCATGCTAATAAAGAATATAACGCATCTAGCTAAGGGAATAATCCCATCTTGTATTGCTTGTGTTAGAACATGAAAATAAAATTTGGCTTATAACTTAGACCCTTGCATGCTATCTTTGCCTTGTGCAAGTAGACACCGCTATGCCTCGAGTAGATCATCATATACTCTTCGTAGTGTACTGCTTCACGTGTTTATACTGCACGTACCTAAGAACTATGTTGCTCGATATGTCACTGTACGGTTGCACCCCTCGCACTACCCCTTAGACCGTGCCAACATAAATGCTTATCTTTCATATAAATGCATGCTCGCCTGTTTGTAGTGTAGTTTGTACTCGTTGCCTCGTTTCAATGCTTGTCACATAATTTATGCCACGACCCCGGTAACACTACCTTGTCTTGCATTCATCTAAGTTCCCCGGAAGACTATCGAATAGTCGTTCCGTGTAAGTATGAACTTGAAAGTATTCGGGACTGTTAGATCGCCAAGGCAATTCCCGAACCAGAAAATTTGCACCATGTCAATAATACAAGAATCACAGCTCGTGGAGCAATACTCGTCCCATACTGAATTAAATGGCTCGAAGAGTCGATGTATATTTGTGAACAATCATGCCTTGAACTTGTACCTGATATATCCTGACTTGTTCCTGTACCTGACCAGAGGCCCGAAAGATTAAAGACTTGCATAGTCACGGATAACTTGGTGCACAAAGGAGATCTTCGGATCTCGTTCCGCGGACGGTTTCTGGGGCACCATGACCGATCCGACCAGTTGGAACCTCCTGACTGTAGTCGTCTGCGTCGGGCGAAATGTGTGCAATGCCCCATGTACCTCTTGCACACTATTCCGTCCTGAGACTACACCGTCCTCTATGGCGTCGTGCCAGTGACCTCTTGTTCATATAGATAAGTCATCCTCGCTTAGCGGCAATCCGCGTGCGATTTATTGCATCGCATCCAGAATCGGAATAACTGAACGGATACGAGTATAACACACTTGTACATATTTGAACACTTGAACATCTTCTGCAACGTACCTGATAACCCATATAATTCGTGCTCCTGAAACAGAATCTCGTTCACGACACTTGTGTTTGCTTATGCTATTGCCCCTGGATTTTATTATTTATGCTCGTGCTTGGTTTAAATTGGTTTTTCTTGGACAGGGAAGGACGGATGGTAAGTTGGTAAATTTTGCCGTATTACTCATATATCGCACGGCGCACTGCCACACGAGTTAGGCTTTTCATTTATGCCATAAAGCTGATCCTAAGGCAAGAATAGAAAAGATAACTCAATAGATGGTGCACAGAACCTTTATAACGTGTTTGGATTTGTCGAGCAGGCAAGAAGCCTCCCCACCAATGCATTCATGTACTAATAACGCACCAGATTGCTTGCCGGGTGCGGGAGAACCTCGTTCGGTGCAAAAATTCCTTCGTACGAGCTAATTTGTGGAGTTCGCTCTGGAGCCTTGGAACATTGCTTCCGAAACTGAAGCATATATATAAGACATAATGTTGGAATATCGCCTATGTATCATTCCACAAATGTAGCCACTTGGCACGCTTTTATTGTTTCGAGAGAGGGACTTGAGCGACTTGTAATCTCGACCTAACGTCGCTTGTAATACTTTTTCAATATCAATAAAGAGCTTATTTTATTTCCGTAGTTGTGTTATTCAATGCTTCCGCTATTGACGACTCTATGAACTTGTTACCAATCGTCTGCTCGTTTCTTTTTTTGCTGCACTCGGACTATCTGTAAGACTCTGTAGCTTAGACATCTTACCGCCTGTTCGGATCATGGCCTTGTACGGATGCGGCTTACGCTCGTGCGACATCACGTCCAGATGGAAAAGATCGTCCCGCGGGAGCCCTGGCGCGGTGTTTCGCGCCTAGCAGGGACGACCGATTACCTGCGGAAGATCGGGACGTGACAGGATCAAGCTTCTTATCAAGCCAAGCTCGAGCTCAAACCAAGCCAAGTCAAAGTTTAATATAAACAAGTTCAAGCTCAAGCTCAAGCTCAAGCTCTAAAATAAAAAACTTATCAAGCTTGAGCTCGAGTTCGAGTTCGAGTAATTCTAGTCAAGCCAAGCTCATGCTTATAAAAGTTTGGCTCGACTTTTAGTAAAGACTCTTATGTTTTGTTTTTCGATAACCACAAGGTCATTCAAGTTTGGCTGAAGCAGCGATGTGATCCTCTGAATTGACATCGTGCAGTCCGATAGAGATAATGGCAAAGAAGATTTCAGTAAGCAGACTACTACCCTTCACTATATCAGTTCTATTCTCCATAACAAAAATAACATCAGGTTTATGCTTTATATAGTGTTACATGCCACTTCACTATATAAAGCTTTTATATTACGGCCCAATGGTTCACTGACCTAGCTTATATTGTGGCCCAATGGGTTCACTGACCTAGCTTATCATGCATAAAGCATTACGAGTACTGACTGAAGCAAGGGTTTCTCTTCCTACAGTTTTAGCTTCCAACTTATTGAATCTAGCATTAAACTTGCATGATTGCATCTAGCATGTCATTAAAATTTTGGAACAAATCTGTACCAAAAAATTTAAGCCTAACCTTAAGAGGTCTGATCGATACCACACTAATGCAGCACTCTAATGCAGAACAATAAAGGATTTTATGTCAACTTAGAATTTAAACCTTAACATATCTAATTGAAAAATTTAGATTCTGAATTTTTATTTTTGATTTATCTTCTTTTTTTTTCCATTATGAAACTTCCATATATATGCTAGGGAAGGTATAATGCTAGGGAAGGTATAATGGAGAAAAACAGAAAACAAAAAAACTACAATGTCCAAACTTTTCAATTGAGCATATCTTGACTTAAACTCTAAACTGTTATAAAATCCAGGGTCTAAACACTAATTAGCCCTATAATATTTTGATTTGCTATTTGCCCCAAATATACAAATTTTGTGCATGATGTGAAACGAGCCATAACATGCCAGTACTCAGCAAGCACCAGCGAGAAAGTTACACGTTGGCTGGATAATAAAAACGGGATCATATTTGTAATGTATGAAGAGGAGATTAAGGATGAGGTTTGTAGTTGAAGGATGGGATCAAGGAAATCCCAGACAACTATTCTTCATAGTAAAGCAGCAAATCAGCAGTGCAAATTAAGTACTATGAGCCATAAAATAACAAGATACAAAAGGTTAAACTTATATAACTCAATGGGAGAGTCCGATACAGCTGTTAACCATGTATGAATTCCCCATAACTGTTAGAACAATTGTCGTTTTCTTATTGAAAACTTTGTGAATAAAAAATAAAATAAAAATAGACTGATGTTACCGACCTCTGGGAAAGCCGTGCACGAAGCACTGCCCTAAGAGTTGATTCGGGATCTGTGTGCAGACGTTTCCCGAAGCTCCTAGTGGTAAAACCTTCGCACTACAGGTATCTCGTCGCCGCACACGACTCGGAGAGAATGACCAGGACTTAGTTCTGCCCAGAGCTTGGAGACGAGTGAAACGACGAAGAATGGACTGAAATGTATGTTGGCAGCAAGTTTTTGGAGGAAACAATAACTAATTTTCGTTTACAAAGAAAACCATTCATATATAATACTCCATCCAATATGTAACAGTCTGAATTAATTTTCTATTAATTCAGCCATTACACAGACACATGGAGAATGAACCTGGACACAAAATGTATTAACGGTTCAAAATTAAATAGTAACGGACAAAATTAATTTTTCAACGTTCAGAATATTAAACGATAAAAATGAAGAGCAAAAAGAATTTTATGGTCTCAGCCCGAACCCGAAGAGGAAATCGAATCGGCATTCGGCGCCCGCAGATGTGGGCGCGTACCCGCACCCGTTACGCGCGCCGAACCGAACCGAACCGAGCCGAGCCGAGCCGGGCCGGGCCGGGTGGCGGCAGCGGCGCGCGCGTGTGGCCCAAGGGGTTCCCCACACAACAACTTTAAGAAAGAAAAGAAGAGGAACTAATATATGTACACAAGGAGGGGTTGGCCCATCCGATGTGGGACTAAAGAAAAAGAAGGAAATTGAGCTTTTGCTCAAGCAAAGCTAACAACCCCCCTCCCAAAAGGTCAAGTTCCGAAACAAAGATAAGTGTGAAGTAAATAGAGAGAGAGAGAGAGAGAGAGAGAGAGAGAGAGAGAAAGAGCATCTGGGCAGTAAATACTATGCATAGATGAGATGGACTACATCGTTGAATCTCACGTAGTGACTATTGCCTTAATCTGAAGAAGTGCTTGATGGATTATGCCTTGAATCAGACTTCTTGAACCAGATTTAGAAAAATAGCACACATAGTACGCTAGAGGTCCTTGGTCTATCGGGTGGCACTTTTAAATGGCCAGGCGTACTTTTCCACATTCATGAGAGTTGTCTGGGATCGTCCTGTTCCATAGTCGCGGCCTTCACGACCTCTCATATAGGTAAGTCCTTAATGGTTGGTGATATGAATCAACCCAGCATTACAGCTTGGACCTATTAAGAGTTTAACCTCATCTTAACCATATCACGCAGGAACAATGTCACCATAGGGATGGGGAGTCATTGTACACATGTACAGCCGCTTGGGCTTTATTTTAATGAGATTTTAATCTCGAGTCAGTGTTCCATAAAGTCACCTAAGTTCAGCTTGTTTCTACCCATTGAACCGGCTTCTTGGGATCTCCAGTCAGACTCGGTTGGGTTGCCACTGCTGGTGACTAACTTATGGGCTTAACCCCATCCCCCTCGATGATTCTAGGATCCAAGTCCTAGACAGACCCTTCGTCAAGTGATCTGCAAGGTTCTTTTCTGACTTTATATAGTCAAGAACCACATATTTGCCTAGTAGGCTTTTTATTGACTTGAAGCGCAGCTGCAGGTGCCTGTTCATCTTAGCATTCACAGAATCATGCTTTAGTAGTTCAATAACAGATTTATTATCATAGTTTATAGAAATTGCAGGAATGAGACTAAGAGAAACAAGTATATGCATAATAAAATTTTTAAGCCATTCAGCTTATGTGCAAGTTGTATCTAAAGCTATCATTTCGGAGTCCATTGTACTCCTAGCTATGATAGTTTGCTTACAAGAGCCCCAGGAGATTGCAGCTCCTCCTAGAGTAAATACATATCCAGTAGTAGATTTTGTCACGCCCCAGTCCCAAAATATGTAGGACCAGGAATACGTGACACGCCAGCTACGCATTCGACCAGACTCTGGTCTGACTCGAATACGTATAAGCTGTATAATATAAAGGGCACTATCTAGATATCCCATAAATGTAAACCTCTATGTCTCAATCCATAATGTACAACAGTATACAAGAAAGAGCTATATGTGCTAAAGTCGGCCGCCCAATAACACACAAACTCGAATAGACTCGAGAAGAGATGAGTCTATAAAACTAAACTACAACAGCAGATGAATAATCAATATGAATAAAGTAACCATAATGCCGGTAGAAAGATATGAGTACCTGGTACAATGCCGCAAGATATGCCACTCTATCAGCATCTCTAAATGCTCCGCAATCGTCTATGCTGCAAAACTGACAGGGAACCAGGTCCTCAGAGGGACGTAACAAGGTACAAAATACAGCATGCCAAGTAAACAAAAAGTACAAGTGCAACAACATGGTACTCTATCATAACCAAACAAGTGTAACACAGTTTGAAGACAATGTTCGACGCGTGTGCTATCTAAAAGAAAACCGTAGCTCCGGACACGAAAACACACGGGACGTACCGCAGCTTCGGACAAAGAGTCACACGGGTGATACCACTACATTAGATACAGGATCACTACATAGATACTACATAAATATATATAAGCGCGTGCAGAGAAGCCCAAACGTCTAGTAATTGTCTTCCCTATCCCAAGAGGTCAACGATGGTGCGTTGAACCTGAACCTTTATCTAGCAGTCTCGACACACGAAAATAACTCAACAGATGTGACCCTAAGGTCGTTCCAGTCTCTGGTCATGATGTCAGCATCAGGATACAGGAATCTGGCATGATCACAGTGTATGAGTATGTCCTGGGGTATCGATATACTCAGGTACGTACATCGAGGAGCTACGAAGCATCTATCAATTATTCTAAGACGTTACGACGAACGTCAGCACCCGGTTGTGATCCAGACACGAAGTATCGAATGTCAACATAAATACGTGCGCAATGTACATAAAGAACAATAAATATCTGTAATATAAAATACAGGGTGGCAAGGTACACTTGCCTGCGTGCGGCTGCTGATGACGGGGTCCCGGTACCGCGTCCAAGCCCTCAGGTCCTGCAGTACCTAGAGATGAGATACAAACCAATAATTAATAATCTATTCCACGACAGACAGGGATGCGCCACACATTTACACCTAAAATCAGTCTCAATCACAAATAGTTAACTAATAATTCATAGTCCTCAATCTCTGCTCCTTGATCCGAATAATACCTATCTCAAATCACTCACCTGTATAATATCATCAGACCCAATCCTCAATCTCTAATATTCATCGTGATGTTTTTCAGTAGTTCAAGTCATGATCATCCTCGGATTTTTTACCTTGGTATTCACCGACATTAATATGCACGTTTAAATATATCAACCTCGAATAAAAATAAATATTTATCATTTAAACCCTCAATGAATAGATCATAGTGTTATTTCACAACAATTCAATTTGTTCAATAATATTAATCAATGGTGCATATATAAATTGCAATGCCCTAATATCTCAATGCATCTCAATACCTTAAATATTACCCTTGCAATTTCCACCCATGCATATAGTTCATAACCTTCTTATATAATCCCGACACATAAACAATAATCCATGTATTCTCATACCCTATCTCATTTTTATCCATTTATTTCTATTTTAATATACTTATGACGAATAACTACAAGTTCACCATTAAACCCTAATCACCCATTAATAACACATGATCATTTATACTACACTACATCTACACAACATTTTTTAAACACAAACCCTAGCTAATGTACACAAAACCATATATAACAACAATCCTAACTAACACAACACAATATATATCAATATAGGGAGGGGGGAAATTGGTATACCTCGGCGGCGAAGTGGCGGATCGCTGGCCGGAGCGAGGTGGTGCAGGGGGGGTGACCGGAGTGCGGGCTGCCGGATGGGGGTGCACAGCTTGTGGTGGTGGTGGTGAAGCCTGTGGTGGTGGTGGCGAAGCCTGTGGTGGTGGTGGTGGTGATGGTGAGAGCTTGTGGTGATGGTGGTGGTGATCTCGTGGTGGTGGTGGTGGCGAGAGCTTGGGGGGGTGGTGGTGGTGATGGTAAAGCCGGACGGGGAGGACGTGTGGGGCTAAATGGGGCAGGCCAGAGCAAATAGGTCGGATGGGGGAGTAGCCGGATCCGCTGTGGGGGGGACTGCACAGCCGTCGTCGGACGGGGAACTAGATCAGTCGGCCGGACGGGGGGAGAACTGCACAGGCCGGACTGTGTTGCGGGTCAGCAGCGCACCGTCGCTGGAGTTGGGATCCGGGTGCGGGTGCACAGCCGGAGTCGGGGGAACTGCACAGGCGCCGGAGTCGGGAAAAGAACTGTGCTGGAGCCGCCGGCAGTAGGCCGGAGCCGTCGGGGGTGCTCGAACTGGCCGGAGTCGAGTCAGTCGGCCGGCCGGATGGGTTTTCAGGAAGAAGAAGGAAGAAGAAGAAGAAATGAAGAAGAAGAAATGTATGGAAAATAATATGGAGGAGGGAGGAAAGAGAGAGAGAGAGAGAGAGAGGGGGGTTTCAATGCCTAGGGATTAGGGCCGGCTTGGGAGAAGTGAGGGTGATGTTGATATTTTATAGGGAGGTGTGTGAGGGATGTGTGGTGAGGATGTTCTCATTTAAATTGGAGGGCTAGGATTTAACATGGAGGATTGTGTTTCTCCATGCAAAGGATGGGGGGAATGTTGACTAGGTCAAAGAATGGTAGGCTCTCCATTTGGTTATGGGCAATGGGGTGAGGACACCTAAAATAATAAATTGCAACTAAGCCCCATAAATTTGGAAAATTGCACTAACACATGAAATAATGCAAAAATTATGGGAAATTGGTGTTTGGTGATTTGTATGGTGAGTGGGTGTTGTGTGTGTGGCATGGGTTTAATTTAATGGCCATTAGGATTAATTGGAGATTAAAAAATAGGATTAGACAAAATTGGTATCCCCGATTTAAATAGAATTAAAGTGTCCCGCGCTCTTAAACTAAATGGGGGCACTTGGGATCAAAATTTGGAAATGACACAAAGGTCAAAAATGGTGGAGGCTTGGATTCAGTCTTGGACCCTTTAGTTGGTCCAGCTCAACGGGTTAAGTTGGTATCTCAAAATTGAGGGTAACGACACAGGTGTCCGACATGGAATTAAATATAGGATTTAGGATACGGGAAGTTGTGCGATTAATTTAAGGCACAACGGATTTGACTTTTTGTGTGACAAAAAATCCAGTACCTAAATTGGCGAGTCAAGTCAGAAGTACAATAGTCCGATAGAATTTATGGGCTGATATTGGGCTCCAAATAATTTAGCAATGGTAGGACGCGCCAGGGGTTTAATTAAATAAAATAACAGACAAACTCAACTCTACTCTAAACCTCAACATCTGCTGCTAATCCAAAATTTTCCAAATCCGAACCTGACTATCTATGGAATTAATCTAGGGAGTTTACATTCTTCCCAACTTAGAAAAATTTTGTCCCCGAAATTAAAAGTAAAGCACGATAATAGCTAAGAGAATTTTAAAACAACTAGTAATCAAATGCCGTACGCAAATTCGTACCTTGCTCCTCAAATAAGTACGGGAACCGCTGCCGAATAGAATCCTCGCGCTCCCAAGTAGACTCGCCTGGCGAATGGTGCTTCCATGCCACTCTGACCAGTCGAATCGTCTGCCCTCTCAAAGTCTTCTCGTTGTGATCGAGGATCTCAACTGGCTGCTCTACGTAAGATAGACTAGGCCCGACTGTAATCTCCGAATGATCAAGCACGTGGCTAGGGTCTGCGACATATCTTCTCAGCTGCGATACGTGAAATACGTCATGCACTCCCTCTAATGATGGAGGCAATACAAGATGGTAGGCCACTTCGCCCACTCGTTCTAAGATGTCAAAAGGCCCGATGTACCTCGGACTCAGCTTGCCTCTGCCTCCGAATCTGATGGTACCCCGAGTAGGCGATATCCTCAAAAATACATGGTCACCCTTCTTGAACTCCAATGGTCTGCGGTGCGCATCTGCCTAATATTTCTGTTTGTCCTGTGCTGCACGCAGGTGGCTCTGAATCTGCTTGACCTTCTCCACTGTCTGTGTTACCAACTCTGGATCAAGTATCTGACGCTCTCCCATGCCACTCCATCAAACTGGCGACCTATATTTCCTACCGTACAGTACCTCATAAGGTGCCATCTCTATGCTAGCCTGATAACTGTTATTGTAGGAGAATTCCACCAAGTGTAGGTGGTCCTCCCAAGATCCTCCAAAATCAATCATGCACGCCCTCAACATATCCTCTAATATCTATATCGTGCGCTCTGACTGACCACCAGTCTGTGGATAATATGCAGTGTTGAAATTGAGACGAGTTCCTAGGCTCTCCTGCATACTCCGCCAAAAATACGACATGAATCTGGAATCACGATCCGATACGATGCTGACAGGTACTCTATGTAATCGTACTATCTGCCTCATATACATGTCAGCTAAAATCTTCGTGGACTGCCCCACTCTGAAGGGCAAGAATTGTGCAGACTTGGTGAGTTTGTCTACGACAACCCAAACTGCATCCTTCCCGCTAGGGCTCCGCGGGAATCCTGTGACAAAGTCCATGGAAATGTGTTCCCACTTCCACTCGAAAATGGGAAGTTGCTGCAATAATCCTACAGTCCTCTGATGTTCAGCCTTGACTTGCTGACAAACTAAATATTTTGCCACGAATCTTGCAACTTCTCTCTTCATCCCATGCCACCAGAAATGCTGCCTCAAGTCTCGGTACATCTTTCTACCCCCCGGGATGAATGGAATAAATCGAGCTATGTGCCTCGGTCATCAACTCTTGGCGTAGCTTGCCACTCGGAACATATAGGCGATCTCCATACCTCAACGTTCTGTCTTCATGAATCCTGAGTCCCGTCTGCATGCCGGCCTCTGTCATCTCTCGTAGATGTCGAAATCTCGCATCTGTAGGTAGGGCTGCCCTGATCCTCTCAATCAGTGTAGACTGAACCTCGAGACTGGCCATCTGTCCATCCATGCCTGGCAATACAATCTCAATCCCAAGCTCCTGGAGGTCCTCTAGCAATTGTCGCTGAGTCGTCAAAAAGTATGCCATGGGCTTCCTGCTTAAGGCATCTGCTACTACATTCGCCTTGCCAGGGTGGTACTGCAACTCAATGTCATAATCTGTCATCAACTCTAGCCAGCGCCTCTGTCTCATGTTGAGCTCTTTCTATGTGTAAACGTACTTCAGGCTTTTATGATTTGTGTAAATCTCAACACTCTCACCATAAAGGTAATGTCTCCATAGATTTAGTGCAAATATCACTGCAGCTAGCTCCAAATCGTGCGTCGGATAGTTCTTCTCATGAACTCTCAGCTGTCTCAATGCGTAGGCTATCACCTTGCCGTGTTGCATCAGTACACATTCCTAATTCGCTCCCAGACGCATCATCGTATACTATAAATCCTCCTGATCCTGAAGGTAGTGTCAAAATCGGTGCTGATGTCAAACGCTTCTTCAGCTCATCGAAAGCCGTATGACACTCGTCGGTCCAGATAAACTCCTCGCCTTTACGCGTCGGCCGCGTCATAGGCACAGCTATCCTCGAGAAGTTTTCCACGAACCTCCGATAATATCCGGCAAGTCCGAGGAAACTCCTAACCTCTATAACTGATGTAGGGGTAGGCCATGTCTCAACTGCAGCTATCTTCTCCGGGTCAACTGCTAGTCCATCTCCGGTGATTATGTGCCCCAGAAATGGTACTCTATCCAGGCAAAACTCATATTTGCTGAGCTTGGCGTACAACCTCTCATGTCTCAGCGTATCTATCACGATCGTGAGATGCCTCTCATGCTCCTCCTGGATCTTGGAATATACCAAGATATCGTCGATAAATACCACCACGAACTTATCTAAGTACTGGTGGAAGACATTATTCATCAAACACATAAATACAGCTGTCGTATTGGTTAAACCAAACGGCATGACTAAAAACTCATAGTGGTCATACTTCGTCCGAAAGGCCGTCTTCTGGATGTCCTCTCTCCGTACCTTGATCTGATGATAACCGGATCTGAGATCGATCTTCGAGAATACACATGCACCGCTAAGATGATCAAACAAATCATCGATGTACGGCAGTGGATACTTGTTCTTTATCGTTACAACATTTAGTGCCCTGTAATCGATACACAAGCGTACCGTCCTGTCCTTCTTCGGTACAAACAGAATGGGTGCTCCCCATGGAGATACACTAGCCCGTATGAAACCCTTATCTAAGAGATCATCTACTTGGACTTTCATCTCAACCCACTCCTTCGGTGCTAGTCTGAAGACGGAAAAATAACCGGCTCGGCTCTTGGAGTCAACTCTGTAGCAAACTCTATCTCTATATCAGGTGGCAGGCCTGAAAGATTCTCTAGAAATACATCCTCAAACTCTGATATAATACGGTGGTACACTGGTTCACCTCCTATATTGTATGCCTCAAAGGTAGATGGGCACCATGCTCCCAGGCTCTCTGAAGAAACTCAAACTCAGGGTAATCCGGTGGTCTAAGGATGACACACCCACGACGGCAATCAAGCATTGCGTGGTATTGGCTCAACCAATCCATGTCTAGGATAATGTCATAGTCTAGACTTTAACCTTAAGATAAATTCTCCTGTTCTATTTTCAACAGCAATCCTCAAAAGGAAATATTTCCTTGCCTAATGTATAATTCCTCTTCTCCTCAAGGTTTTCCCTAAAATTTTATTCCTCGAATTTCTTCTTTTCGTTATTCATTTCTTCAAGTCACAAGTACAATAATGGTATTACTCAGGCACATACTAGAATTCTTGGAATCCGATCATTGTCTTCCAAGTGAGATCCTAAAATTTTTTATCTCCTCTGGCTCATAATCTTCGTTCCTAGCATTGATATCATATACAACCACTAGTTTCCATCATCAGGCTATGCATTTCCATAAATTATTCTAGGTCATGATCAATAATCCTTCCAGCTCTCAGTACTTCCAAGATCACTGCTACCTCAAGCACGGGTAGGGTACTACTGGATCCAATTCTCTTACTACCCTTCCATACTAGTTCTAGAATCTAAAAAACCTATCAATCTATCCTGATAAGGTAACAATCTTCTCAGAGAAAGGTATACGAATTCTGTCTTCTGTCGTCTGGTCTTCGATCTTCTTCTGGAGGGAAATCATCAGGCACAAGCATCATTCTTCGCGAATAATAGGGGATGACAACAATGATAACGATATTGACAGAAATTGAACGAATGCAAATTGGAAGTCCAAGGGCGATAATCACATACAAAGAGTTTTTAAAATCGATTATGGATTGAGATCCTATTCAACAATCATAATACCTATTCCTAATTTGCAGGCTCACTTGGCACAGTCAGGTGACCAAGACGATTTAAATCTGACCTGCATAGGCCACTACAAAAATATGTCACGCCCCAGTCCCAAAATACGTAGGACCAGGAATACGTGACACGTCAGCTACGCATTCGACCAAACTCTGGTCTGACTCGAATACGTATAAGCTGTATAATATAAAGGGCACTATCTAGATATCCCATAAATATAAACCTCTATGTCTCAATCCACAATGTACAACAGTATACAAGAAAGAGCTATATGTGCTAAAGTCGGTAGCCCAATAACACACAAACTCGAATATACTCGAGAAGAGATGAGTCTACAAAACTAGGCTATAACAGCAGATGAATAATCAATATGAATAAAGTAACCATAATGCCGGTAGAAAGATATGAGTACCTGGTACAATGTCGCAAGATATGCCACTCTGTCAGCATCTCCAAATGCTCCGCAATCGTCTATGCTGCAAAACTGGCAGGGAACCAGATCCTCAGAGGGACGTAATAAGGTACAAAATATAGCATGCCAAGTAAACAAAAAGTACAAGTGTAACAACATGGTACTCTATCATAACCAAACAAGTGTGACACAGTTTGAAGATAATATTCGACGCGTGGGCTATCTAAAATAAAACCGTAGCTCCGGACACGGAAACACACGGGACGTACCGCAGCTCCGGGCAAAGAGACACACGGGTGATACCACTACATTAGATACAGGATAATTACATAGATACTACATAAATATATATAAGCGCGTGCAGAGGAGCCCAAACGTCTAGTAACTGTCTTCCCCATCCCAAGCGGTCAACGATGGTGCGCTGAACCTGAACCTCTATCTAGCAGTCTCGACACACGAAAATAACTCAACAGACGCGACCCTAAGGTCGTCCCAGTCTCTGGTCATGATGTCAGCATCAGGATACAGAAATCTAGCACGATCACAGTGTATGAGTGTGTCCTGGGGTGCTATGAAGCATCTATCAATTATTCTAAGACGTTACGACGAACGTCAACACCCGGTTGTGATCCGGACACGAAGTATCGAACGTCAACATAAATATGTGCGCAATGTACATAAAGAACAATAAATATCTGTAATCTAAAATACAGGGTGGCAAGGTACACTTGCCTGCGTGCGGCTGCTGATGACGGGGTCCCGGTACCGCGTCCAAGCCCTCAGGTCCCGCAATACCTAGAGATGAGATACAAACCAATAATCAATAATCTATTCTACGACAGACAGGGATGCGCCACACATCTACACCTAAACTCAGTCTCAATCACAAATAGTTAACTAATAATTCACAGTCCTCAATCTCTGCTCCTTGATCCGAATAATACCTATCTCAAATCAATCACCTGTATAATATCATCAGACCCAATCCTCAATCTCTAATATTCATCGTGATGTTTTTCAGTAGTTCAAGTCATGATCATCCTCAGATTTTTTACCCTGGTATTCACCGACATTAATATGCACGTTTAAATATATCAACCTCGAATAAAAATAAATATTTATCATTTAAACCCTTTATGAATAAATCATAGTGTTATTTCGCAATAATTTAATTTGTTCAACAATATTAATTAATGGTGCATATATAAATTGCAATGTCCTAACATCTCAATGCATCTCAATACCTTAAATATTACCCTTGCAATTTTCACCCATGCATTTAGTTCATAACCTTCTTATATAATCTTGACACATAAACAACAATCCATGTATTCTCATACCCTATCTCATGTTTATCCATTTATTTCCATTTTAATATACTTATTACGAATAACCACAAGTTCACCATTAAACCCTAATCACCCATTAATAACACATGATCATTTATACTACACTATATCTACACAAAAAAATTTTAAACACAAACCCTAGCTAATGTACACAAAACCATATATAACAACAACCCTAACTAACACAACTTAATATATATCAATATAGGGAGGGGGAAAATTGGTATACCTCGGCGGTGAGGTGGCGGATCGCTGGCCGGAGCGAGGTGGTACAGGGGGGTGACCGGAGTGCGGGCTGCCGGATGGGGGTGCACAGCCTGTGGTGGTGGTGGTGAAGCCTGTGGTGGTGGTGGCGAAGCCTGTGGTGGTGGTGGTGGTGGTGATGGTGATGGTGAGAGCTTGTGGTGATGGTGGTGGTGATCTCGTGGTGGTGGTGGTGGTGGCGAGAGCTTGGGGTGGTGGTGGTGGTGGTGATAGTGAAGCCGGACGGGGAGGACGTGTGGGGCTGAATGGGGCAGGCCGGAGCAAATAGGTCGGATGGGGGAGTAGCCGGATCCGCTGCGGGGGAACTGCACAGCCGTCGCCGGACTGGGAACTAGATCAGTCGGCCGGACGGGGGGAGAACTGCACAGGCCGGACTGTGTTGCGGGTCAGCAGCGCACAGTCGCCGAAGTTGGGATACGGGTGCACAGCCGGAGTCGGGGGAACTGCACAGGCGCTGGAGTCGAGAAGAGAACTGTGCTGGAGCCGCCGGCAGTAGGCCGGAGCCGCCGGGGGTGCTCGAACTGGCCGGAGTCAAGTCAGTCGACCGGCCGGATGGGTCTTCAGGAAGAAGAAGGAAGAAGAAGAAGAAATGAAGAAGAAGAAATGTATGGAAAATAATATGGAGGAGGGAGGAGAGAGAGAGGGGGGGTTTCAATGCCTAGGGATTAGGGCCGGCTTGGGAGAAGTGAGGGTGATGTTGATGATTTATAGGGAGGTGTGTGAGGGATGTGTGGTGGAGATGTTCTCATTTAAATTTGAGGGCTAGGATTTAACATGGAGGATTGGGTTTCTCGATGCAAAGGAAGGGGGAAAAATGTTGACTAGGTCAAAGAATGGTAGGCTCTCCATTTGGTCATGGCCAATGGGGTGAGGACACCTAAAATAATAAATTGCAACTAAGCCCAATAAATTCGAGAAATTGTACGAACACATGAAATGATACAAAAATTGTGGGAAAATTGGTGTTTGGTGATTTGTATGGTGAGGGGGTATTGTGTGTGTGGCATGGGTTTAATTTAATGGCCATTGGGATTAATTGGGGATTAAAAAATAGGATTAGACAAAATTGGTATCCCCGATTTAAATAGAATTAAAGTGTCCCGCGCTCTTAAATTAAATGGGGGCACTTGGGGTCAAAATTTGGAAATGACACAAAGGTCAAAAATGGTGGGGGCTTGGAGTCAGTCTTGGACCCTTTAGTTGGTCCGGCTCAACGGGTTAAGTTGGTATCTCAAAATTGAGGGTAACGACACAGGTGTCCAACATGGAATTAAATATGAGATTTAGGATACGGGAAGTTGTGCGATTAATTTAAGGCACAACGGATTTGATTTTTTGTGCTACGAAAAGTCCAGTGCCTAAATTGGCGAGTCAAGTCAAAAGTACAATAGTCCGATAGAATTTATGGGCTGATATTAGGCTCCGAATAATTTAGCAATGGTAGGGCGCGCCAGGGGTTTAATTAAATAAAATAACAGACAAACTCAACTCTACTCTAACCTCAACATCTGCTGCTAATCCAAAATTATCCAAATCCGAACCTGACTATCTATAGAATTAATCGAGGGACTTTACAGATTTTATATCATGTGAGTCAGTTACTCATTTTGCATCTGAATAACCTTCTATGATATCAGAGTGCCTAGTAAAATGAAGTTTGTAATCTAGGGTGCCCTTGAGATATCTAAATACCCTATCCATGGTAGTCCAATGTGACTGATTTGGGTTACTGGTATATCTACTTAGTCTCCCAATAGCAAATGCAATATCAGGTCTTGTCCTGTTTGTTATATACATAAGGGAGCCTATTATCTGTGAATATTTATGTTGTTCCAAAGGTGATCCTTCATTCTTTTTTAGTATAATACTGCTGTCATAAGGAGTAAGGACAGGTTTCTTATCAAATAACTCAAACTTTTTTAGTATTTTTTCAATTGAATATGCTAAAGATAGAGTATAACCCTCTTTGCCTTTGTTCACTTGCATTCCTAAAATTAAGTTGGCTTCTCCTAGGTCTTTCATATCAAACTGGCTAGATAAATAGTTCTTTGTAATATTTATCAATTCCAATGATGAACCTAGGATAAGGATGTCATCTACATACAAGCATATAATGACACAACTTTTACATGTACCTTTAGAGTATATACATTTATCATACTCATTTGACAAGAAACCATATTCACAAATTACTTTGTCAAATTTATTTTGCCATTGTTTGGGAGCTTGTTTCAAGCCATAGAGGGATTTTACTAGTCTGCAAACTTCCTTTTCTTGACCTTTAGCAATAAAATCTTCAGGTTGGTCCATATAAAGTTCTTCCTCTAGATCTCCATTCAAAAATGCTGTCTTTACATCCATTTGATGGATTAGCATATCATGAATGGATGCTAAGGCCAAGAGAGTTCTAATGGATGCGATCCTAGCTACAGGAGAGTAGATATCAAAATAATCTAACCCTTTCTTCTGGGTAAAACCTTTAGCAACTAATCTAGCTTTGTATTTCTCTATAGTACCATCGGTTCTGAGTTTCTTCTTGAAAATCCACTTACAACCTATTGGTTTATTGCCTAAAGGTAGATCTGTTAGAAACCAAGTGTTATTCTCTATGATGGAGTTGTGTTCACTATTAATGGCTTCTTTCCAGAAGGGAGCATCAGGAGACGACATTGCTTCTTCATAAGTTGAGGGATCACCCACTATCAAAAAAGTGAAGAATCCTTCTCCTAATTTTTTTTTCAATCATATTCCTTTTACTCCGTCTAGGTTCTAAGTCTTGTTCAGATTGTGAGCTCGGTATATGGACATGAGAACTAGTAGAGGGTATGGAGGAAGAGATTGAACTTCTATCCTTAAAAGGAAATATGTTTTCAAAGTAAACTGCATCTCTTGCTTCTATAATGGTATTGTTAGATATTTCATTTACTTCTGAGTGAGTCACTAGAAATCTATTGGCATAGCTGTCTAAGGCATATCCTATGAAAACAGCGTCTACAGTCTTGGGACCAATCTTTCTCTTTTTAGGTTCAAAAATTCTGACTTTAGCAAGGCATCCCCAAACTCTAAGGTAATTAATCCTAGGATCTCTACCTTTCCAAAGCTCATAGGGAGTTTTATCTTTTGTCTTACTAGAAATACTATTAAGAATATAACAGACAGTTAAAAGGGCTTCTTCCCACAAGTTATCAGGAGCACCAGAACTGAGAAGTATGGCATTCACCATATCTAACAGAGTGCGGTTCTTGCGTTCAGCAACTCCGTTAGACTGAGGTGAATATGGAGCAGTTACCTCATGAATTATTCTATGTTCTTCACAGAAGTTAATCATTTTGTTTGAGGTATATTCTCCACCACGATCAGATCTAAGGATCTTAATCTTCCTTTCTAATTGATTCTCAGCTTCATATTTGTAGACCTTAAATTTATCTAGAACTTCATCTTTGGTTTTGAGAAGGTAGATATAACAATACTTTGAATAATCATCTATAAACGTAACAAAGTATTTTCTACCGCCTCTGGTCAAAATCCTATTTGAGACACATACATCACTATGGATAAGTTCTAGAATGTCAGAATTTCTTTCTACAGATTTGAATGATAATTTAGTGTGTTTGGCTTGAACACAAATCTCATATTTGTGTTTATCATATATTGGAGTCTTGGGAATAAGATCTAAAGTCATCATTCTTTTAATAGAACCTAGGTTCACATGACCTACTCTGCCATGCCAAATATTTGAAGATTCTATATTAGAGACAATGAGAGATCAATCAGAAATTTTATTCATTGTGCTTAAAATGAAAAGACCGTCTTTTACAAAGCCTTTTCCTATAAAGAAGTCATGCTTAGAAAATACAACTTTATTTGCCTCCATTATAATTTTGTATCCTGAGGCTACAAGAAGGGATCCACTACTTAGGTTTCTCCTGACAGACGGCACATGAAGAACATCATGAAGAGTTAAGATTTTTCCTGATGTCATCTTCAGGTCAACTTTTTCTCTTCCAATAATTTGTGCCGTTGAGCCATCTCCTAGGGTCACACCTCCTCCACTTGATTCCTAATAGTTTGAAAAACATTAGCGATCAAACGAAAGGTGAACATTAGCTCCAGAATCCAACAACCACCAATTATCAGAATGGTAAGAGAGGTTAATAAATGGTTGAAAGCTTACAGACCTGAAGGAACTCGAAGAACCTTTGTGAAGCATGTTCGCTTCTGGTCTAACTGAGCCCTTTCCTTTGTAGGAGGTCTGGACAGCTTTCTTCTTCCTATGGTAGAAGTTGGTGGCCATATGGTTTATTTTACCACACACAAAATAAAATCTCTTTTGATCCTGACTCTGACTGGAGTTTGTAGGTTTATGGTCTTGGTGATGATGGTTAGGCAGAAAGTTTTTCTTCTTCTTGAAGAAATTCTTTTTGGATTTATAATGAAAATTAGATTTGGGTTTTCCTTGGCCTTCTACAAGGTTTACCTTAGCTTTAGATTCAGTCTTAGGCTTAGACCTCAATCTAATTTGTTCTTCGGTTCTAATTTTCTTTAGAACTTGATTGTAGGTAAGATCTCCTTGTGTATGGATAAGTTCCTCAGTAATATCAGACCAAGAGGGAGGTAACTTGTCTATTATGCATGCTATTTTATGCTCATTTGAGAAAGATGGGCCTTTGGCTTGAATATGCCTAAGGTATCCTTGGAATTCATGGAGCTGGTCATTCATTGGCTTGTTATCTACCATAAAATACCTATTAAAGGTTGAAGAATTAAATCTTTCTATTCCGGCATCATCACAGCCGTATTCATCTTTTAAGGCTTTCCAAAGTTCTTTAGCGCTCTTGTATTCAAAAAATATATCATACAAGGATTCAGATAATGCGCTTAGAATTCTATGAAAGCAGTGGAAGTCTATCTCTTTAGGGATTTTTGGTTTCGAGGAGGTGGACACTCCTATGTCAGACTCAGTATCATCAGAATCATTTGTGATGGGTGTGGACCCATCAATGGCTGAAATAAGTCCTAAGGTCGTGAGCCAAAACTTCATTTGGCTCTGCCATCTTTTAAAGTATGAGCCATCAAACTTAACATGTTTTGCAGTAGAGGATTCCTCCTTACCAGTCATGTTTGCAGTCTGAAAAATATAAATTTAGGTGGTCTTTGCTAATCAATCTTAAAATCTTTAGTTTTTCAAGTGTTGATCAACTCAGGTTAGCTGTAGGGGCCGGTTCCCAGCTAGCGGCGGTCCGAAGACTCTTAAGTACCATGTCGCTTAGTGCTATTTACACCCGGTTGACAGAAGGACCCTTTCGGCTTGTGCTCGAGTTTGCCTCTACTTTGAAACTTTAGATTTGAAGATTTTATTTGCAATTTTCTTTTTACCAAACTATTTTTTTTTTGGTCCTAGATTGCTTTGAAAATACTAAGTGATTATTTATGTTACAATTAAAAGGAATTTTGTGATTGTTAGAAAAATTATCGTTTTCTTATTAAAAACTTTGTGAATAAAAAATAAAATTAAAATATACTGATGTTACCGGCCTCTAGGGAAGTCGTGCACGAAGCACTGCCCTAAGAGTTGATTCGGGATCTGTGTGCAGACGTTTTTCGAAGCTCCTAGTGGTAAAACTCCCGCACTACCGGTATCTCGTCGCCGCACACGACTCGGAGAGAATGACCAGGACTTAGCTCTGCCCAGAGCTTGGAGACGAATGAAATGACGAAGAATGGACTGAAAAGTATGTTGGCAGCAAGTTTTTGGAGAAAATAATAACTTATTTTCGTTTACGAAGAAAATCATTCATATATAATACTCCATCCAATATGTAACGGTCTGAATTAATTTTCTATTAATTCAGCCGTTACACAGACACATGGAGAATGAACCTGGACACAAAATATATTGACGGTTCAAAATTAAATAGTAACGGACAAAATTAATTTTTCAACGTTCAGAATATTAAACGAAAAAATGAAGAGGAACAAAAAGAATTTTATGGTCTCAGCCCGAATCCGAAGAGAAAATCGAATCGGCATTCGGCGCCGGCAGATGTGGGCGCATACCCGTACCCGTTACGTGCACCGAACCGAGCTGGACGGCGGCGGCGGCGCGCGCGTGTGGTCCAAGGGGTTTCCCACACAACAACTTTAAGAAAGCAAAGAAGAAGAACTAATATATGTACACAAGGAGGGATTTGCCCATCCGATGTGGGACTAAAGAAAAAGAAGGAAATTGAGCTTTTGCTCAAGCAAAGCTAACAATAACATCATAAAGAATGTGGATGATCACAGCAATGGAAAACGTCCTTCAGCAGCAATGGTAAAGAGAAGGATCCATTTATTTATTTATTTATTTATTTTTGCGATGTCCGATGATATGTACGGACACCTTCCTACGATTTGATCCCGAGATTTGACTTACACAAAGCCCTCTTCCTCAATTTCCTTTTTCTTTTGAAGTACTCCTAGGCTATGTCTCGTTGCTGAGAAAGAGAAGGAACACAAATGAAAACTATATAAATAAGATCCCATTTCACATGAAACCAGTGTTTGAAAAACCGGATCGTATCGGATCGGACCGTCCGGTTCAACCGATTGACCAATAAACCAGTTATTTTTTCGATCCGGTTCAATGTTGACCCACTATTTTATTTCAAAATTTTATTATAAATAATTTTTTGTAAAAATTAGTGTACATGAAGGATTAAACATAGGCTATTTAGATTAATTTAGTGGTTGAACCAACTAGTTAAATGATTTGATCTAATCCAAATTTCAGTGTTGGCCGGATCGATTTTCGGTCCGATTTTTAAAAACACTTTACACTGAGTCATTGACCAAACACAACATCAAAATTTGAACCATTGTGGTTCGATTTGGGTTGGTGGATGGATTGAAAAACAGAGTATGGCAAAGTTGTAGCCATTGATGCAATAGACACCTCCAATTAATCGAGGAACGTCACCTCACCATCTCCAGCCACCCTCCGGACAAGAAGTCTTCGAATGTTAATTTTTTTCCTATCCCAATGTAAGTTCTTTGTATTATTTTTTACTTTGTTTTGGGAGATTTAATCTCACATTGACAAACCACCAATGTGTATATCTCAACAAATAAATTTGCTTAGTATTGATATATGCACATGAAATGATGACCTATATAGATTAACTTTCCTAGAGGGATTAAGTATGAACTCCATTATCACAATCTTTATTTTGTCACTACCTTTGAGAAGTTTTTCTTAGGAGCTAAGTCCCAAAGGGACTTAGAGATTCGGATTCAGACTCGGATTCGGGCCCAATGACGCAAAGTGACACTTTGTTAGCGCACTTTGCACTTAGCACGTCAACATCGTCGCATGACGCTCGTGCGCTCATTTTATGTGCGAGTTACATGCATGATTGCTTGTTCGGACGCATGTTTCGTGGAGCCATGCTGCCTGCAGCACATGAGGCCAGGTACCATGCGGACATGTGCCCATGAGGCCAGGGACCATGCGGTCAGGTGCCCATGCGACTAGGTGCACATGCGACCCGGTGTCCAGGCGACCAGGAGCGCATCCGGCTAGGTGAGCATGCGACCAGGTCCCCATGCGGCCAGGAGCCATGCGGTCAGGGGTGCATGCGGCCAGGTGCTCATGCGGCCCGGTGCGCATGCAGCCAGGAGCCCATGCGGTCAGGGGCCTTGCGGGCTGGAACTATCCGACAAGGCGCTATGCGGCCAGCAAGTTAGCTTGAGCGAGTCAAGTGCTGAGGAGACAGGGACTGCTGTTGGCGGCTCGGTGCAGTGCTGTCTGCTCTGTGCAGTACAGTGCGCAGGCGGCTCGTGGCTCTCTGTGCCACGTGGTTGCAACTTTCGGCGCCTAACGGCATTTTTTGCTCTGTGCAGTATAGCGGCGCAGGCAACGCATGTGGCCTGATTTTTTTCTCAGGTCGCATGGAAGCTGAAATCCTCTTTAAATAGAGGCTCTCCTCTTTCATTTAGAGTGTTGGAAAAATTGAGAGAGAGAGAGAGAAAAACCGAGAGCACCAGCAGGACCTGCGGTAGCAGTTAGCATCCTTCCAAAGGAATCTTTCGAGTGATCCGAAGGTGACCAAGAACGTTTCAGAAGTTCTCGTGTGAACTTGCTGGATCCTGAGAGCAGATGGTTTTGATCACCCCATCAAAAGTTTTCTTATTTGTATTTCTGTTCTTGTTCCCGTTCTTTTCGGTGTAGCGTTTGAGAACGTAAGAGAAGAACGGTTTTCTGATTTTTGTTGTATTTGTAATTTTTTGAAATTGTCAGTTTGTAACATGTTCCTTGTATAGTGGTTCTGTGGAATTGTGGGTCACTGTAAAAAAAATCTTGTGTGAATCTTAATACACGAACTTCTCTTCTGAAGTTTATAGTGATAAACTATTATATGAATCTCTATTTGACTACCTCTTCTTGTTTGATCTGACTTCGGACTAACAGATACCTCCAATTAATCGAGGAACATGGCATTCACCTCACCATCTCCAGCCACCCCCCGGACAAGAAGTCTTCGAATGTTAAATTTTTTTTCTATCCCAAATGTTAGTTCTTCGTATTATTTTTGACAGTTGTTGCAAAGATGGACAGTTGTTGCAAAGAGGGAAGAACTCATTTTCGTCTAAATGCTCTACTAATTATCTTATTTTCAAATAGTCACAAAACCCTCTTTATCTCCTAGTCAAGTTGCAATGGCTCAGGGGACTTCCTTTGTATGTGCGCCACCAAGAGGAAAACGTAAAGTTACAATATGATTCATGAATCCTTTTGCATTGATCCTAAATCCTAATATTAGTTGATCTCCATGATCGATTCATCTGACTCGGAAGCACCAAATTACACTACTGAAACATGGCTGCTTAGGTGATGCCCATGCTCATCACACTATATATTTAGAGAAACATGCTTGCTTACCAGAGGCGGATGCAGAAATCTAAAAAATAAAGCCTGTATAAGTAAAATTCTCAACTCTGTATTTTAGAAATTGAAAATAAAATAATGTAAATAAATGATTGAATTTCGATGAATTGAATCAAACACTCATATGACTATACTTTTATAAGGGACGAAAAGACATAAAATGTGAATAGACACAATGTTTGGACAATGAATACGCCTATTCCAATAGACACAAATATTGTAAATTGGAAACACATTTAATTTTCAATAACACAACCATTGAAAACATTCATTCATTTTTTGGATTATTTCCAACAAAATCGACATCAAATGTAACGAAAGTCTAAAACTAAAATCATATACTAAAGCATAAAAAATACTATAACAAGAAAAATGTATATTTGCCTGGATAATTGTCCAAGTCTGTAGCGTTCAGGGTACGGTACGATTTCGATTCTAGACTTAGTTAATCCAAAAAGACTATGAATAGAAATATAAGTTTATTTATTATTATTAAGTTAAATATTAAACTATATGTATTAAATTATTTCTCTCTCAATTACTAATCTAGGTTATAATTTCTAGATTTACTTGCTAACAAAATAGCTTAAATGATACAAAAGGTCACACACATTTTTTTTACATACACACGAACATATTATTACTAATACAATTGGGGGGGTGATACATAACTGGAACTATTTCAGTAGTTAAAAACCTGAAACAAACCATTGTACATGACTGTTGTTTTGGGCAGGTATTACCTGCAGAAGTGTTCTCTCAGCATTAGCTGCACAAGGGTGAGTATGCGGTGTCGGGATCGGCCCTGGCTCAGGACAGTCAGGACGACCGCTCACGAGGTTCCTTTCTGGTTATGCATCTGAAATTGAATCTTGGCTGAGGATTCATCGAGGGGTGTCGAAGAAAGCAAACAAATTAACCAAAGTGGGATGTTTTTCGCGACAAGATATAGGGTGAGTTTTGTCAGTGCATGTACTCTCAAAAAAGGAAAGAAGAGAGGAAGACAAATAGAGTTTCGATATAGGCAATTGAGAGATTGTGTTTTTGACTCTCATAGTTGTTTGACTGGCCTTCTTTGATCAAAAGGAGCTCATAATGCAAGAGCTTTTGAACCCATGATACCAACCTTACGCCACTTTACCAAAGTTGATTGGGTTAGGCCACTTGAACCCTTGCCTTAAAGAAAAAAAAGAAGGTATTTCTTTCAATGAAAGATATAAAGCTGAACATTAGCAATTATATACTTAGACGAACTTTGCAACTTTTTTGGTGATAAATTATACAAATTATATTACTTTTGGGGATGTAAAAGTGGGAGAGATTTGAATCCTTGTTTGAATACTAATCGCTTGCATGCCTCTTTACAAAAAGGTAATGCTAGATCTTCGTCATCATGGAAATATAACAAATATTACGTACATATATTCACAGTGCACATTTGGTCCCGTGAAATGCTAATTTAGTGTTCCGTCTTGTTCGGAACTGCTCATAAAGCTAGAATGCTTATCTTAATTCTCAGGAAAAGAAAAGATGAAACACACATAAGATGTGGCTAAGGATTGTTAGTCCCGGGGCTTTAGCCAAAGATGGATGTACATGAACAAAGGTTATCGTTTTTCAATGAAGGCGAGATCAAGGATTTATCCAACGGACTTCCTCGCAGAAAATTATAGATTACAATTATAAACTATAAAATAACTGTTCTTCCTTGCAAACGTAGTTGTCCTCGGACAGAACAGATTACAAATAGAGAAGAGAAGGGAGAAGATGAAGATGATTGGTCTATGCTTCCTGGGATGATGAAGATCATTACCGTTGCTCAAAGCAAGATTTGTCCCACATGATCTGCTTCCGGGAATCAGCAAGTTCACGAACAACTTCTGGAACGCTCGATGTCACCTCCTTTCTGGACTTGCACAAACTCCCTGAACTCTAATGGTGGCAGCAGCAACAACTCTCTTCGTCTCTGTCTTTTCTGAAGTAAGTTCTCAAAGGGGCACGCAGAGAGTATTTATAGGCACATGACGGAAACCCTAATCCTAAACCTAGCCGCCAATCAGTTATAAAAAAGATAGGAATGCACTAAAATCAAATCTCACAAAATTCGGATTTAAATTAATGCTCATATATTTCCATAACTGACTAAATCTGCAATTAGCGGAGACGAGCGTATAAAGAAGCACAAACAAAGCTGTGCGGACTAAGCCTCGCGTACTCAGCCACGCGTAATAAGCCTGGCGTACTAAGCCGTGCGTACTAAGCCCCGCGTACTAACCCATGCGTACTCACCCTTGCTTACTAAGCCACGCGTACTCAGCCTCGTGTACTAAGTCACTGTAAGATCCCTAAATCCTGAAAAACCCTATTTTATTTATTTACTTATACGTAGTTAAAAAGCTAGATAGAGAAGATAGATTTTATTGAGCCATTATACAATTTTCTCCAAAAGCATTTCATGTAGGAAACCCTTTGGACAATTGCCAGTTTAAACCATGTGCACCCTTATAATTTTCAAGAATTTTCTATGTATAAATATGTATATATATATAGATATTACTAATACGAAAAAAAGAAAAGAAATAGAAAATAGAATTTCCTATTGGTGCTAAACCAAAACTCAAGCGCGTAAACTTTACCTTTCTCTCTCCGCGCGTATTTATAATAGCAGCAGTAGCAAACCCACGCGTATAATTCAAACGCGTAAACTCTCTTTCACTGTTCGTAAAAAAACTCAAACGCCTAATTCCGTTCTTTATGCGTAAACTAATTCCTTTCACCACGCGTAAAACCACACCCCTTAGAAAATATCTGCATCAGAAGCAAAACTCAACTTTGCTTTGCTTTCCTGATCTACACGTGTAAGTTTCTCATTGCACTACTCCTTAACACTATTACTAAATAACCCTTGACCGAAACCTAAACCAATGAGAAGAAAGAAGCAGCAACAGTAGTTTCTTAACCACTAAGTTTCCTCCACCGCCTCTTATTCTCTATATATATCCATGCATTGCACCCCAAAATCTTAAACCTCACTTCTTCAAATAAAATCACTGTTGGACGTGCACTATACAGGACTTTGCTCGGCAAGTATACCTTGCCACTGTACTATTATTTATATTTCAATCAAAGCATGATCCTATTTTATTTAGTTATTTGCATTGGACCTTGTTTATGAGACTACCCCAGTATTATGGAGCATTATTTGGTTCATTGGCTGTGACATAGTTGTACACGGATTGAGAGTCTCATATAGCTCACGGACTGCGTGACAGGTCTGGCCTCCTGTGCGTATGGACTGTGCGTTAGGAATAACTGCTGAAAGAAACTTTGTATGCTAGTAGACCTGCATGGGCCACCACCAAAAATATGTCATGCCCCAGTCCCAAAATACGTAGGAATAGGAATACGTAACACGTCCAGCCGTATGTATACGAACTCCAATATATGAAAAACATATACATACGTACGCTGTACATGAATATCCAATCCACCAGTGGTAATATACTGTCACAACAAGTCATGCACAATCTATATCTCATTCACAGCACAATAGTAATAAAGGGGCTGACTATCAGACTTGATACTCATTTTGGATATTCAGTATTAGTCAGCCCCTTTATTACTATTGTGCTGTGAATGAGATATAGATTGTGCATGACTTGTTGTGATAGTATATTACCACTGGTGTATTGGATATTCATGTACAGCGTACGTATGTATATGTTTTCCATATATTGGAGTTCGTATACATACGGCTGGGCGTGTTACGTATTCCAAGTCCTACGTATTTTGGGACTGGGGCGTGACAGTCACGCGTACACAACCACGCACACGTACGCAACTAAACACGCACAAGCGCCTTGCGACGATGTTGACGTGCTAAGTGTAAAGTGCACCAACAAAGCGCCACTTTGCTCCATTGAGTCCGAGTCCGTGTCCGTGTCCGAGTCCGAGTCCGAGTCGCCAAGTTCCTTTAGAACTTAGCTCCTATAAAAATAATTCCAAGAGCAAGACAAAAAGCATAAATGCTTTTATTGAGAAGTTAATCCATTTTTCTCCAAATAAAATATCCCACATGGCACCCATGTGCCCCTCCGTACCTCATGTGCACACCTCAACTCATGCAAGGTATTTTATTGATATACCCACTTGGTGATGTAGCCAATGTGAGACTATATTTACTAGTCCAAAGGCAAAAATACCAACAATTCCCAAATATCTCAATATATGGGTTGATCGCTCCCCACAGTATGCATTATGATAGATACCGTTTCGACTTGAATCTTCCTGCATGGGTCAAATAACAGTATGATACAAGAATGGACTAAGCCTTGAATTCTACACCATAGCTACAATCTTTCCACTTACACAATGAAATCAACTGTGCTTCTGATTACACATTAAAGATCCTATGCATGCCTGGTTTCTGTGTATGTATTTTAGATGTCTATAAGTGTTCCCTCAAGAGAAGGACTATATCTCTTTCCATACATTCTAGGTGAGTTCTTTTAAAGAGTCATTGGCATGAAGCCTTACGCTTTCTTGTGATGCTATGTAGTACCCCACTCCGGTAGGCACTATGTACAAGTGATATCGCTGATATCGCTTTGCTGGCTCAAGCGGAAGCCTTCTCGAAGTATTCTCCAATCGAAACACAAGATAATTGATCTAAGTGAGTGGGCAAAATTTTATTCTCTAATTCTTGTACGCCTTAATAATGAATCTGAGTTTTCTACTGCTTGTTCTAAGAAGATAGTTTCATAAGAAGAATGATAGAACCTGACTCTGTATGCTAGATAAGAGAACTCGTATTGCTTGTCATTGAAACGAATCTACTTGCCTAACTAGAGAA
>JAYESA010000002.1:185636027-185643527 GCA_036927795.1 Iris macrosiphon | reverse complement strand
CACAATTAGGACCCTTCCTGATTTTTTTTTGCTATCTTTAATTTTTCTGAAATTATTTTCTTTTGAAATATTACTATCCTTCCTTGATGATATCGTATCTTGCACCGTATTGACTTCTTTTGATCTGTGTTCAGGATGCCTCCGAAGACACGGTCTCATCGCACCATTCCATCAGCTACCACCGAGAGGTCTGCTACCTCTCGTCCTGCTCGACTTCAGGCAGCTTCTACCGCTCCACTCACCACTCATGCGATTGAGGGAGCATCTGCTTCTCTCAGAGATTCTCCTCCACCTGTCGATCCGAGAGCTACCCCTGTTGTTCCGGTGGTACCACCTCCACCACCTCCTGTACCGATAGATGCCACCCAGTTGTTCGCATTTTTTAGGGAGATGATGGACGCACAGCACCAGCAGGTACACGTAATGAGGTTGGGCATTGCGAATGCTCACCAGGTAGCCATGACAGTAGTAGACAGAGTGGATCAGATCCAGCCACAGGCAGAGCAGGCACAGCATCCTAGGCCGGGCAACATCATTGACTTCCAAAGGATGCGACCCAAGGAGTTCCGAGATACAGAGGGGATCATGTACGCGGTTGACTGGATCGAGCATATCGAGAGAATCTTCAGGCAGGCACTGATCCCAGACAGCATGCAAATAGAGGCAGCGAGCAGCCAGATGTTCAATCTTGCCCTTACTTGGAACCGTACTGACACGAGGATAGAGGTACCGAGACTTACTTGGGAGGCTTTCAAGAAGCATTTCAAGGAGAAGTTCTTTCCGGATGTGGCTCTCAGTGCCTTGGAGAGCCAGTTTGAGGCACTCGTCCAGGAGAGCATGCTGGTGGACAAGTATGCAGCAGAGTTCTGCCGTTTGGGCAGATTTGTAGAGGGCTTGAGTGAGGAAGCGAAGGCGCGGAAGTTCCGTAAGGGTTTGGTCATGGCGGTCAAGTCCTTGACTATGAGTGACCGTGAGGCAACCTTCGAGCAGATTGTGAGTGATGCTCAGAGGGCTGAGGATGACTTGGAGCTGAAGACCAAGAGGAGTAGAGATGCTTCTGGAGAAGGCAAAAGTGTGGGCCCAGCTAAGAGGCCCCATTTCCAGCAGACGAGGCCGTTCCATCAGACTCAGCAGCACCAGGGTCAGGGTCGTGCGCCTTTCCAGCAGGCGCCCCAGCAGCAGAGGAAGGGACAGCAGCAAGGTCCGAGGCAGCCCATCACTTGCCTTTTTTGTAGGAAGCCGGGGCACGGATGGGACATTTGCAGGAAGAGGCTGGGAAGATGCTTGTTATATGGTGCGATAGATCACCAGTTGAGGGATTGCCCTTCAGCACTCGCTCATACAGCTCAGGGCGGAGGAGCCGCTCAGAGGGGACCAGTCAGAGCACCTGCAGTACAACAGAGAGGACAACCTTTGCAGACTCAGCAGCAGAGGTTTGTCCAGCACCAGCAGCAGCACCGAGGAGGACAACAAGGGCAAGATTTTTCCCTGACTGTAGAGGAGGCCGAGCCCGTTGGTGATGTGATCTCAGGTTCTGTTCTTCTTGATTCCATTCCAGCACTTGCTTTATTTGATTCCGGTGCTTCCCATAGCTTTGTGTCTGTATCTTTTGTTGTTAGACACCATCTTGTTGCTGAATCTTTAGCTAGACTCTGCAAGATCACGACCGGGGGTGGCATCATCCTAGTCAGTGATGTCTGCAGAGACCGGAGAGTTACCTTGGGAGGCCGGGAGTTGAGTGTGTGCCTACTCGTAATGCCACTTCCGAGCTACGATATTGTACTCGAGATGGATTGGTTGAGTATGCACCGTACTAGTATAGATTATCATGGAGGCAGAGTGTTGTTTAGTCTGCCGAAAGAGCCTAAGTTTGAGCTTGCCAGAGGAGCAACGGAGCAGAGCGAGGGAGTCTTCTGCGGAGCCCTGGTGGTAGAGCAGAGGTTGCCACATCCATTGATAGCGGAGTTCATGGATATCTTTCTGAAGGAGTTGCCAAGGTTACCTCCGGACAGAGATGTGGAGTTCTCTATAGACTTGGTGCCAGGTGCAGAGCCGATATCCCAACACGTCTATAGAGTCAGCAACAGTGAGCGGGTATAGTTGAAGAAGCAGGTGGATGAGCTTCAGGACAAGAGATTTATCAGATCTAGTTCTTCTCCGTAGGGTACTCCGGTATTTTTTGTGCCGAAGAAGGATGGGACGATACGGATGTGTATCGACTACAGGGCTCTGAACAATCGCACAATCAAGAACAAGTATCCGCTGCCACGTATTGATTATCTCTTTGACCAGTTAAGCGGAGCGAGGGTGTTTTTCAGGATTGATCTGAGGACAGGCTACCACCAGGTAAAGGTCAGGAGGGAGGATATTCTGAAGACAGATTTTTGGACCAGGTATGGACAGTATGAGTTCATGGTGATTCCGTTTGGGTTAACTAATGCCCCGGTAGTGTTCATGAATCTGATGAACAAGGTATTTCATCAGCATCTGGACAGATTTATGGTGGTGTTTATAGATGACATCTTGGTGTATTCGAAGACCCCAGAGGAGCATGAGGAGCATCTAAGGATAGTGCTGGAGACTCTCAGAAAGGAAAAGCTTTATGGAAAGCTTTTGAAGTGCGAGTTCTTCCTTGACAAGGTTGAATTCTTTGGTCATGTGGTGACAGGAGAGGGGATCTCGGTGGATCCGAGGAAGATCATGGCAGTTGAGGCATGGAGTGCTCCGAGTTCAGTAGCAGAGGTCAGGAGTTTCCTGGGGTTGGCAGGTTACTACAGGAGATTTGTTCAAGATTTTTTTTTGGATTGCTGAGCTGTTGTCTAGGCTAACCAGGAAGGACGTGGAGTTTGTTTGGTCAAAGGAGTGCCAGGTCGCCTTTGATGAATTGAAGAGAAGGTTGACGATATCTCCAGTGTTGACGTTACCATAAGGGTCTGGAGGATTCACTATCTATAGTGATGCATCTGGGAAGGGACTGGATTGTGTGTTGTAGCAGAATGGGAGGTTGATTGCCTATGCTTCCAGGCAATTACGTCCTCATGAGAATAACTATCCTACCCATAATTTGGAGTTGGCAGCAGTCATCTTTGCTCTGAAGTTGTGAAAATACTATTTATACGGAGAGTGTAACACCCCGTTCTGTTCTAGCGGACTGCCATCTCAAACGACAAAAAGTGCAACTGTCCCGACCCGTTTTGCCTCAAACGAGAAGCAAAGGATATCCAGACTTGTCCATACAGGAATCCGGCTTAGGCTTTCAGAGGCTCGTTTGACGTATCGCTCTACCGAGGCGAATCATCGCTAAGGTGGGTGGCTACGGTGAACTTGTCTTTGCTTAGCCAGCACACATAAAATGTAGAATATTTTATGCTAGTCGCTAGGTGAATCACCCCCTGCATGCTAAGAAGAATCTAAAGCACCTAGCTAAGGGAATAATCCTAACTTGTATTGCTTATGCTAGAATATGGAAATTGAAATACTGCTTATATTCAGATCCTCGCATGCTAAGTCCCTTACGGTTTCATTCTCTCGGCTTACCTTCGGGTCCGAGCAAACGTATTTAGTTATGTTCCTTAGAAACGCATGCTTGTCTGCTTGAATGTTGCCTTATTTTTATCCAACCCCGGGAGACTACTAAGTATTCGTCCCGTGCATGATTGAACCTGCAAGTATCCGGGACCGTTGGGTCACCAGGCAGCCCCGAGCCAGGGGAATGCATCAAGGCAAGTTATTGTACAGAACCAAGATTCAAGTATCCCGTGTACTCATGTTCCCGTGCACTCATGTTCTCGTGTTCTAGTGCACGCATGTTCTCGTGTTCTCGTGTATCCCGTGATAATTGAAAGACCCAATAATTGCATGTCGCGGACAACTCAAAAATGAGGTATGGTTCCACGGACGGTCTCCGGGGCACTGGGGCCGATCTGATCCGGATGGAACTTCAAGTGTGGTCCCACATGTACAAACAAGTGGTTTATAGCACCTTTTATACTTTCGTTGCATTCCACTTGGCCTGGGACCACATCATGTGTAGTCCATCGTGTGCTGGTGAGATGGTTTGTAGCGCATCGTGTACTTTCGTTGCATTCTATCTTGGCCTTGGACTACATATACAATCCATCGTGTACGGAAGAGATGGTTCGTAGCGCATCGTGTGCTCTCATTGCGTTCCACTCTCGTCTAGGATTAGTCCTTTATGGCTATGCCAGCGACTCATGTTCATATAGATAAGTCATCCTCGCTTAGCGGCTATCCGCGTGCGAGCCATTGCATCGCATCAAGAATAACTGAGCACTCCAAATATTGTCCCATTCAATGACTCTCGTGTTGCATATGCTATTTCTCCTGAATATTTATACCTGCCTGTGCATGGATTTATAATGTTTGCCTTGGACAAAGAAGGCTAAATGGTAAGTCTCGCCGTGTTTCCTCTCATGTTGCACGGTGCACTGTCACACGAGTTAGGCTATTAAATGTTTACATGAAACTGATCCTAAGGCAACTAGAAAGACAACTTAATAGTTGTGCACGGAACCTGTATTACGTGTGTCACGCCCTAGTCCCAAAAGTATATGGAACCAGGCCACATGGCATTGGCCAGCTGACACATCACTAAGGGTTTACCCAATTTAATGGACCCAAAAGAACGTGCTACGATGTCCTAAAATACTACAAGTCTAATACAGGTAAATCTAATCTCATCCACAAAATATCAGAAAATAAAGGAATAAGTGCTGAATATATATAATGCTAAGTCTGAAAATATCATAGTACAAAATCAGATAATGTCAGGTGGAAACAAATCCACTACAAAAGATGAAGTGCAAAAATAAGATAGACTAGAGTGTCGTCTATCTATGTAGGTAACTCCAGCTCCAGGTGATCAAGCTACTAAGGATCAAGCAGATTCTGATAGCGGCTCCTCTAACTCCTCCTCGGTGGCATATCTAGTCTCATGTCCAGGTCCATACACTGTGGGGTAGAAGGCCTCATCTAAATTTGGAAGAAAACCAGGTCCTCAGTGGGACATAACAAGATACATAAAAACATGCCATGAATGTAAATACTGAATAAATAAATACAGGGTGTGCTAACAATCTATGTGAATGCAATATAAAGACCTGGTAGTACGCATGGGAAAGTGTAGGCTAGACATATGCTGACTTAATTCACCAATCGTGGTGACTGGCTAGTATATGTATCATATGCCCCCAGACACATGGGTAGCTCTGCAATCGGCCATCTCCGAGGAGCATGGTATCCGAAGGTATAACGACAAGGAGGGGGGTGTCCCATACGTCTACTAGTTGTCTTTCCCGCCCAATATAACTAAAGCCAAGTCATAGTTTTCCTGAGTTTTCCTGAATTCGTGCTAAGTCGTGATGCACGTCACACGCACCGGTAGCTAATCGAGTACGTAAACTCGCATCCTAATATGTAAATGCAACATTGTTGCGTGTACCCGTGTCAGGGTCTAGGAGGATATTAGGATACCCTCGCAGTTGTTGGTAAGCCTGCTAGAGTCTAAGTTAGTTACACTACGTGTCAACGCACTTGTTGACGGTACCCGAGGCATTCTCAGATACAACAGTTATATGTAAGTCTACTGAATATAACATACAACAGTTAAAGGAATTAAACAGTAAATCTTGGCAAGGTATACTTGCCTACTTCTCTGAGCTGGGCGTGCCAAAGACCTGTACTTGCAGTCAAGTCTGAGGTGTCCTGTGACCAGGGGTCACTGACTGCGTGGTAGGTGTACTCTGTTTAAGACGTACATGGTTCATGAATTATTCATTTAAATGATGCGTAGATTAAAATAGTATAGGATCTACTATGCTTATGTATATATAAAAGATATTATAATTATATATATAATTATATATATATAATTCATACTTAGAGTATTTTATATAAATATATAAATATTGTATTTATAAGCTTAACATAAATATATACATATATATAAGTATATATAATATATATAATGCAAGAAGAAAAATAAAGAAATATATATGCTATATATATTTTTTTTTATACTACAATATTTATATATGTATATATATACATAAAAAAAAATATAAAGCAATATATATATATATAAATATACTTATATACATATATAGCTTATATATATAATATATATATTTACATATAATATTACATATATGATATAATTATATATATAATTAATAGTATGTATAACATAGTATATATTTAATAGTATAATACATAATACATATATATATATATATATATATATATATATAAATAGTATATATATTATAACATAATTATATATACATATATATATATATATATATATATATAGATATACAATAATATATATATATATATATATATATATATATATATATATATATATATATATATATATATATATATATATATATATATATATATATATATATATATATATATAACAGAAATACATATATGTATATATTGTATATTATATAGATATATATATTATAGATATGTAATGTATATATATATATATATATATATATATATATATATATATATATATATATATATATATATATATATATAATTATTCATATATATATATATATATATATATATAGTTATATATATACATATATATATATATATATATATAAATAAAAAAATAGAAATACATAGTTATATATACATAGTATATTTACTGTATATACTGTAATTATAATGATAATATATATAATAATATATATAATACAATATATATAATATATATATAAATATATATATATATATATATATATATATATATATATATATATATATATATATATATATATACATACATAAATATATACTAATACATATACTAATACATATATAAAATATATAATAATACATATATATACTGTATATATATACTGTATATATACAGTAATATAATAATATAATATATATTATAATATATATATATAAACATATATATATAAATATACATATATATACATATATATATACATATATACATACATATATATAAATACATGTATTTATGTATTTATAGGGTGGGGGGTATACCTGTCTGACAGGGGGCCCACTGGGCTCGTCGCCGACGGGAGGACGGCGGCGGAGCAGCCGGTGGCTGGCCGGAATGGCGGCTGCAACAGCAGTTGATGTCAACAGCAACAGCAGCAGCGGCGGCTTGCAGCAGCTGCGGCGGTGGAGGCGGTGGTGCAGGCGGTCAGGGCGGCGGAGGAGGTCGAGACGAAGGTGGTAGGGGCGGTGGCGGAGGTCAGTGGTGGTGGTGGTGTCCTGGAGAGTCGGGGAGGGTCGGCTGGGCTGGTGGTCGAGGAGTCGGGGAGGATCTGTGGCGGCGCTGGTGGTCGGAGCGGTGGTCGTGGGGCGGTGGTGGCGGGTTGGTTCGGTAGAGGGGGTCACGGCTGAGCGGATGGGGGCGGTGGCGGTGGTCCAAGGTGTCCGGGGTGGCGGTGAGGGGCGGTCGGGTTGGGGGAGGAGCTG
>JAYESA010000002.1:185603527-185631027 GCA_036927795.1 Iris macrosiphon | reverse complement strand
AAAACCCAAAAACAATCAATATAAAAATAATACAATCACTAATTAAATATAAATATAATTAATTATAAATAATACACAATTAACCCAAATTAAAATATAAAAAAAATACCTGGCTCAGGAAATGGGGTGGTGACAAATATCTATAGATATTTCTTCAGATATTTATGGATATTTTTGGGTGGGTCACATTGCCAAATGGATGGTGTAGGGTCACCGGCCAATAGGATGTTGACACCTCACACTAAAAATTTATAGAAAAACCCTTGCAATTTCATAAATTGCATAAAGGTCCTATAATTGGGAAATTGTGCAATTACGAAATTGTCTGGGAAAATACCATATTCCTAAAAATGCTAAAATTCACATAATTGAAGGAGAAAGCTGTGTGAGGGCCCTGAGGGGGTGGGGGTGAGCCTGGGTAGGAACTGGGCCTGGTTTTTAGGTGATACGGGTCACCGTATTAATTAATTAATAATTAATGTGCATGGTGTTTACTAATTATTTAACAGAATATAGGGCCAGAATTTCAGTGCGGTATAAATATACTAAATGTAGTATAATCAGTATAGAATATTAACGTATTTTTGTTTGGGCAAAATAGGTGCCTGTTGGGCCTCAAATTTTTATTAGAACAGGGACAAGGGAACAGGCCTGGAAATTAATTGAAAATAAATATGGACTTTTGTAACGATATTTGCACAGCTAAAACGACACTCATGCCAGCACATCTGTGAGTTGCACAAAGTGCAGGATAGTAGGTTGTCATGTCTAGTAGGGGTATGTGAACTTTGTTTGGGGATGACAGTCAGTGTAATGCTCTAATTATTTGTGTGATGGACAGGTGCACAAGTCAATAGGATATGTAAGAAAAATAAATTAAAATATTGCAATAAATCCTAAATTGCTAAAAATAATTCTAAAATACTAAAATCTGGTCGAGAGAGTTTACAACCTACCCTTCTTAGAATATTTCGTCCTCGAAATAAAAACAGACATATAATGAGAACGAAAGATTGATTTAAAATATTAGGACATACCCTGGCTTGGGAATAGATGGGGGAAACGCTGTCGAATATCCTCTTCTCGTTCCCAGATTGACTCGCCTGGTGCATGATGTCTCCATGCAATACGAACTAGAGGGATAGTCTGGCCTCGCAATACCTTCTCGCTTCGGTCTAGGATCTCTACAGGCTCCTCCTGGTATGATAAGCTCGGGCCGACGGTGATCTCTGAATGGTCCAGCACATGACTTGGGTCTGGAATGTACCTCCTTAGCTGAGATACATGAAATACGTCATGTACTCCTTCCAGGGTTTGAGGTAAGGCTAGCTTGTAAGCAACTTCTCCGACGCGTTCCAACACATCGAAGGGTCCGATGAACCTCGGACTCAGTTTTCCTCTTCCTCCAAATCTGATAGTACCTCGGGTAGGTGAGATCTTCAAAAACACATGTTCTCTAACTTGGAACTCTAGAGGTCGTCGATGTACATTTGCCCAGTGCTTCTTTCTGTCTTGTGCTGCTCGCAGGTGCCCTTGGATCTTCTTCACTTTCTCCACCGTACGAACGACCAATTCTGGTCCCAAGATCTATCTTTCGCCTACATCGCTCCAACATACTGGAGAACGACATTTCCTGCCATACAATGCTTCAAAGGGAGCCATTTGAATGCTCGCTTGATAGTTGTTGTTGTAGGAAAATTCTACCAGATGTAGATGATCTTCCCATGATCCACTAAAATCAAGCATACATGCTCTCAGCATATCTTCTAGGGTCTGAATGGTGCGCTCTGACTGGCCATCTGTCTGTGGATGATACAAGGTGCTGAACTTTAGACGGGTACCAAGACTCTCTTGCATACTTCGCCAAAAGTAAGATGTAAACCTCATATCCCTGTCAGACACTATGCTGACTGGTACTCCGTGCAGACGTACGATCTCCTTCATGTACATGTCTGCTAAGACTTCTGTAGATTGTCCAACTCTGAAAGGTAGGAAATGAGCAGCCTTGGTGAGTCTATCTACGATCACCCATAAAGCATTACGACCACTGGGACTTCTTGGGAAGCCCGTAACAAAGTCTATCGTAATGTGTTCCCATTTCCACTCGGGTATTGGGAGGGGTTGAAGTAGACCTACTGATCTCTGATGTTCAGCCTTGACTTGCTGACACAACAGGCATTTTGCCACAAAGCGTGCTATCTTTCTCTTCATTCTATGCCACTAGTAGTATTAACGCAGATCTCTGTACATCTTTGTGCCTATTGGATGGATAGAGTATGTTGAGCTGTGAGCTTCTGACATCAGCTCTTCACGAAGTTATCCATTTGGAACATAAAGACGTTCTCCATATCTTAAAGTCCCATCTTCGTGTATACGACATCCTGTCTGGATTCCAGTCTCTGTTTTTTGTCGGAGTCTTTGGAAACTTGCATCTGTTGGCAGTGCAGCTTTGATTCTCTCGACCAATGTTGATTGCAATTGGTAGTTTGACAATTGGTCGTCAATTCCTGGTATAATGACCTTTATACCCAACTGTTCTAGATCTCTCAATAGATCTGGTTGGATGATCATAAAGAATGTCGTGGGTCTTCTGCTTAGAGCATCAGCTACCACATTAGCCTTCCCGGGATGGTACTGTAGATCGATCTCGAAATCTGTCATCACTTCGAGCCAGCATCTTTGTCTCAGGTTCAGGTCCTTCTGGGTGTAGACATACTTCAGGCTCTTATGATCTGTGAATATCTCCACTCGTTCGCCGTATAGATAATGTCTCCATAGCTTCAGGGCAAAGATGACTGCGGCAAGCTCCAAGCCGTGCGTTGGATAGTTCTTTTCATGAGTCCTCAGTTGTCTTGAGGCATAGGCTACAACTTTTCCATGTTGCATTAAGACACAACCCAATCCTTTTTCGGATGCATCGCTATATATTACGAAACCTCCGGATCCATATGGTATGGTCAAGATGGGAGATGTAGTCAGACGCTTTTTCAACTCCTCGAAAGCTATCTGACATTCCTCAAACCAGATGAACTCCTGCTCCTTGCGGGTCAACCGGGTTATCGGCTCTGCGATTCTTGCAAAGTTCTCTACGAACCTCCGGTAATATCCGGCAAGTCCTAGAAAGCTTCTCACCTCTGAGACGTTGGCAGGGGTTGGCCATGTCTCTACAGATGAGATCTTTGCTGGGTCCACCGAGATGCCTTCTTCTGTGATCACGTGTCCAAGGAAAGCGACACGATCAAGGAAGAACTCGCACTTGCTCAGCTTAGCATAAAGGCTTTCCCGTCTTAGCGTCTCTAGCACTAGTCTCAAGTGCTCTTCGTGCTCCTCGTGGCTCTTCGAATACACCAAGATGTCGTTGATGAAGACTACCACGAACTGGTCCAGATATTGGTGGAAGACTCTGTTCATCAGGTTCATAAATATGGCAGGTGCATTTGTCAGTCCAAAAGGCATGACCAGAAACTCGTAGTGACCATAATGAGTCCTGAATGCTGTCTTTGGAATGTCTTCTCTGTCACTACCACATTTTTAAGAAAAATGGTATTTTAGTAATTTCCTATTTAAATAAATATTGTGCATGGTAAATAATTTTTGTTGTATTATTTAATTATTGTTAGATGTTATTTAATTATTTTGGACTTATTCTAGTAGACCCAACTAGTGTAGTTTGGACCCATGGACCAACATGAATTAAATAGTTAGACTTGGCCCATTTAGAAAGCCCATGGTTAAGGAGATGGATTAAATTAATTAAATGATTAGACTAGAAGCTTCCTTCCTTAATTATTTCTTCATGAGAGGCCCCAAGGGGTACATTGGACATTTTATAATTGCTTGGGGAAGTGGGCATGGCCGGCCTATATTAGAGGGGGGGGAAAATTTCTCTCTCCTCTCATTCTAATTCCAAATCTAGATCTAGAATTTCCCACTCCCAAATTCCCTCCATTCCCATTCCAATTCCCCACCAAATTCATTCCAAATTCTTCCCAATTCACCATTAGAAAGTTGAGAAGCAAGGATCTAGAAGGAGGAAACAAGGATCTACAAAGAGGAGCAAGGATCTACAATTTGGAAGCAAGTTCATCTCAATTGGAGGTTTCATTGGGAATCCATCTCCCAATAGGTATAATTCAGATTTACCCATTTAAATAGCTTCTAAATCTGAGATTTAATCATGTAAAATTAACCTATATATATGTACTACACATAGGACTTTGTTTTGTGTTCATAGGAGACCCATGGAGAAAGTTATGGTACTTTTTGTGTCAATTTTGTTGGAATTTCGAATTTACATTTTGTTGTGTGTGTCAATTGATCCTATAGATCAATTGGGCATGTGATTATGTGTTTGGGGCTTGTGTCGTATCCATATTTGGGTACATGTGGTTCGTATCCCAACTATTTGGTGATACGTGTCATTTTGGGGGTTTCCCTCAGACACGGGACTTTGAACATGTCATATTTTGACACGGACACATAGATCTACTTTTGACACTTTGATTTGTTCATAAATATTATTTGTGACTTGTTTGTGTCCTTCGGGGTACATTTGGTTGTGTGTTGGACTCGTGTCACATGCGTATCCTAGATCTAGTGGGATACGGTGTGAAACTTTTCAATTTGGTGTGTTTATGTGTAGATCTAATTATTTATGCTTTAAATTCTTCAGTTATAATTAGTAAATATATATAAATATTATATATTATTTTAGTGTATTTATTATGGTATTTATTGTAGCATAGATCTATAGATATTTCTATGTGTTCTAAATATATGTATGTAGCTTTCTTGCATGCAAATATATATGTACTTATGTTAATAACATAAATTATACATAAATGTTTTATAAAATATATTTATGTATTTAAATGTTTAATTATATTATTTATAATTATTATATAATTATTTGTATATTAATGAATATATTTTTATGTGTGCTTCTAGCCATGTAAAATACATACATTAATATGTGCATGTGTTTGGTATTTTAATTTTGTAAGTTTTTATGTATGTATATATAAGTATATAGTTATTAAATTTGTTTTATATATATATATGTATTTTGATTTATATATGTATATATATAGGTATTTTTGTGAGGTATAATACTAATAATAATATATTATTTTATTTGTATAAATATTGGTTTGTATATACATTATTTAGAGTGTGTATAATATTGTATTATTAGTATACTTTGTGTGGGTATCTAGTGGGATCTAATTTTGATTCCTAAATTGTTGTATTTTATTTTCTATATTATTTGTATAGATGTCTTGTGAGGATGACCTTGGTTTGACCATGTTTGACTTTAGTTGACTTTAGAGTTGACCATAGTTGACTTTTAACTTAGAATTGATTTATTGACCTAGAAGTTGACTAGTTTGACTTGTTCTCTTTCCGGGACCTTGTATTAATGTGGTATTCCATATCTAGGTTTTCGAGGCACCGAGTCAGACATCTGTGAGACTATTCATTGGACTTCAGGCGAGTACATTCTCTGATAGTTTTTCATTTATGATATCCTCTATGTTCGTTGTATCTAGTGTAGATTTACATGTTTCTCTCGACACTATGGTTACACGGATTGGTATATCCGGATCTCGTCATGAGATGTTATTCCTTGGTATATGATGTATATGGTGCAAGTATTGTTTTATTGGTTATCTTGTACATGTACAGACACCGATTTTCGGGAGGAGTCGCTCTCTTCTTGGGGAATCTAGTGCCATAGCATACCGTGGTTGGATCTATTATACCAGTTGGGGGTGGGGAGTATTAGTATAGATATGTGATCAAATCCCTATTGAATAAAGTATTGGTAAGCGAATAGTGTTGATCATGCACCGCACGTATGATTAGCCAGGCCGTATTGTATCTTGCCCAAGCCGATCATATGTTAAGCTAGTACTCACACACTTAGACATTAGTATTATTGTTTCATTGGCATATTGTTCATTATTGTATTTCTTTCCAGTATTTCCTTATTGTCTATATATCTCTTGTATCTATTTTGTGCATCTTGTTTATCCACAGCTATTTACTGTTATATAGTTTTTATCATGGATTAGAACTGCTGTTAGAGATGTACTCTGCTCCTTTCCTGACTGGATATATTTTTCCAGATGACACTGAGGAGTACCCTACCTATTATGGACCCCAGGATGTTGTGGGTTTAGATTCGGAGACCCTGGCTCAAGAGGGACTTATCCCAACTGAGACAATTTACCCTGGAGTGTAGCTTTGTAGTATGATAGTATTCTTTTGTACTGGATTTGTCTCCAGCTTATTTTGTTACTCTTCAGACTCATTGATGTACTATTTTTAAACTCATGAGTTGTATGATGACTATTCTATTCTCATCTGATTTGTGCTCATTCTATCTTATTTCTGTGATTAAGTATTCTATCATGATTGGTGGTTCATTACTTTAGATAGACTTTCTAGACAGCGTTCTACCGCCGATTCTGCGGTGTAGGCTGGGCGTTATTTCCGACTAGTATCCTTACATCGGGTACGAGTCATGACACGTTTTTGGTGGTGGCCCATGCAGGTCTAGCTTCACAAGTATGTGATGTCGTGGTAGTGCGACAACTTAGTTGTACTACTGCGAGCCTGCAATAGGATATAGGATATAGGCTGAGATACTCAATCACATCTAGAAAAATTCTTTTGATTCAACTATTCTCCTTTGACATTGATACTTGATCCCTTAAACTATCCTTTCCTTGATGTCTTACATCTTGTGCCATATTGATCCTCATTCCGTCTTTTTATGAGACATACTCGGAGATACTTGCGGAGGCACGCAAGGTTGAGCGGGATCTGGGTTTGAAGACCAAGAGAGACCGTAATTCTTTTTTGGGGGCCAACGGCAGTGCAGTATCTGCCAAACGTCCTCATTTCCAGTCCAGACCTTTCCAGCAGCCACAGCAGAACCAGACTCTAGCTATAGCGCCTTTTCACCAGGCACCTCAGCAGCAGAGACAGTTACAGCAAGCTCTATGTAACTTTTGCAAGAAGCCCGGCCACATCTGGGAAGTTTGCAGGAGGAGGCAAGGAGTTTGTTTGTATTATGGTACTGAAGGGCATCAATCGAGGGAGTGTCCTCGTCGTGCAGTTCAAGGAGCAGCTCCAGCTCCGAGGACACAAACGAGACCACCTGCAGCACAGCCGAGGGGACCGCTTCCGACACAGCCGCAGCGTTTTGTCCAGCATCAACAGCAGGGAGGTGCTCGACAGGGACGAGCGTTTGCTATGACCGTCGAAGAGGAGGAACCCACCGGAGATGTTATCGCAGGTTCTATTCTTCTTGATTCCATTCCAGCTTTAGCTTTGTTTGATAGTGGTGCTTCCCATAGTTTTTTATCTGTTTCTTTTGCTCTGAAGCATGGTTTGGTAGCTGAGTCTTTGCTTAGGACTTACAAGATCATGACCGGAGGAGGCATTATCCTGGTTAATGATATTTGCAAGGATCAGAGAGTTACTCTGGGAGGCCGGGAGTTGAGTGCGTGTCTACTTGTAATGCCACTTCCGAGCTACGACATTGTACTTGGGATAGATTGGTTGAGTAGGCACCGTGCTAGCATAGACTGTAGAGGAGGTAGAGTTTTATTTGGTTCGCCAGGAGAGCCAGAGTTCGAGTTTGCTAGAGGAGCTGCGGAGCAGGGAGAAGGCATTATTTGTGGAGCTATGGTGGAAGACAAGAAGTTGCCACATCCGTTGATAGCAGAATTCTTGGATGTGTTTCCTGAGGAATTGCCAGGATTGCCACCAGATCGAGATGTTGAATTTTCTATAGACTTGGTGCCAGGTACAGAACCAATTTCACAGCATGTCTATAGAGTAAACAACAGCGAGCTGGTCGAGTTAAAGAAGCAGGTGGACGAATTGCAGGATAAGGGGTTTATCAGATCGAGTTCTTCACCATGGGGAGTCCCGGTATTGTTTGTACCGAAGAAGGATGGATCGGTGCGTATGTGCATTGATTATAGGGCTTTGAATAATCTCACTATCAAGAATAAGTATCCTTTGCCACGGATTGATGATCTGTTTGATCAGTTGAGTGGTGCGAAGGTATTTTCTAAGATAGATTTGAGATCAGGCTACCATCAGGTGAAGGTGAAGCCGGAGGACATACCGAAGACTGCTTTTAGAACTCAGTATGGTCAGTACGAGTTTATGGTGATGCCGTTTGGTTTGACTAATGCACCGGCGGTATTTATGAACTTGATGAACAAGGTGTTCCACCAGTACCTTGACAAGTTCGTGGTGGTGTTCATCGATGACATACTCATATACTCGAGGACACCGGAGGAGCATGAGGAGCATTTGAGGATTATGTTGGATGTGCTGAGGAAGGAGAAGCTGTATGGAAAGTTGTCCAAATGTGAGTTTTTCTTGGACAAAGTAGAATTTTTGGGACATGTTGTGACTGGTGATGGTATTTCAGTGGATCCGAAGAAGATTTCAGCAGTGGAATCTTGGAAGACTCCGAGTTCAGTAGCAGAGATCAGGAGTTTCTTGGGATTGGCAGGCTATTACAGGAAGTTTGTGCAAGATTTTTCGAGGATTGCCGAGCCAATGACCAGACTCACAAGGAAGGATGTGGAGTTTGTTTGGACGGAGGATTGTCAGGTTGCTCTTGAGGAGTTGAAGAAGAGGTTGACGTCTGCTCCTATTTTAACGTTGTCATCAGGGTCCGGAGGTTTCACTATTTATAGTGATGCATCGGGGAAGGGTTTAGGTTGTGTTCTTCAGCAGCATGGGAAGGTGATTGCCTATTCATCCAGGCAATTGCGTTCTCATGAAAAGAACTATCCTACCCATGATTTGGAGTTGGCAGCTGTCATATTCGTCCTGAAGTTGTGGAAATATTATTTGTACGGAGAGCGTGTGGAGATCTTCACAGACCACAAAAGCTTGAAGTACATTTTCACGCAGAAGGAGTTGAACATGAGGCAGCGTCGGTGGTTGGAATTGATGAAGGATTTTGATATCTCTTTGCAATATCATCCTGGAAAAGCCAATGTAGTTGTCGATGCTTTGAGCAGGTATCCGGTAGCTATGTTCTTGACGCAGGATTGATATCTGTTGGAGGACTTGGAGAGCTTGAGCATTGAGGTGATTGTTCCTGGGTGTGCTATGCAGATGTGGGGATTGCAGATACACTCAGATTTGATGGACAGGATTAAGGCAGCACAGTATGATGATGTATCTTTGAGGAGTATCAGAGCTCAAGTGAGAGCAGGATTGGAGGATGATTTCACTATTTCAGAGGATGGATCTTTGAGGCATGGAGATAGATTGTGTGTGCCTAGTGGGGAGTTGCGTGAGGAGGTATTGCAGGAAGCGCATCGCTCTCAGTATTCCATACATCCAGGTGCTAATAAGATGTATCGGGATATGCGAAAGAGTGTATGGTGGTATGGCATGAAGAGGGAAGTGGCACAGTTTGTATCCAGATGCTTAGTGTGCCAGCAGGTGAAAGCCGAGAGGCAGAGGCCAGGAGGGTTACTTCAGCCATTACCCATTCCAGAGTGGAAGTGGGAACACATTACTATGGATTTTGTGTCCGGACTTCCACGATCTCCAGGAGGGAAAGACGCGATTTGGGTCATTGTTGATAGGTTGACCAAGTCGGCCCACTTTTTGCCTTTCAAGGTGGGTTTGTCTACGGAGAAGCTGGCAGAGATGTATGTGAGGCAGATCGTTATGATACATGGAGTTCCCGTCAGCATAGTCTCAGATCGGGATAGTCGTTTCACTTCTCATTTCTGGAGGAGTTTGCAGGAGAGTTTGGGCACTCAGCTCAAGTTCAGTACTGCATATCATCCCCAGACAGATGGGCAGTCTGAGCGGACTATCCAGACTCTCGAGGATATGTTGCGCACTTGTGTACTAGATTTCGGGGGTTCTTGGGAGGACCATCTCTATTTGGTAGAGTTTGCTTACAACAACAGTTATCAGGCCAGTATAGAGATGTCACCTTTTGAAGCTCTATATGGTCGGAGGTGTCGTACTCCTTTGTCTTGGGACGATGTTGGAGAGAGAGTTTTGCTTGGGCCAGAGATGGTTGTGGATGCAGCGGAGAAGGTTCAATTGATCAGAGACAGACTTCGAGTGGCGCAGGACAGACAGCGGCATTGGGCCGATAGCCATCGGAGACCTTTGGAGTTTGAGGTATAGTTTAGATTTTGTTTGTGCTTGTTCTTGTTTGTTATAGATTAAGTTCTTAAGATGGTGTTTTGTTCTAGGTGGGTGGTTTGGTGTTTCTGAGGATTTCTCCGACACGAGGCACGATTCGCTTCGGTGGAGGCGGAAAGCTTAGTCCGCGATTCATCGGACCTTTCACTCTTCTAGAGAGGGTCGGTGCAGTTGCTTATAGACTAGACTTGCCACCTGCATTGGAGGGAGTGCACAACGTGTTTCATGTGTCGCAGTTGAGACGATACTTGGCAGATCCTAGTCATGTATTGGATCACTCAGAGATAGAGGTAGGCCCTACTCTTAGCTATCCAGAGCAGCCAGTTGAGATTCTGGATCGGAGAGAGAAGGTGCTGAGGAACCAGACTATTCCTTTGGTACGCGTCGCATGGAGGCATCACTCTCCGGGGGAGTCTACCTGGGAGAGAGAGGATGACATGCAAGAGCGTTATCCATATTTGTTTGTACCTTGAGGTATATTATTTTCTAGTTATGTTCTGTTCATTAGTTAATTATGATTCTTTAGTTATGTTCTGTGATTTTTCTGGGGGTAGTTTTCGTCTTTGAATTTCGAGGACGAAATTATTTTAAGGAGGGTAGACTTGTCACTACCACATTTTTAAGAAAAAGGGTATTTTAGTAATTTCCTATTTAAATAAATATTGTGCATGGTAAATAATTTTTGTTGTATTATTTAATTATTGTTAGATGTTATTTAATTATTTTGGACTTATTCTAGTAGACCCAACTAGTGTAGTTTGGACCCATGGACCAACATGAATTAAATAGTTAGACTTGGCCCATTTAGAAAGCCCATGGTTAAGGAGATGGATTAAATTAATTAAATGATTAGACTAGAAGCTTCCTTTCTTAATTATTTCTTCATGAGAGGCCCCAAGGGGTACATTGGACATTTTACAATTGCTTGGGGAAGGGGGCATGGCCGGCCTATATTAGAGGGGGGAAAATTTCTCTCTCCTCTCATTCTCATTCCAAATCTAGATCTAGAATTTTCCACTCCCAAATTCCCTCCATTCCCATTCCAATTCTCCACCAAATTTATTCCAAATTCTTCCCAATTTACCATTAGAAAGTTAAGAAGCAAGGATCTGGAAGGAGGAAGCAAGGATCTACAAAGAGGAGCAAGGATCTACAATTTGGAAGCAAGTTCATCTCAATTGGAGGTTTCATTGGAAATCCATCTCCCAATAGGTATAATTTAGATTTTCCCATTTAAATAACTTCTAAATCTGAGATTTAATCATGTAAAATCAACCTATATGTATGTACTACCCATAGGACTTTGTTTTGTGTTCATAGGAGACCCATGGAGAAAGTTATGGTACTTTTTGTGTCAATTTTATTGGAATTTCGAATTTATATTTTGTTGTGTGTGTCAATTGATCCTATAGATCAATTGGGCATGTGATTATGTGTTTGGGACTTGTGTCGTATCCATATTTGGGTACATGTGGTTCGTATCCCAACTATTTGGTGATACGTGTCATTTTGGGGGTTTTCCTCCGACACGGGGCTTTGAACATGTCGTATTTTGACATGGACACATAGATCTACTTTTGACACTTTGATTTGTTCATAAATATTATTTGTGACTTATTTGTGTCCTTCGGGGTATATTTGGTTGTGTGTTGGACTCGTGTCACATGCGTATCCTAGATCTAGTGGGATACGGTGTGAAACTTTCTAATTTGGTGTGTTTATGTGTAGATCTAATTATTTATGCTTTAAATTCTTCATTTATAATTAGTAAATATATATAGATATTATATATTATTTTAGTGTATTTATTATGGTATTTATTGTAGCATAGATCTATAGATATTTCTATGTGTTCTAAATATATGTATGTAGCTTTCTTGCATGCAAATATATATGTACTTATGTTAATAACATAAATTATACATAAATATTTTATAAAATATATTTATGTGTTTAAATATTTAATTATATTATTTATAATTATTATATAATTATTTGTATATTAATGAATATATTTTTATGTGTGCTTCTAGCCATGTAAAATACATACATTAATATGTGCATGTGTTTGGTATTTTAATTTTGTAAGTTTATATGTATGTATATATAAGTATATAGTTATTAAATTTGTTTTATATATATATATGCATTTTGATTTATATATGTATATATATAGGTATTTTTGTGAGGTATAATACTAATAATAATATATTATTTTATTTGTATAAATATTGGTTTGTATATACATTATTTAGAGTGTGTATAATATTGTATTATTAGTATATTTTGTGTGGGTATCTAGTGGGATCTAATTTTGATTCCTAAATTATTGTATTTTATTTTCTATATTATTTGTATAGATGTCTTGTGAGGATGACCTTGGTTTGACCATGTTTGACTTTAGTTGACTTTAGAGTTGACCATAGTTGACTTTTAACTTAGAATTGATTTATTGACCTAGAAGTTGACTAGTTTGACTTGTTCTCTTTCCGGGACCTTGTATTAATGTGGTATTCCATATCTAGGTTTTCGAGGCACCGAGTCAGACATCTGTGAGACTATTCATTGGACTTCAGGCGAGTACATTCTCTGATAGTTTCTCATTTATGATATCCTCTATGTTCGTTGTATCTAGTGTAGATTTACATGTTTCTCTCGACACTATGGTTACACGGATTGGTATATCCGGATCTCGTCATGAGATATTATTCCTTGGTATATGATGTATATGGTGCAAGTATTGTTTCATTGGTTATCATGTACATGTACAGACACCGATTTTTGGGAGGAGTCGCTCTCTTCTTGGGGAATCTAGTGCCATAGCATACCGTGGTTGGATCTATTATACCAGTTGGGGGTGGGGAGTATTAGTATAGATATGTGATCAAATCCCTATTGAATAAAGTATTGGTAAGCGAATAGTGTTGATCATGCACCGCACGTATGATTAGCCAGGCCGCATTGTATCTTGCCCAAGCCGATCACATGTTAAGCTAGTACTCACACACTTAGACATTAGTATTATTGTTTCATTGGCATATTGTTCATTATTGTATTTCTTTCCAGTATTTCCTTATTGTCTATATATCTCTTGTATCTATTTTGTGCATCTTGTTTATCCACAGCTATTTACTGTTACATAGTTTTTATCATGGATTAGAACTGCTGTTAGAGATGTACTCTGCTCTTTTCCTGACTGGATATATTTTTCCAGATGACACTGAGGAGTACCCTACCTATTATGGACCCCAGGATGTTGTGGATTTAGATTCGGAGACCCTGGCTCAAGAGGGACTTATCCCAACTGAGACAGTTGACCCTGGAGTGTAGCTTTGTAGTATGATAGTATTCTTTTGTACTGGATTTGTCTCCAGCTTATTTTGTTACTCTTCAGACTCATTGATGTACTATTTTTAAACTCATGAGTTGTATGATGACTATTCTATTCTCATCTGATTCGTGCTCATTCTATCTTAGTTCTGTGATTGAGTATTCTATCATGATTGGTGGTTCATTACTTTAGATAGACTTTCTAGACAGCGTTCTACCGCCGATTCTGCGGTGTAGGCTGGGCGTTGTTTCCGACTAGTATCCTTACATCGGGTACGGGTCGTGACATTCTCTCCGTACTTTTACCTGATGATAGCCTGATCTCAAGTCTATTTTTGAGAATACCACTGCTCCCGTCAGTTGGTCAAACAGATCATCAATCTGCGACAAGGGGTACTTATTTTTTATTGTCAAAGCATTAAGGGCTCTGTAATCAATACACATCCGGTATGTTCCATCCTTCTTTGGTACAAACAATACTGGTGCTCCCCAGGGTGATGCACTAGGACGAACAAATCCCTTGATCTGTAATTCTTCAAGCTGCAGCTTTAGCTCGTCAAGCTCCTTCTTTGCCAGCCGGTACATATTTGAGGATACTGGTGCAGCTCCGGGTATCAACTCAATAGTAAACTCTACTTCTCTGTCAGGCGGTAGGCCTGGCAATTCCTCCGGGAATACGTCTTCGAACTCTGCTATAATTGCTGGGGGAGTTGTCTCCATTGCCATGTAAGCTCTGGGTGTCTGGCCTACTCCTTGCTCGATGGTACCTTGTACGTATTCGAACTCCGGGTGACCTGGGGGTCTAAAGATGACGCTTCCCTTTCCGCAGTCTAGTATGGCATTATACTGGATTAACCAGTCCATGCCTAAGACAACGTCGAAGTTTGGCATCGGGAGTACCAAAAATCGTGCTCTCAGCTCTCTACTACAGATGACTACCGAGCATGTTTCAATAATGCTGGTAACCGGCACGATGCCTCCTCCGGTAAGAATTTTCCAGCATTTAGGCAGTGGGAAAGTGGCTAGTTTGTACATGGCTACGAAACTACTAGATATGAAAGACAGTGTAGTGCCAGAATCAAATAATGCGGTTGCAGGTAATGATGCAACTAAAATGGTACCTGTGATGGTTTTACCTTCCGGTTCAAAGGCCTTGTAAAACCCCCTTCCTAGAAAATCGTATATACCTTTTTATTTATTAATTATTAATTAAACGGTAGTAATTAGCGCTAAATAGGAGAAATAGATTTTTAATAATTTTTATGTTAGGTGTTCGGGCGCTTAGAGGACTTGTGGGACCATCAGGAATTTTTCTGAATTTATTCCATGTAGGAGACCCCTTGCGCTGTGGCTTGCCTAACGATGTGCAATACCCTAATCTATAAATTTTCTTATGTGAGAATATATATATATATATATATATATATATATATATATATATAAAGAAAGGAAAAGAAAAGAAAAGAAAGTATAAGAATTAATTTAATAAGAGTTAATAAAAATAATAAGTAACAAATAATATAATAATACTAGTAATAATAATAACCACCTATCCTTTCCATCCTTTGTAACTTAAGCAAACTTGTTTGCTCTCACAGCCGCCCACTTCAGCGAGTACCCAATAAGGGATCCGCCCCTTATACCAGCAGCAAATTAATTCCCTTCAGCCGAATTAATTCCCTTCAGCCCATTACTTCACCCCGCGGACTCAACCATCCATAACCCTCTCTCTCTCCTAATTATATATATATATATATATATATATATATATATATATATATATATATATATATATATATATATAGTTATCCTTCAAAATCCTAACCTAAAGCTCCAGACCTCCTCTTCCCATCTAGAGCCGTCACCGCAGCCAGAGAAGCCCCCAAGCCATCCAACCATCCTGTCGACTCCGACCTCGCGCGCTGCAGTTTCCCACTCGAGGCACCTTCGCTCCGGCGCGATTTTCTGTCGACTCGCTCGACCAAACGCTGTTCCGTTTTCATAGGTATGATCATCCCTTAACCCTCTCCAATATTCGTTTTATAGCCAACCTCGGAAAACGTGTGCCCCTAGGTGTAAATCAGCGTCCAAAGTGGACGGACAGACCCAATTCTGGAATCGCAGAATACCAGAATGACCACCCCTATTGCCGAGTTCGTATCTCCCACCACAGAGATCCGAATTTGGTGATTCTTTTTGATACCTGTAGAATTCTTAACCTAGTTTATTTTCTGTTAAATAACCCTATGCTAATAGTTGCTGTGGACATAGTTATATTCGTCACAAAACTGCGCGAACCCACTTTTTCCGGTTTTCCAAAAGTTGAGAAACGGAGCGCGTCCCGCCAAACGGGACCGTCCCGCCATGTGCCACATGTACCGAATGGTGCACGCAGCATAACCGGACACGTAAAAATTCGTGGGGACTGATTCGGATGCGTGTGCGCGCTGGAATCAGACCGTATCCGCGGACACATTTAGTGTCGCAACTTTTGTGGAACTCATGCGTATTTTGTGCACGCTTGTCAGATTACGACGAAACTTGCGCCACTGGACTCGTGGTAACGCGCTGGTCCTGTGACCCAATTTTCACGCATTTCTGAGACGGTTGACCAGATCGCCAATTGGCGGGACCATAGTTGACTTTTTGGACAAAATTGTGTTCGGCTCATCGAAATCCAAATTTGGACATACCGTTGGGTTCGTATTGACATCTAGAGTTGTTTGACCTATAGTTTGTCCCATTTAGAGACTGTTACCCTCGGCACACTTTTCGGTACAAAGTGGGCCACACGTGGACCCCACTTTTGTCCGAAATTACGATTTTGCCCCTGTGTCCAAATTGGACGAAAGGGAAGTGCTTTCTAGCTATTTTGCTTATTTTGGGAATGTTGGTGATATCTATTTCAGCATCCGGAGACATTTGTTCTGAGACCATAGCTTCTGGTCCTGTGTATTGGACATCTGGACGTGACATTTTGCAGTTTCTTGCCAGGCAAGTATACCTTGCCATTGTACTGTTATTTATATTCCATATGTTGCATGCATCTTTATTTTCTGTCTTTAGTTCATATATTTTAACTGTTATATAAAATGCGCGCGACGGTGACGTCGCGATATATTTTTATTTATGTATAGCATTGACCTTGTTTATGAGACTACCCCATTATCATGTAGCATTATTAGGTTTCATTTGACTGTGACACATATTTTTACATGAGTTATGAGTCTCATATAGATCACGGACGCACGTATTGACTGATTATCGGTACGTGTGGGATGTGCGCTAGGAATAACTGCTGTTAGAAACTTTGCATGCTAGAAGACTTAGCAGTTATTAGAGGTCTATGGACATAGTCTATTGTAGTACGGTGGTCCCATCCTTGTCCTTGTTTGGTTGCAGGATTGGGCTAGGGTACTAAGGATAGGCTATGGACCAAATCGTGTCATGGATGTGACATGCTTAGAGCATTGGGTGGGGAGAACAACAAGTAAGGCATTTGGGCTCCTTTGTACTTTCCTTGTGTAACCCGTACGCTCCGCCGGAGATACGCGGTCATGATGACCCCTATATATTATCATGGCGGGCCTCCGGTGTTCGAAAGATGCCGTACCTTTGTAGGCCCCTGGATCTCCAAGAGAACTATGCCAATCCCATTTATGGCCAGATAGCCCACTTGTTAGAAAGTTATTCTTAAACTGCATTCACATTAGACGGTTAGGCGGCCCCTTTGGATATTTATTTCAGTACTTTATTGGCATGTGTTTAAGTATCTTGTTATGTCTCTCTGAGGACCTGGTCCGCTGCCAGGTGTACCTGTTCTTGAGTATTTGCAGGAGCACAGATTTGGAAGGATATAGACGCTCCGTGGATGTCTTCTCTTCGAGCCTTGATTGGTAGCTGGTACTTATATTATTTGAGTGAGTTGTACTTATATTGTATTTACTTTTCCCATTTGGAGTTGGTAGTGGATTTGTTTCCACCCAACTATCATCCTTAGATACTTCTTATTGAGATCTAGTTTCATAGATACTGGTTATTTATTTCTATGTGATTTTGGTGGATGAGATTTAGATTATAACCTGTGACTTGTATTACATTTTATACCACTTATGGATTTGATGTTCATAATACAGCGTACTTGTGGATTTGGTTTCCATATATTGGAGTTGCCATATCCATGCGGCTGGCATGCTTACGTGTCCTAGTCCTACGTATTTTTGGGACTGGGGCGTGACATATTTTTGTGGTGGCCCATGCACGTCAGAGCATATTGTCTCGGTTACGTTACTGTGCCCAGCAAGCCTGCACCTAGGACTAGAGTATAGGATCTCATCCACATTGACTATGATCCATCTTCCTCCTATCTGTTCTATTTGAATAATTGCATCCTGCTTGATTCATGTACTTTCCTAATAGTTCTTTGAGAATAGCCTTCTGCTAGAATATAGGAACCCCTATTATTAGGATGATAATTATGGTAGCACACCTATTAAGAATACAACGAGGATATAGACACACCACTAAGTTTAGAATATCTAGTGAACCCTAGAACTCCTCATCTTTAGATTGGTATACCATTACCCTTGACGTATTAAGAAGACTTGAGTAGTATAGACACTACTAGAGATAGTTAGAAGTTTTACCATAATGTTTGACCCTAGTATTGAGGAACCAATGGAGAACCAGTATTGAACATTAGGACTGAACCTAACCTTCATAACTGGATAGTATTAGAGAACTATAAAACTTATGTCATTGTCTTATTATTAGTAGACAAGTACCCTAGAAAGCCAAGAGCAATGCATAGAATATTTCCCTAATCATACCTCAAACATAGTAGCTAGCGTACCACTTTCCTTTAGAAACCATGATGCTATCTATAGGCCCTATTTTAAATTTCACACCTTGTTTCTCTGAAACCCTAGCGCTCATCACTCGCGCGACGACTAAATTATGATCTTCTTTTCTCCATCTTTCAATTCATGCCAATCTGACGCTTCTGATTTTAAACCAAGCAATTATATTCTATGATAGGATATATGGTTTGCTAAAGTGATAGTGTAATTTTGAATTTTGAATTTTGAATTGTGTGCCTTGTAGTTAGAACCTGATAGTTTAATTGTTCAATTAGATTATGATGATTACCCCTAGTTGTAGACCACGTAATTTGTACCCTCACCTCGATACACGTTAGACCCCTCCCCTTTAACGGCCAGTAACTCTTCTATCCTTACCATTGACACTTGCTTGTAAGTGCTATGACTAAGACTTAGGATGACCATTACCTACATAAAAAGGATACCCTAATCAATACCAAGATTTTTCCTCATATACCCTAATAAAGAGTTTCTGTTTTATTTACATGTGCAAGATTATTTTGTAGGACCCTCTTAAGACTGTCACAGTATTAGTTTAATTATTATAAGTTGGGTAGTATGCCTCACAACCTAGTATCACATAGTCCACTTGACCCATCGAGGTAGTGTAACTAAATGACATTAATTTTATGCTAGCACTAGACGACAGTGTTTATTCAGACGGTGGAATTTAGAGGCCCATGCCCTATTTGGTTGACTAGCGACTTAGACAAGGAGGTTGTATGATAACCGTAGAGATTGTAGAATCTTTGTTATTATTGCTTATTCTATTTTTTTTTGTAAACCTGAATTAATTTGTACCTCCTTTCATCATTATCTAGCGTACTTATATTGCTGTACCACCTTGACTTATGCTGCTATTTTATAGCCTAGTTTTTGCAAGCTTATTCCTCATCAAGCTTGTTCATGACATATGTATTAGTGGGTCGACACACTAATACATTTCAGAATCAGTATGTTAAGGTCTGGCCAACCTTAGTGCGCTTGATTCGCCCTTCGTAACGCTATTTTACGTGGATTAAGATATGTAGTGATTAGTAGACGAATATACTTGCCCTGGACATGTCTGACATATCGTGTCGGTTACATAACTGTACTAATACGAGCATGCGAACAAAGGATTACCAGAATATGATTTCAATCCACAACTGCTTGACGATTCTCATTTGAATTCTTTAAACGCCTTGATCCCGATACTCCTATTCTATTACCTCCCTTGAACTCTTTATTATTGATCTCCGTCTTCCCTTATTTCGGAAGGACGAAACCTCGTGCTTGGTATGAATTGATACACAGAGAGTACTAGATATACCCCATAGGCCGATTACATACTTGAGGATCATCCTTCGTAATTAAGGACATATCATATGTGATATGGTCGGCATTGAAATTCGAGGATTGAATGACATAAGTAATTAAATTAAGGGATATTTTCTTAAGGTATATAGCCTTAGGTGATAGGTGAAAATTCTAAGTTGGGTAGTAGTGCATTATCAACTCGGGAGGAATTTCTTTTAGATTATGATCGAGTAAGATTAGATTGGGAGAGGTTCAAGCCATTGTAATTTTGAGAAATTAGAAAGATGACTAAGATGATGAGGATCAATGAATTGATATTGAGGACCCAATATTTATACCTTAATTGCATGAGTTAAATTTTTGAACAATGAAGGTAGAATCACCAATTTGAATTTAGAGGATAAATATAGAATTTTAGACTTAGATATTGGTGGACTGCATTTAAATTATTTTTTAATTTGGTGATTTGAATTAAGAATTAAAATTTTGGTTGGACGACCTATTTGAAATAATGAGGATGTGAATGAAATTTAAAGAGTTGAGGCATACAAAATTTTATAAGTGGAAATGGGAATAAAATTGGACTCGAATTACTTCTAGAGGAGATTACGATAGTGAGAGATCGTGAAGTAAAATTTACATGCTTATTTAAATCTTGAAGATGTTATGTGGATTTAATATGGATAAATTTGAACCAAGGGAGAAGAGATAACCATAGGTTAAATTTTGATTGGAGCAGTGATCATCTTAACCTTGGAGTGATGGATATGATTAGGATTTAATTATCGCAAGGAGATTGTGATTGACTTGCCGTATGTACATGAAGGATTAACAGATTCTGCCTTATTTCAATTTTGAGGACGACATTGTCTTAAGTTGGCTGGATTGTGAAACCCCCTCACCTAAGAATTAGACATACTCGGCCTAGATAGTGAGACTAAGGCTAGATCGAATCCACCTAGAAATAGAATACGGTATCCTAATTAGTTTTACAACATGGTATCCCTTGGCTCGCCTTACCATTGCTTCGATAATTGGAGCACTTTCCTAGTCACTGCCCTCCTACAAATTTCACACCCTTATCCTAGACATGCCCATCATCCAATTCTCATCTTTGTGCAATTTTCCAATTGTTGGACGCTTTTATGCAAAAGAGCATTTATGTGTCCACACCATTGGACATGACACATGAAGAAACCTATTTTTCGCTCATATGAATTTTTCCATGATTTTTTTTCGGGATGTGCAACGTGCAACATCGTCCACACCTTTAAACCTAGCCTTGCATTTTAAACAAAGCAAATCTTATACCATCATTGCATTCTATCGTGGCTTAATTTTAATTTCGAGGACGAAATTTTTATAAGTTGGGTAGAATGTAAAACCCCCTTCCTAAAAAATCGTATATACCTTTTTATTTATTAATTATTAATTAAACTATAGTAATTAGCGCTAAATAGGAGAAATAGATTTTTAATAATTTTTATGTTAGGTGTTCGGGCGCTTAGAGGACTTGTGGGACTATCAGAAATTTTTCGGAATTTATTCCATGTAGGAGACCCCTTGCGCTGTGGCTAGCCTAACGATGTGCAATACCCTAATCTATAAATTTTCTTATGTGTGAATATATATATATATATATATATATATATATATATATATATATATATATATATATATATATATATATATATATATATATATACAAATATATATATGTATATATATATATTTAAAGAAAGAAAGGAAAAGAAAAGAAAGTATAAGAATTAATTTAATAAGAGTTAATAAAAATAATAAGTAACAAATAATATAATAATACTAGTAATAATAATAACCACCTATCATTTCCATCCTTTGTAACTTAAGCAAACTTGTTTGCTCTCACAGCCGCCCACTTCAGCGAGTACCCAATAAGGGACCCGCCCCTTATACCAGCAGCAAATTAATTCCCTTCAGCCGAATTAATTCCCTTCAGCCCATTACTTCACCCCGCGGACTCAACCATCCATATCCCTCTCTCTCTCCTAATTATATATATATATATATATATATATATATATATATTTATCCTTCAAAACCCTAACCTAAAGCTCCAGACCTCCTCTTCCCATCTAGAGCCGTCACCGCAGCCAAAGAAGCCCCCAAGCCATCCAACCATCCCGTCGACTCTGACCTCGCGCGCTGCAATTTCCCACTCGCTGCAGGTACTCACAGTCGAGAATGCTCAAGTATAGTCAATGCTTAATAACGATCATCTAGGAACTAAAGAAACCAACCGAGTCAACTCAAGGAAGCGTAGAGTAAACATATACCATCATAATATGATTATGAAACAACCAGTGATCCATGGAAAAGAGCAAATAATATACATGCATGTAAAGTGAGAAAATAAGACTAGAGCAGCAGGAATAAATCAAAATAAAAAACGCATCAAGAAACTATATACGACAAGAAAGTAACAACTGAAAAGGAAAGCATGCAAATAATGTGCAAGAGTTGACAAGGTATCTTGTACGACAATGTATAAATATGTCAAGGAAATAAGTAGCAAACCTGCAAGGTTTGGCAAGGTATACTTGCCTGGGGTCCTGCTGCTGGTATGAATCAGAGTCCAAGTCACAGTCCAAATAGCCTATGTATTACAATTTACCATGTCAAAAGATAATTTATTTTAACTTATTTAATTCTGAAATAATTACTCTAAAATCCTATTTTAATCTTATTATTCTGATTTTTAGGTTAATTCCTAAATTTTGTCCAAAGGAACTGAATTTTATCAACTCGAGACTCATAGCACGCAAATCGAGGCGATCTGTTGACCAAAAAGTCAACCAACACCAACTCAACTTTTATGCATGATTTCCTGTAGATTTCATCATCAAAAACATGCTAGAATTTATGGCTAGTCCGAATTCAAATTCGTTTTGAAATTATGGCACATACAAGTTTCGTATCGTGCACCGATGGTTAAATTCTAACCTAGAAGTTCTACAGAATTAACAGTATGAAAATACATCGAATTAAATTCTAGAAAAAACATATGTCAATAATCTCGATATTAGCTTTCCGAAACTTTAAACGGTTCATGATTCTGATTCCTGGTTCTCCCGAAATCGTAAAAACATTGAAACACGTCTATTGTCGGACATGCTGTGCTCTACGAATTTTCCAGAATTTAATACTCATAATTTTTTAAAACAAATTATATAATCAGAAATCTAACCTCAATATCATTCTAACGCAAGAAACTATGCCTCGTTTGGAGTCCGGAGCTATGCGCAATGGCTTCTGGAAGATGAAGGAACCCTAGATGACAATTCTCCAAAATCTCACTCTCTAAAAATAATAGGATAATTAGGGTTATAATAATATATATATATAGGGATGTTGAGCGGCTGAATAAAAGTTGATAGGGTGACACGTGTCATGATTTGATTGGATGGTTTTGGTTATATTATTTGTTTTTTTGATTTGCCTTTATCAAAATATTATTTAAGTTATTTTAAATCTAACTAACTCAAAATAAACATTAAAAATAATTATAAAATCTAAAAAAATTACAGAAAATATATTTTGAACCTAAAAACCGTAAAGAAATATTTGGAATAATTATATATTCATAGATTTTCTACTATAATTAGGAGAAGCTCTAAAACTTAGTTTTGCCATAAAACTAAAAATAAATACTAACATTATTCCAAAAATTATGAAATAATTCCAGAAAATATATAATAATATTATAAACCTTAGAAAATAATGTGGGTCCATTATATATTCCTGGACTTGCACCATAAATTCTATAAGTCCTAAAAATTAGTTATTAGCCTAAATAACTCCCAATAAATACTAAAAATACTCAGAAAATTCTCAAAAACTTCTAGAAAATATATTTTATTATTTAGAACCTAAAATAAAAGTTTGAGATATTTTTAATTATATTTGAATCTAAAATAAATTCTTGAAACTCCTAGAAAATTAAAAAAAATTGTGAAAAATCTAAATTAAAAATTTCTGAAAAATCAGGGGGTTACAATTATAAAAATTAAAATTAAAATTAAACCATGGTAGAAGTCAAGGATGGTCTAAGATTTGTATTGGTTAAAATACAAGGCTAGGTTTAACGGAGTGGACGATGTTGCACGTTGCACATTCCGAAAATCATGGGAGAAATTCACATGAGTGAAAATAGGTTTCTTCGTGTGTCATGTCCAATAGTGTGGACACCTAAATGCTCTTTTGCATAAAAGCGCTCAATAATTGAAACGTTGCACAAAGATGGAAATTGGAGGATGGGCATGTCTAGGACAAGGTATGGAATTTGTAGGAAGGCAGTGACTAGGAAAGTGCTCCAATTATCGAAGCAATGGTAAGGCGCGCCGAGGGATACCATGTGGTAAAACTAAATAAAAAATGTCGTGTTCTATTCCTAAGTGGATTCGAGCTAGCCTCAGTCTCACTATCTAAGCCAAGTAGGTCTACTTCTTAGGTGAGGGAGTTTCACAATCCAGCCAACTTAAGACAATATCGTCCTCAAATTAAAATAAGGCATAATTTGTTAATCCTTCGTGTACATAAAGCAAGTCAATCGCAATCTCCTTGCGACAATTAAAATCTTAATCATATCTATTGCAATCACTTCTAGGTTAAGATGATCACTGATCCAATCAAATTCAACCTATGGTTATCTCTTCTCGCTTTTTCAAATTATCCATATCCAAATTTAAATTAAATCCATATATCATCTTCAAGATTTAAATACGCATATCAATTTTACCTCACGATCTTCAATTATCATAATCTCCTCTAGAAGTAATTCGAGTCCATTATTATTCCTATTTTTACTTATAAATTTTTGTATGCTTCAACTTCTTAAATTCCATTCACATCCTTAATATTTCAAATAGGTAGTCCAACCATCAAGTTTTTATTTTAACTCAAATCATCAACTTGAAAAAATAATTTAAATGCAGTCCACCATTATTCAAGTCTGAAATTCCATCTTTTTATCCTCTAAATTTCAAGTTGATGATTTTACCTTCATTGTTTAAATCATGTACTTAAGGTATAAATATCGGGTCCTCAATATCAATTCATTAATCCTCATCATCTTAGTCATTCTTCTAAAATTCTCAAAATTAAAATGGCTTGAACCTCTCCCAATTTAATCTTACTCGATCACAATCTAAAAGAAATTTCTCTCGAGTTGACAATGCACTACTACCCAACTTAGAATTTACCCATCTATCACATAAGGCTATATACCTTAAGAGAATATTCCTTAATATGTTTATTCATGTCATTCAATCCTCGAACTTCAATGCCGATCATATCACATATGATATGTCCTTAATTACGAAGAATAATCCTCAAGTATGTGATCGGCCTATGGGGTATATCTAGTATTCTCTGTGTATCAATTTATACCAAGCACGATGTTTCGTCTTTCCGAAATAAGGGAAGACGGAGACCAATAATAAAGAGTTCAAGGGCAGCGTAATAGAATAGAAGTATTGGGATCAAGGCATTTAAATAATTCAATTGGGAATTGTCAAAGCAGTTGTGGATTGAAATCCTATTTTGGTAATCCTTTGTTCGCCTGCTCGTATTAGTACAGTTATGTAACCGATACGATATGTCAGACATGTCTAGGGCAAGTATATTCGTCTACTAATCACTACATATCTCAATCCACGTAAGGTATTATTGCGAGGGCGAATCAAGCGCACTATGGTTGATCAGACCGTAATACACTGATTCTGAAATATATTATTGTGGGCCTCCCCAATAATACAAATGTCATGAACAAGCTTGATAAAGAATAAGCTTGCAAAACTAGGCTATAAAATAGCACAATAAGTCAAGGTAGTATATGAAATATAAGCACGCTAGATGATGATGAAAGGAGGTACAAATTATTCAAGTTCACAAAACGAACAAAATGAGCAACAATAATAAAAGACTCTACAATCTCTACAGTTATCATACAACCTCCTTGTCTAAGTTGCTAGTCGACCCAATAGGGCATGAACCTCTAAATTCTATTGTCTGAATAAACACTGTCATCTTATGCTAGCATACAATTATTGCCATTCAGTTACACCGCCTTGATGGGTCAAGTGGACTATGTGGTACTAGTCTCAAGGGAAAGGGAATATAACTTGTATCGAGGTGGGGGTACAAATTACGTGATTTAACACTAAGGAATAATCATCGGGTCACAATCTACAAGATTAACTCAAACTTATCGAACTCTAACTACAAAACACAAAAATTTTAAATTCAAGACTACAACTATAATCCTAGCAAACTATGGGTCCTTAACAAGGAATAAAATTACTTGGCCTACTATTAGAAGTGTCAGATGGCACGAATTGAAAGACGGCGAAAAGAAGAACATATTTTAGTCGTTGCGCATTAGCGAACGTTAAGGTCGCAGACGAACAACGTATAAAATTAAAATATGAGGCTCTAGATAATATCATAGTTTCCTAAGGTGAAGGTGGCGAGCAATTCTCCGTGTTTGAGGTATGATCTCATGGGGAATGTCATACTCGTTGCTCTAGGCTTCCTGAGGTACCGTCTGCTAATATCATGACAAGAACCTATATCCTAACACTATCTCACTATGCACACTAGGTTCTGTTCTAACATTCGATCTTATATTTCTATTGGTTCCTAAAAACTGGGGTCAACCACTAGGGTCAAACATTAGGGTCCAATCTTTAACTAGCTCTTAGCAGTGCCTATACTACTCTTAGGTCATTCATGACTATAACAAGAAATAATGGTAAATTATTCTATAGGTAAGGGACGCTAGGGTTCATTAAGCGTTCTACTTAGGGGTGTGTCAATATCCTAGCTGTACTTTTAGTAGGAAGGTTACCCTACCTATCATTCTATCAACAGGGACTTCTATATTCTAGAAGAAAGCTACACTCAAGGAACTAATGAGAAGGCACATGAATCAAGCAGGATACAATTTTTCAACGGAATAGATTGGAAGGAGGAGGAGGAGAAGCCATAGTCAGTTGTGGATGAGATCCTATACTCTAATCCTATTTGTAGGCTTGCTCGGTCCCTAAGTTGAAACCGAACAATTTAGTCGTAGACCTGCATGGGCCACCACAAAAACCATGTCATGCCCCAGTCCCAAAATATCGAGGGACCGGACGCGTGGCAATGGCCAGCAGCACACACCGATAGACAAACCCAATTTAATGGATCCATCGGGGCATGCTTAAGCTGTAATATAACAATAAGTAGGTCCAATGATACCAGTCACAGTCTATACTAATCTTATCCACAACAGAACAGTATATGAACTAAATAGTAAAACTGGAATAAATGCTGAAAGTAAAGATACTGTTGAATCCAGCAAGAAATAATACTAAGTCGGGTGGAAACAAATCCACTACCGATAAATGGAAAAATAGAGACAAAAAAATATAACTAAAACATGCTAGAAAGTAACTAAGTATAAGCAGGACCATCAACTGCTATCGTACCCTCGTTTGGTGTCGATCCGTAAAGCTTTGGGTACTCCTCGTCTGCTAAATCTGGAGAACAAAATCAGGTCCTCAGCGGGACGAAACAAGATACAAAAGAATACGAGCCAAAAGTACAGTAATTGAACATGCAAGCTAGACAAGAAAATAATCACAAGAGAAGCAACTAAGACACAATAAATCACTACATCTAAGATGGTAGCGTGCCGATGGTGCTATCAAACATGACTACAAACAAATCGGAATAATCGCAACTCAATGGGAGATAACGGTC
>JAYESA010000002.1:185533527-185598527 GCA_036927795.1 Iris macrosiphon | reverse complement strand
TTATTGGAACAAGGACAAGGGTACAGGCCTGAAAATTAATTGAAAATAAATACGGACTTTTGTAACGATATTTGCATAGCTAAAATGACACTCATGCCAGCACATCTATGAGTTGCAAAAAGTACAGGATAGTAGGCTATCATGTCCAGTAGGGGTATGTAAACTTTGTTTAGGGATGACAGTCAGTGTAATGCTCTAATTATTTGTGTGATGGACAGGTGCACAAGTTAATAGGATATGTAAGCAAAATAAATTAAAATATTGCAATAAATACTAAATTGCTAAAAATAATTCTAAAATGCTGAAATCTGGTCGAGGGAGTTTACAACGTGTTTGGATTTGTCGAGCGGGAGAGTAGCTTCCCCACCAGTGCATTCAATGTACTGATAATCCACCCGTTTGTATGCAGGGTGCGGGAGAACCTCGTTCGGTGTGGATGCCTCCTTCGTACGTGCTAAGGTGTGGAGATCACTCCAAAGCAGCGGTGCGTCCGGAACTGAAACACATATACAAGACATAATGTTGGAACTCGCCTGAACATCGTCTGTACAATCATTTCACAATTTTAGCCACTTGGCACGCTTTTACTGTTTCTGAGAGAGAGGCTTGAGCGACTTGTAATCTCAGCTATACGCCGCCTGTAACACTTGTTTATATCAATAAAAAGTTGCTTTACTTCAACTTGTGTTTCAATGCTTCCGCTATATTGTCGACTCAGTGAACCTGTTACCAAATTGCTATGCGTTCATGACTCCGCAGCACTCGGACAATCTGTGCGACTCTGTGGCTTAGAACTCTTACCGCCAGGCAATGGACCACGGCCTTGCACGGGCGTAGCTCACGCTCGTACGGCATCACGCCCGGATGGGTCAAAGCGATCGTTCCGCGGGAGCGCTGGCGCGGTAATTCTCGCCTAGCGGGAACGGCCGAAATAGCCTTTGGGAGATCGGGTCGTGACATGTTGGTATCAGAGCCTGACTTCTACGCCTTTGGACTTTATTTCGATTATCTCAGTTTCGAAAGCTCTTTCGTGGGTTATGTGCATGCTCTCTCTCAATGCCTCGATAGAATGTTCCAACAATAAGTCTAAATACTTTTAAAATGCGTTCTGAATGATATGCTTGCTTATATGATTGTGTGCTGCGAGTGGCCTTTGTGCCAACCTATGCGAACCCTTGAGAGTATCGCTAGAAGCTTGTCCGATTTTACTAACTCTAAGTTTGGTTGAATGTATCTATTCGAGGGATGCCTTGAACTAGTGCACCATCCAAGACTAAAGAAAAAAGGTGAAACTCGAGTGCTAAGACTTCGCTATCACTAAGCTGGTTGACGTGATCACGCTAGAAGTGCACTTCGAAAGTGCGCACGATCCAGACTAAGAGATATGCCGATCTCAATGCTTTTGCAAGTGAATATCCAAATGAAACAAGTAAAACGACTTGTATAAGTTTGCCTCAATCCTAGACTGCTTGTCCTCAGTAAGTCTCGAGGACGAGACTTTTTCTGAGTTGGATAGGATATAACACCCCGTTCCGTTCTAGCGGACTGCCGTCTCAAACGACAAAAAGTGCAACTATCCCGACCCGCTTTGCCTCAAACGAGAAGCAAAGGATATCCAGACTTGTCCCTACAGGAATCCGGCTTAGGCTTTCAGAGGCTCGCTTGACGTATCGCTCTACCGAGACGAATCATCGCTAAGATGGGTGGCTACGGTGAACTTGTCTTTGCTTAGCCAGCACACATAAAATATAGAATATTTTATGCTAGTCGCTAGGTGAATCACCCCCTGCATGCTAATAAGAATCCAACGCACCTAGCTAAGGGAATAATCCCAACTTGTATTGCTTATGCTAGAACATGAAAATTGAAATACTGCTTATATTCAGACCCTCGCATGCTAAGTCCCTTACGGTTTTATTCTCTCGGCTTACCTTCGGGTCTGAGCAAACGTGTTTACTTATGTTCCTTAGAAACACATGCTTGTCTGCTTGAATGTTGCCTTGTTTTCATCCAACCCCAGGAGACTACTAAGTAGTCGTCCCGTGCATGATTGAACCTGCAAGTATCCGGGACCGTTGGGTCACCAGGCAGCCCCGAGCCAGGGGAATGCATCAAGGCAAGTTATTGTACAGAACCAAGATTCAAGTATCCCGTGTATTCGTGTACTCGTGTTCCCGTGCACTCGTGTTCTCGTGTTCTAGTGCACGCATGTTCTCGTGTTCTCGTGTATCCCGTGATAATTGAAAGACCCAATAATTGCATATTGCGGACAACTCGGAAACGAGGTATGGTTCCATGGACGGTCTCCGGGGCACTGGGGCTGATCCGATCCGGATGGAACTTCAAGTGTGGTCCCTCGTGTACAGACGAGTGGTTTGTAGTACCTCTTGTACTTTCATTGCATTCCACTTGGCCTGGGACCACATCATGTGTAGTCCATCGTGTGCTGGCGAGATAGTTTGTAGCACATCGTGTACTTTCGTTGCATTCCATCTTGGCCTTGGACTACATGTGCAATCCATCGTGTACGGACGAGATGGTTCATAGCACATCGTGTGCTCTCGTTACGTTCCACTCTCATCTGGGATTAGTCCTTTATGGCTATGCCAGCGACTCATGTTCATATAGATAAGTCATCCTCGTTTAGCGGCTATCTGCGTGCGAGCCATTGCATCGCATCAAGAATAACTGAGCACTCTAAATATTTTTCCATTCAATGACTCTCGTGTTGCATATGCTATGTCTCCTGAATGTTTATACTTGTCCGTGCATGGATTTATAATGTTTGCCTTGGACAGGGAAGGCTAAATAGTAAGTCTCGCCGTGTTTCCTCTCATGTTGCACGGCGCACTGCCATACGAGTTAGGCAATTCAATGTTTGCATGAAACTGATCCTAAGGCAACTAGAAAGACAACTTAATAGTTGTGCACGGAACCTGTATTACGTGTTTGGATTTATCGAGCGGGCGAGTAGCTTCCCCACCAGTGCATTCAATGTACTGATAATCTACCAGTTTGTATGCAGGGTGCGGGAGAACCTCGTTCGGTGCGGATGCCTCCTTCGTACGTGCTAAGGTGTGGAGATCACTCCGAAGCAGCGGTGCATCCAGAACTGAAGCACATATACAAGACATAATGTTGGATCTCGCCTGAACATCGTATGTACAATCATTTCACAATTGTAGCCACTTGGCACGCTTTTAATATTTCAGAGAGAGAGGCTTGAGCGACTTGTAATCTCGGCTATACGCCGCCTGTAACACTTGTTTATATCAATAAAAAGTTGCTTTACTTTAACTTGTGTTTCAATGCTTCCGCTATATTATCGACTCAGTGAACCTGTTACCAAATTGCTATGCGTTCATAACTCCGCTGCACTCGAACAATCTGTGCGACTCTATGACTTAGAACTCTTACCGCCAGCCAATGGACCACAGCCTTGCACGGGCGTGGCTCACGCTCGTGCAGCATCACGCCCGAATGGGTCAAAGCGATCGTTCCTCGGGAGCGCTGGCTCGGTGATTCTCGCCTAGCAGGAACAGCCAAAATAGCCTGCGGGAGATCGAGGCGTGACAGAGAGCGTGTGGAGATCTTCACTGACCACAAGAGCTTGAAGTATATGTTTACCCAAAAAGAGGTAAACATGAGGCAGAGGAGATGGTTGGAGTTGATGAAAGACTTTGACATATTATTGTAGTACCATCCAGGGAAGGCGAACGTAGTTGCGGATGCGCTGAGCAGGTATCCGGTAATTATGTGCCTGACTACAGATCATTATCTTCTGGCAGATCTAGAGAGCTTGGACATTGAGGTGATAGTGCCTGGAGTTGAGATACAGATGTGGGGACTGCAGAATCAGTCAGAGTTGATAGACCGGATCATGGCTACACAGTTTGAGGATGGGTCCCTTAGGAGCATCAGGGCGCAGGTTCAGATTGGAATATCAGATGACTTCACCATTGCTGATGATGGTTCATTGTGGCACGGTACCAGGTTGTGTGTATCGAGTGGGTTGTTGCGCGAGAAGGTTCTTTATGAGGCGTATCGATCCCAGTACTCTATGCATCCAGGTGCCAACAAGATGTATAGAGATCTGAGAGAGCATGTATGGTAGTACGGGATGAAGCAGGAGGTAGCACGCTTCGTATCCCGATGCTTAGTGTGCCAGCAGGTGAAGGCGGAGAGTCAGAGGCAGAGGCCAGGAGGGTTGCTCCAGCCGTTACCCATTTCGGAGTGAAAATAGGAGCATGTGACCATGGATTTTGTTTCTGGGCTTTCCCTTTCTCCAGGAGGGAAGGATACGATTTGGGTCATCGTAGACAGGTTGACCAAATCGATCCACTTTCTACCATTCAAAGTGGGTACGTCTATGGAGAGACTAGCAGAGATGTATGTGCGCCAGATAGTCGGACTGTATGGAGTTCCTGTGAGCATAGTATCAGACCAGGACAGTCGCTTTATTTTGCATTTCTGGAGGAGTCTGAAGGCTAGCTTGGGCACTCAGCTCAAGTTTAGTACTACATATCACCCACAGACAGATGGTCTGTCAGAGAGGACCATTCAGACCCTTGAGGACATTCTTCGCACTTGTGTTCTGGATTTCAGAGGCTCATGGGAGGATCACTTGCACTTGGTAGAGTTTGCTTACAACAACAGCTACCAAGCCAGTATTGAGATATCACCATTCGAGGCATTGTATGAACGGAGATGTCGCACTCCGTTATCATGGGATGATATAGGCGAGAAAGCTTTGCTTGGCCCGGAGATGGTGGTAGATGCGGCGGAGAAGATCAAGCTCATTAGAGATAGACTTCGTGTGGCGCAGGACAGGCAGCGGCATTGGGCCGATAGCCACCGGAGACCTTTGGAGTTTGAGGTGTAGCTTAGAATTTAGATTTTGTTCATGTGTTTGCTTGTGATTGCTTGTTTTAGATTAAGTACTGAGACATTGTTTGTGCTAGGTTGGTGATCTGGTGTTCCTGAGAATTTCTCCGACGCGGGGCATTATTTGCTTCGGTGGAGGCAGGAAGCTTAGCCCACGTTTTGTCGGACCCTTTAGCATCCTTGAGAGGGTCGACGATGTGGCGTATAGGCTAGATTTTCCGCCTACGCTAGAGGAAGTTCATGATGTGTTCCACGTGTCACAGTTGAGACGGTACGTGGCGGATCATCGGTTGCTTCGTTGTTTTTCACCACATATAATGATAAGCTAAGGTCGATTAGACCCTATATAATAGACGAAGAAGTAGAACAAGAAATGAGACGTTATTTGCCTTCTTGGTTGAGCGCATATGTAAGGAGCTCGGTAATTACTTTTTCTATATGCACTTGCACAATAAATAACTTACTATCGCTACTTTGGTATTTAGGTCAATCGTCTAATAACACCTGAGACTAAATCTATTAGAACTCTAGCCAAGGGACTAATTACTGCCGTCAAAATATGGCCAAGTTACTATATGAATGGGTTTAGGTTCAAGTTAACAAATGCTCCGATCAGAGACAGCTTTCTGGATCTTAATTCCACGAAAAATAGTTGTTTGTGTATCAAATCTTCGAACTACAAAGCGTCGATCCAGGCAATAATTTCTTTGGCATCTTACGAGAGATTGTGAAGTTGACATATAATTATAGCACATAACCTGCTAAGATCATGCAATTCAAGTATGAATGATTCGATCTGATTCAAGATCAAGGTTGAAAATTTGACAAGCATGATCTTGTGGATATAAACTACAAGCGTAGATATCAAGGATACGAACCATTTATCCTATCAAGTCAGGCTCAGCTCTGTACTTCATAACTTATCCTAGACGGGAGACAACAAGTTCGGATTGGTGGGCAGTATGCAAGACTAAATCTAAAAATACCTTTGACGTTGACGAAATAGTTTATCAGGAAGACGAGCTACCTCTTGTAACAAATATTGTAGATGTGGACTTAACGAAAGTTATTTATTATACGACTAATAATGTAGAAGAGGTAGAATTATCCAAAGAGGAAGACGAAGACGAAGTAGATGAAAGTGAAGATGAGGAGGAAGAGGAAGTGGAGGACGAGAAAAGCGAATAGGATAATTTTTTTGAAGATGATTGAAAATAAAAAAAATCCATTTGGACTTGTGACATGTATTGTATTTTGACTGTAGAATGTATTATCAATTTAGACTTGTGACACTATTAGTTATTTATTGTGAAATTCTATTAATGTTGTGAGAAATGCATAATATTTTGACTGTAGGATGTACTTTATATTTTTTTATTTGTTCTATCACCATATGTTGTTACCAGGTATGATAAGACGACGCAGAGCATTCGATAGATCCTGAGGTAGATGGAGTGCTCCTCCGGTACTGTCTACTGTTGGTTCTGGATCCTCGGCGCCAAGTACTCAAGTATATCGACCAGTCACATCTCCGACTGCGACGAAGTTATGTGACAACACTCCTGGGATGAGAAGTTCCAAGCCTAAGACTACTCCCTCGTCCAGCGTTCCTCCTGCTAATGAAACCATGGACACAGATGAGCATATGGCGGAGGTTGAGCCGACGTCGTCCCAGTATCAGCGAGATCCTCCATGCGCACCTCCGGACGAGATGAGGATGAAGATTTGGATCGATGGTACAAAGTAAGTTAATTAGTTAGTTTAGCATCATATATATCATGTATTTCTTTATTTATCATATATTCACTTTTTCGATAAAAATAATTATCTCTGTATAGATATCGTCCCTCGTCGGTACAGAGAAGCCTGGGCCACTTTCTGAGGTACAACTATGGTGGCCCTTGGATCAACTACTTTGATGCTCCGGATGAGAGAAAGGCGTTCTGGTTTGCGCACTTCAAGGTAAAAGTATACTTGATTTTAATATCAATCATCTAATTTATGCATATTATATAACTTACTAAGTTATTTCTTGTAGTAAACATATTTCTATCCATCGGGGTGAGTTGATCGAGCAGATATTTTCTATCGTTGCCGCCAAGCTAATCTGTGATGCTCTAGATGACCAGAAGGCTCATGATCGCGAAGGAAAACCGATCCAAGGTTGGATCATGCATGAGCAGTGGACTGTGATGAGGGCTAGATTTGACAATTTGAGGTATAAGGAAAGGTTTGAGAAGGCCAAGGCGGCTAGGCAGAAGGCAGCAAAGTCGTATGGTGACTCGATTCCGATGACGAAATATTTTCGTCGTTTGGTATATTTTTATTTCAGATATATTATTTTAATGCAAGTATGATAAAATATTTGTAGGATAAAATATTTAATTTTATTACTAAATAATATATTTTTAATAGGTACAGAGGGGTGAGGATGCCAACATGGTGACTGTCTTCCTGGCCACCCATCGAAAGAGCAAAAATCTCATTGATGAGAGGGCCTCGCTGACCAATGTAAGTATTACTTTACTTTGTGTTAATTTTAATATAACTTAGAAAATATGCAAATAAATATCCATGTAGTTAGTAATAAGTACCTTAGACACATTAGTAATTATCGAGTATCCAAACTTTTCTAGGCCGAGTATCTTAGGTTGCGTGAGCATGCGACTGCTAGTGCACCTACAGTGGGAGAGGCTGGTACTTTCTTGCAGCCCTCTCCAGCTCCGTCGACGGACGAGCTGTAGGTGACCGCCGCTGGTGGTCTCCAGAGGGGTACGTACTACGGTATGGGATCCTATGACGCCCTTGTTGCGACGCAGTCCTCTAGGGCCTCCACTGCAAGTGCACATCTCCACAGCCCTCGCAGGTGTCAGCCCGAGTCCAGAAGACTGTTGACCGTCATATTGCGTCTCTCTGTGACGAGTTGCTGCGAATGATGGAGGAGCATCCCATGTCCCAGCCGCAGGCAGACAATGTGACGCTCATTGCACGATTTGATACCCTCGAGCGCAGCATCATGAAGCTCAGGGATATGACCGTTGATCTTAGAGCGTCGATAGAGCGCAGCATGACGGAGCTGCAGGCATCACAGCTCTCCATGGGTGAGAGGCTGACGATGATGCAGGATTCAATAGTTCATAGAAGTACAAGGTTATTATCTACCATGGATTCATACAACCATCGACTAGCAGCATTGGAGCATATATGTCCTCCTGGTGCGCCTTCATCGACACAGACTCAACCATCATCACTGCCTTCTCGATCGATATCGGTGTTGATTTCACGGGAATAGTATAATTTGTTCTTATCCCTAATGCGTGCCGGTGGTCATCCTTCTGCAGATCCCCAGTAGTCCTAGTTAGGATAGTTTACTGGTTGTTTATATTTTGACCTATGATATTTTGTCATTTATGAATATTCTTTTATTTTGAGGCTTTTAGACTTTATTTCTTGCACTCAGTTATGTGGATATTTATTGTATTCTTTACGACGAGATTTGCTCCAGACTTGGTTTGTAATCCCAATATTTTATTTTCTTCAAATTTTACTATCTTATTCATATAAATGTATGTTAATTTACCAGTATTGAGTGTTCAATCGAAGGGGTCGGCGAATCCAGGGAATTTAACGGAGGGTTGCTCCGGGTCTATTTATATAAATTATGAATTCATAAAATGCAGGAAGATTGGTTTAGAAACCATTCTATATTCTTTTTTTATTTTTTTACTGAAACTTTAGAGACATTTAGCAACGTTTATATACGTCGCTAAATATGTCGCTAAGTACGTCGCTAAATTGCTGACATGACAGTATTTGCTAGGCCAATATAACGTCGCTAAATTTGTTGCAAAACGAGCTAAATAGAAAAAATTAGCGACGTATAGCGACACAAAACATGTCCCTAATTTAGCGATGTTGCGTCGCTAAACGTCGTTAATATAAAAAATATTAGCGACGTCAATACGTTGCTAGAAAACATCGTTATAGCGACGTTTTGCGATATTTTTCCTGTCAGCGACTAGCTTAAACGTGACTTCATTGAAACGTCGCTAATTACGTTACTAAATTTTTTTAGCGACATTTTTAGGCCATTTAGCGACGTTTTCTTACGTCGTTAATTTGTCTTATTCTGGTAGTGTGCGTCCAGGATGACTATAAATAGTAGGGTATCACACTCGAACACAAGGCGAACTGGCTATCTGCGAATCTACACTCGAGTAAGGGAGAAGAGCTTTCGTATCAGATCGTCCACAGAGTATAGAGAGTTGCTACACTCCTAACCCTTCATCGTTACCCCCAGAACATAAAATTTGTACTTAGATTGTCTATTTAGGACTCCTCTCTGTACTCTCTTTAGTTTGTTCAATTAAATCAAGTTTCTCTCCAAACTTTCGAATTTAATGGCAAACAAGCATGAGCAGCGTGAGCTTCCTCCTGATGTCCCTATGCTAGTACCCACAAATGCTGATGTCCCAAGTCCCTCTTCTCCAGGACCTTCTTTGGCTCTTCCACCTAAGTCACCTAGTAATAATTCCTCCCCTGATACTTCTAATTCTCTTGTCTTGATTTGTAGAACTTCTAGATTTAATGCTGAAAAACCACCAGATAAGTTTAGCAGTTGGGATACTGACATTGCACATTATATTTCATATGCATCCACTCCACCTTCATATAAGTTATTACTTGCATCATTAGATTCAGTGCTTGTACCTAACAACTGGCAGGTAGCTAAGTAAGAGCCTAGGTGGTTGAGTGCCATACAAGAGGAACTTCAGACCTTGAAGAAGAACGACACATGGGAGCTGGCACCACTGCCAGCTGAAAAGCGTATTGTTGGATGTAAATGGGTTTATACTGTTAAGCAGACTTCAGAGGGCAAGATTAACAGGTACAATGCCAGATTGGTTGCTAAAGGCTATAACCAAATATATGGTATCGACTATGACGAGATATTTGCTCCAGTTGCAAAGATGAGCACTGTGGGAGCGTTGGAGCCATGTGCTGCCAACTTCAATTGGCAATTACATCAGCTAGATGTCAAGAACGCATTTTTGTATGAGGATCTCCAAGATGAGGTGTATATGGAGATTCCACCAGGCATTGCTAATTTATAAGCAACGAAAAAGGTATAAAAATTGAAGAAGTCTTTGTATGGGCTAAAACAGCCTCCTAGAACATGGTTTGATAAATTCAGGCTCGCAGTATGTGGTATAGGATATAGGCAGTGTAATAGAGATCATATTGTATTTTACAGGCACTCCAAGACTTGTATCACTGTTCTTGCAGTCTATGTTGATGATATTATAATTACTGGAGACGATACTGAAGAGATCATACGGCTAAAGAAAAGGCTTGGAGAAGAATTTGAAGTTAAGGATCTGGGACAGTTGAAGTACTTCCTCGGAATTGAAATTGCAAGATCACGAAAGGGTATAATACTTTCTCAGCGAAAGTACGCTCTGGACCTTCTTTTAGAACAGGAATGTTGGGTTACAGGGTTGCTTCTACTCCTATCAAGCAGAATCACAAGTTGTGTACTGAGGGTGGTGATCTGGTAAGGAGCAATATCAAAGATTAGTTGGTCGAATCATATATCTATGCCATACGAGACCTGATATTACTTATGTCGTGAGTGTGGTGAGTAGATATATGCATGATCCCAGAGAGCAGCATATGGAGGCAGTTCGCAGAATTCTCATATATATTAAAGGAAGTCCAGGAAAGGGGTTATGGTTCAGAAGTTTTGGACATCTGAGAGTTGAAGGCTACTGTGATGCCGATTTGGCGGGTTGTATGGACGATCGTAGGTCCACTATATATTACTGTATTTTTGTTGGAGGTAATCTTCTATCTCGGTGCAGCAAGAAGCAAGATGTAGTGGCTAGGTCTACAGCTGAGGCTGAATACACCGCTATGGCAGTTAGCATGTGCGAGATAATTTGGGTGAAGAGCTTGTTGGCTGAGATGTGTTTATTTAGAGGAGACTTCCTACAACTTTTGTGTGACAACAAATCAGCAATTGATATTGCAAACAATCCAGTTCAGCATGATCGCACCAAACATATGAAGATTGATCGGTTCTTCATCAAGGAGCAACTGAATAGAAATTTTTTGACTTTGAGCTATATAAAATCAGCGGAGCAGTTAGCTGATTGTTTAACTATAGGTTTAGGTCTTAGAGAGTTTGATACCTTTTGTAAAAAGATGGGGATGATTGATATCTATCGCTCATCTTGAGGGAGAGTGTTGAGTTATGGGGGACTTATATAGTCTCACATCGGATAAAAAATAAGGAGCTCCTCCTATATATATGTACCCCCTCTCTTGGAAATATATCAATCAATTATTTTCTCTCTACAGTATATTATCTTTATTTATTTTTATTTTTGTTATTTGAATGTTATTGTTAGAATATACATGGAAGAAGAAAATGAAAAAAAAAAAAAAAACGTACCCTGGAGTGAATTATGATAACAAGCAAGTTTTGCTTGATTTTCGTTGGCCACAAAATATTTATATGTGCCTTCAAATCAGGCTCAAATCAACATAAATTGAAATTAATTGAAATCAATAAATTTTCCATTATACTCAATTTTGTTTGATTTAAAAATTACCAATTTTTACGACACTTATTTTTTGAAAGATTTCGGTGATAAACAAATGTGTGATCAAGAATTCAGTTTGCCTATACCAGATTTCCATTTGTTTTAGTAGTAGGAATGATTTTATTCTTTTGTGTTTCAATTGATGAAGTGGAATAATTTTATTATTTTAAGTTTTGAAAACAAAAATTTTACTGAGTAGTATATTATGTAACTAACTCCACACGGAGGTATTTTGTTGGTTGGTTGGTTGGTTTAAATAGGATGGTTGGATTTGAACTGTACGGAAGTTAGGAGATTTAAGTGGTGATGTAGACTTGCTTAATTGGATCAGATTGAATGACTTATTGAGTAATGCTCACTTGTATGATTTTACCAATTAAGAAGATCGCGCATCACATCAAGTCATATCGTTGAGTAATCGTTCGGTATTTGTATGATCGAGACAGAAAGACAATTGTTGAAAGTGAGTGGTGTTAGTTCTTCTTGTCTTTATCTTCATGCTTAATAAAAAAAATTATTTTATTTCTTATCAAATAATTGTTTAAAAGGAAATTACTAATATTATAGTTATTGTTTGAAATGTTGGATTTGTATCTGTTATGTATTGATGTACACGAATGTGACATTAGTCCTTCGAAAGGGTGTTCTTCAGTGATATCTATTTGACGCTTTCACGACAAAGTGTAATTAACATAATTTGGTGCCATTAAATCGCAAATAATGTTTGGGACCAACCAAGTTGTACATCCTAATAAATAAAGAAACATCAACTGAAGAATCCTAAAGTAAAAAAAAGCAAATAAATATAGCGAATAATAAAGAAAGTAGAAGATGTAGTCGAAATCTTAAATAATAAAATGAGAAGATGCAGTAAAAATACTAAATCGAGAAATCACAACTTAATTAGTGTGAATTGTGGGACTCTAAAATTTCTCTAAGATGATTTTTGATAGAATCACCGAGCGAACGCACCATTTTGATAGGATCATCGAGTGAACGCACCAACTCATATTGTCGGGAACAAGATTCATATGCTGTGATTTCAGTTATGAGGGAACTCTCTTGTCAAATGCAAAAGAAAAAGAAAAGAAAGATTTATTCTGCGCCAAACACTCTCATATCATGACTTGATGTTTTGTCGTGAAACTAAAGGGATATAATGCCGTGCTTCCATATATTGCTAAAAGAATGCAGCTAAGTTTTACCGTCTATACTATGACTACAACTAAATGTCTACAATTTTTTTACAACCGTCACATAATTTTTATGTAACGATCGTTTTATTGGAAAAGAGAAAAAAAAAATTAAATGACTGTTCGAATGATCGTCAAGTGGTCAAAATATTACGTGACAGTCGTTTATTAGAAAAAAAATAAAATCAAAAGTGAGCCATACATCACGGGGATAAAAGAGTTGTAAGAAAATTATAAGCATTTGATAGTAAACTTAGCATTATTGAAGTTTTAAAGACAGAGATGTCCTTCCTCTCCATGAGGAACATTTTAGGAGTTGACGTGACGGCATATTATCACCATGTCCTTAATTTGGAAAGTATATGTGCTCTCGCTATAATCAAATCAAACCCAGGGGCAAATCAACCAACGGCAGAAGTTACATGTTTCATGATCCCATCACTGTTGGATTTATCTTGTTTTTGATGGAACGCTTAAAGAGGATGACAATAAAATTGATAATTTAGTTCCATATCGAATAGGAGATAGAATTATGAGAGGTAGATAATTATGATTAGTTCAGATCTTACATAAAAATTCTCTTTTAAGACATATGAACTAAATCCAATATCGTACATCATGGACCAATTCTGGTTAGGGTCACACCGCGTTCCCTACAAGTGATATTAGAGCCTTAAGTTATGGGACTAGTTTAGACTACTCAAATTGGTTCGAAACAGATTGTGCTGAACGTTCATGCGTATAATCGAATTATACGATTATACGGGCTCTTCGACAATATGTTGGATCTCCTAGGTGCTCGGCTGGCGGAAACGAGCAAAGGTAGTCGGCGTGTGCTTGGTTTTGCTGGATCAACCATGCGTATAATCGGATTATACGTTGGATCTCCTATGTGCTCGGATGACGACAATATGTTGGATCTCCTAGGTGTTCGGCTGGCAGAAACGAGCAAAGGTAGTCGGGGTATGCTTGATTTTGCTCGGTCAGCTAGGTGTATAATCGGATTATACATGCTCTTCAACTGTTGGATCTTCTAGGTGCTCAACTGGCGGAAACGAACAAAGGTAGCTCGGGTGTGCTTGGTTGCGAGGTCAGAGAAAACGAGATAAGGTAGAGATTGTTTGATTGCATCTCTTTTTCGGTTGAGCCCACAAAGGGGGTGACAATGGAGTTGAAATATAATTATAATTACAATAGAGCCCATAAAGAGTCTTGAAAACGGTTAGCTATATAATATTATCTAATTATAAATAAATATCTCTTCTAATTCATGTAGTTAAGTTGGGGGGTATTCTTTTAGGTTGACTGAGTTCGAATCATTGTAGTGTTATTTATAATAAATTTAACTTTTTTCAACAATTTTTTTACGTAATATTAATTTTTTTAAATAATTAATTGATAATAATATATATACAGCTTAGATGACTCGCTTTTGAGCATATTTTGGAACCTTATTAATTATATTATAGAAGATGAAAGATGACAATCAATCCTTGATATGGATTAAAAATGCTTAATTGCTTATAGTTGTGTTTGGATTTATATCCTTTAGCATCATCAGGTAATGTTCAGTAGTTTGTTTATTACTTCATAAATCCAAACACAGCTATAAGCAATTAAGTATTGCAATCCATATCAATTTTAATATCCAGGACCGACCCTGAGTTCTTGGGATCATAGGCAAATTTTTAAAATGGAGCCCCCATATATAATGTAAAAAAAAAAAAAAAATTAAAATAAAAGTAAATTAAAAAAGAGAAATTTTGAATTATTCTCACTTTATTTACCATATTTAAGGTTGCAACCCACAGTTTTTTTAATAATGTACAAGATCTCCCACATTTGACGGAATTCGTCAATTCCTGACGGTCAAATGCTTTGTCCATTTTTTTTTTACCAAAATGTTTCTTTCATTTTTTCTTTTCCTTTCCTCTCCCCCTCTCCCCACCCCCGACGACAGGCTGTTGACGCAGCCTCAACCGCCACTCCCCACCACTGCCACCCTCCCTCCCCTTCTCCCTGCCACCGTCCCCTCCCCCCTAGCCAGCAGCAGCAGCAGTCGTCGCTGCTTGCGCACGTCGTCGTCACGCTCGCTGCACTGCTCGCTCGGCCGCTCCCCGCCACTCACTCGCGCCCCTGCGCGGCTTGTCGTTGTCACGCTGCTCGCCGCGACTCGCCTCGACGATGCTGCCGATGCTGATGTTGCTGCTACGGAGCTGCTGCGAGGCGGGGAGGCGGCAACGACGGGGAGGGTCGGCGGGGAGGGGGGAGAGGGGGCGGGCGGCGATGGTGGGGAGGGGGGAGAGAGAAGAGGGAGAAGAAAATAGGGGAGGGGTATTTTTGCCAAAAAAATTGATCACGTGGGTTAACCATCAATTCTGGACGAATTTCGTCAAAAGTGGAGGTTTTTGTACATTATGAAAAAACTGTGGGGTGTACCCTTAATTATGGTAAATAAAGTGGAAGGTAACTCAAAATTTCTCATTAAAAAAAGATACCACCATCAAGGATCGAATCTTGAATCTCTTATATACAAGGCTAACATAGTAACCACAACAACAGGGACGAAGCCAGCACTCACGTTAGACAAGAACCGAGCACCCAAACAAATTTAAAAATAATAATAATCACATCATAAGTATCAGAACAGAACCAATTTTACTAATGCTCTTTCAAGAGGAACTTTAAAATTTGTCTAAAATACATAAACCATAGTAAGTATGTAACCAATATATTCTCTAGATAGGGAAGAATCTGAATTGAACTCTTTTTTTCTTTTGAATTTTTATCAAATTCATTTGGGGGACAACATCATAATTATTTTGTGTTAAGAGAAGTCCATAGTACATAGTAGTTCTATTTTTGATACATGATTATGTGTTTGTATATATATATGTCTAAATTAATTTTTTTTATCTTTCTTAGATCGTGGGTCTTGAACGGTCTTCCTAACTGTACAAGGCCAGGCCCGGCTCTTGTAATACCCAAAACCACTTTCCGATATGTACGTGTCGGCCACAGTTTGTCAATGGTGTATCCACCCTACCCCCCCCCCCACTACATACAAGATCAGTATTCTGCATTAAGTAACAATTAATGCGAGGCAGCAGAGAACGGTTGAGCCCAAAAGTAGTGCGCATCTTGCTTATAATACTCACACAGAATCCACTGAGCAAAGACAATGATTAGTGTATTGCAAGGATGAACATATTTACATCGACTTCCCCTCTGGTACATACATATATAGTCTCGAAAGCTACTCTTGAAGTATTAAAAGTTCAAACCAGTGTAATGTGATGCAAAAATAAAAGCAACTATCAACTTCTATGTGAACTAGAATTTCTACAATCTGAATCAATTCAAATTGCCAAAGCGAACTAGTGGTTCTAGATCTACCCAGAACTTCGGCATGCACTAATTTTAGGCACAACAAGATAGAAGTCGGTACTCTTCTGCACAATTCCCATGTGATTGAGAGCGGTATAAGATCCGAAAAGTCGAACATATTCTTCAACAAAGTGATATATGTTCCACTTATGATGACCTAAGCATTGTACTAAAATTCTACTTAAGAAGGATTAAACGTCGCAAATTTGAAGTGTCATTGATAAAATTTTGAAGAATTGACAGGTGGATGAAATAAGTATCCATGAGAAAGTAATTAGAACATGGGTTACGTTTCTCTCCGGGATAAGATCCAATCCTGTGGGAGAGGAGTAGGCCTTGCAGTTTGCATTGCAATCCTAACATGAGCGCACCCAAGTAATGCTGCCCCCCAATTTGTTGCCACCACCACGTAGCCATCATCGGCATCAGCATGCACTAAACCCCGGAGTAGCAGCCCAGAACCTGTCATGGCCCACTCCATTTGCCACTCTCCACCTCTATACTTAAAAAAAGATTATTCAGTTTTATTCACTTGGATAATATTCGAAAAAATTTCTCCACGACGGTTGTCACGTCCCGGTCTCGCAGGGTCGTTTGTCCTCGTTTTAGTTCCTACGGAACCGATCGTCCCCATACGGACGTGATGTCGTACAAGCTTAAATTGCGTTTGCACAAGGCCAAAGCTTTGAACAAGGACAAATAAGCTATTCAAGACAGAAGCAGCGGCACATATATTGCAGAAAAGTAAAGAACACAATGACATATGAAAACAAGCTCTTTATTGATATTCGAAAGTGTTACAAGCGGCTTGGCCGAGATTACAGTTCGCTCAAGCACTATTTCTCTCGATTACAATGACACCGTTCCATACATTATGTCCCGCTATACAAAAGCAGCTCAAACTCGATACGGCTCAAGGCATCGACTCCAGATTTTCGGGTCCTTGGGATGAGGCACGGCTATCGCTTCCTCGGACGATCCAGCACCTGGGAACAAGTAAACTGTTGGTGGGTCAGCACTTTTATAAATACTGGTGAGTATAAAACAACTGAACAGAAGCTACATCCCCTGAAACCCACACTAAGTAAGCATGTGGCAAAACATTACATTACTAGTGATCTTGCTACTTTTTACCTAAGTTCATTTCATGCAGCTCAGGATTATAATCAGATTACATCTTTTGAAACATAGCTTGGAAACAGTTTTGCATATTCAAACAATAAGCATACGATCGGAACATTGTTCTATCGTGAAGTGCGCAGCATGTATTGTGCACCATAATCTAACTCTTAGGGACAAAGTTCTCTAGTGGACTGATCATCTCATAACAAGACAAGCATTAAGTGGACTATCATACTTTCAAGCACACAAGAAGAACTAGCTATATGATTTCGGTCTCCGAGAAACTCATGATCGGTAGCGGTAATCCAGCTAACCAATGACTCCTTTATCAGATGCTATTATCAGCGGTGACTCATGGTTGCTCTTCACTAACATTATAGCAGCCGGGACCAAGGTTTAGCTCTGCACTAATAGGCATTGTCCGATCGATGCGAATGCATGAAGCACTATCAGATAAACTCTAAGATGCACAAGTTCATGAACAAGCAGGCTATATATATAAACTCTTTATGTTTCTTAGTCCTTGCCGATCGGTTATTCCTGCAGCAGACATACAAGTTAGCAACAATTTGCATAAACATATATGTATAAGGTTTTCTAATTTACTGTTCGTCTCTGCATCAAACAGTTAGGTATGCAAGAAGGCTAGCCTAGCATGCGCCCTAACTATATGATGGCCCATGAGTTACCCCAATGATGGACAAACAACACCCCCTAGATCCCGTAAGACCATAACATCATGGTGCTCTAACAATCCCTTCTGGACCGACCGATTTTCAGTGCCACAGAAATCGTTCGAGAGACTATTACCTTGTGCACAAGTTGTCCGAGACCAATGCATGACAAGCAACATTCTATCAAATAAACTATTAGGATGCACCAAACATGAACAAACATATAACAATCTAATAGCCACACCCCCCTATATTTCGTAAGAACGAAATATCAGGGCAGACTATTAGACTCTCTCTTTCATTCATTCAAGTAAAACACATATTTTTATATATCTAATAGCACACCCCCCTAGATCTCATAGGACCGGAACATCATGACGCACTATTAGTCTATGCTTATATGAATCAAAGACTTATAGCAGTTAGATATAGTAAAACAGACAAGCGAAACATATAATGGCAAGCACGATTTGATTTTATATCTAGCATGCAATATCTATCTCTTTCTTAGCATATTTCAAAGGGACTTATTCAAGCGATTCATTTACTTATCTTTTTAGCATAGTAAGGGTTCGTTCGATAGTTGTGTCGGTATAACTAAGCATGCAATATTTCTTATATTTTTGATTTAGCATGGCAAGGTTTTATCTCATTTCAGACAAGCATACAAATTCTCTAGTTAAGCAAGCAGGTTTGTTTCGATGACAAACTATACGAGTTCTCTTATTAAGCATGCAGAGTCAAGTTCTATCATTCTTCTTATGAAACTATTTTCTTAAGCAAACAAGCAGTCAAAAACTCAGATTCATTATTAAGGCGCACAAGAATCAGAGAATGCAGTTCTGCCCACTCACCTTGATCAGTCATCTCCTGCTTCAACAAGGAGCTTTTAAGGAAGATATCATTTTTGAGTCAGCAAATCGATATCGCTTGTACATAGTGCCGACGCGGAGCGGGGCACTACATACTTATCCACCAACAAAGAGTTTCGTCCTCAAAACTCAAGGAGAAACTCACAAAAATTCAGAGCAGCGATAGTCCTCACCCCTCACCATCCTCAATCAAAAACACAAGCAAATCACAAGCATAAAAGCACAACTCTAAAGCAACAAATCAAATCCAAAAAACTTTTACACGCATCTTTTAGAATATTTATGGACTTATTGTATGGAACGTTCATTGCAGCACAATAATGAGCACATCTCAGAGTCGGAGGCAACAAAATGGACAAAGAATCGAGTTGCTCTGATACCATTATGTCACGTCCCGGTCCCGCATGGCAGCTTGTCCTCGCTTTGGTCCCTACGGAACCGATCGTCCTCGCACGGACGTGATGTCGTACAAGCCTAAATTGCGCTTGCACAAGGCCACAGCTTTGAACAAGGGCAAGTAAGCTATTCAAGACAGGAGCAACGGCACATATATTGCAGAAAAATAAAGAACACAATGGCATATGAAAACAAGCTCTTTATTGATATTCGAAAGTGTTACAAGCGACGCTTGGCCGAGGTTACAGTTCGCTCAAGCACTCTTTCTCTCGATTACAATGACACCATTCCATACATTATGTCCCTCTATACAAAAGAAGCTCAAACTCGATACGGCTCAAGGCATCGACTCCAGATTTATGGGTCCTTGGGATGAGGCACGTCTATCGCTTCCTCGGATGATCCAGCACCTGGGAACAAACAAATTATTGGTGGGTCAGCACTTTTATAAGTACTAGTGAGTATAAAATAACTGAACAGAAGCTATACCCCCTGAAATCCACACTAAGTAAGCATGTGGCAAAATATTACATTACTAGTGATCTTGCTACTTTTTACCTAAGTTCATTTCATGCAACTCAGGATTATAGTCAGATTGTATATTTTAAAAATATAGCTTGGAAACAGTTTTGCATATTCAAACAATAAGCATATAATCGGGACATTGTTCTATCGTGCAGTGCGCAGCATGTATTGTGCACCATAATCTAACTCTTAGGGACAAAGTTCTCTAGTGGACTGATCATCTCAAAACAAGACAAGCATTAAGTGGACTATCATACTTTCAAGCACACAAGAAGAACTAGCTATATGATTTCGGTTTCCGAGAAACTCAGGATCGGTAGTGGTAATCAAGCTAACCAATGACTCCTTTATCTGATGCTATTAGCAGCGGTGACTCATGGTTGCTCTTTACTAACATAATAGCAGCCGTGACCAAGGTTCAGCTCTGCACTAATAGCCATTGTCCGACCTGTAACAACCCATTCCGCTCAAGCGGACTGCCGTCTCAAACGACAATAGTGCAGCTGTCCCGACCCGCTTTGCCACAAAGAGAATACAAAGGATATTCAGACTTGTCCCTACAGGATCCGGCTTAGGCTTTCAGAGGCTCGCTTGACGTATCGCTCTACCGAGGTGAATCATCGCTAAGGTGGGTGGCTACGGTGAACTTGTCTTTGCTTAGCCAGCAGACATAAAATCTGGAATATTTTATGCTAGTCGCTAGGTGAATCACCCCCTGCATGCTAATAAATCCAACGCACCTAGCTAAGAGAATAATCCCAACTCGTATTGCTTATACTAGAACATAGAAATTGAAATACTGCTTATATTCAGACCCTCGCATGCTAAGTCCCTAACGGCTTCATCTCTCGGCTTACCTTCGGGTCCGAGCAAACGTGTTTACTTATGTTCCTTAGAAATGCATGTTTGTCTGCTTGAATGTTACCATGTTTTCATCCAACCCCGGGAGACTGCTACGTAGTCGTTCCGTGCCTGAATGAACCTGCAAGTATCCGGGACTGTTAGGTCACCCAAGGCAAATTCTCGAACCAGGAGAATGCATCAAGGCAAGTTAATCACCGTACAGAATCATGATTCAAGCATTTCCTGTACTCGTGCACTATTGTACTACTGTTCTACTGTACCACTGTACTCCTGTTCTACAGTACTCGTGTATCTCGTGAAATGGGAAAAGACCCTGACCTGCATGTCGCGGACAACTCGGAAATGAGGCATAGTTCCACGGACGGTCTCCGGGGCACTGGGGCCGCTCCGATCCGGATGGAACTCCATTGTTTCAGCCAACTGTACTGGACAAGATAGTGTGCAACGCCCACCATTCTTTCGCTGCATACCATCCGCTCCATGGCTGAACTCTACTGTATAGTCTACTGTACTAAACGAGATGGCTTGTAGCGCCCACTGTACTTTTGTTGTAAACCATTCTCGTTTAAGACTAGTGTCCTTAATGGCCATGCCAGCGACTCATGTTCATATAGATAAGTCATCCTCGCTTAGCGGCTATCCGCGTGTGAGTCACTGCATCGCATCAAATGAACAATTAAATACCTGAACGATCATGTTAAAACGACCCTCGTGTTTGCATATGCTATGCCCTGAATGTTTATACTTGTCCGTGTTTGAATTAACAATGTTTGCCTCAATATTTGCCTTGGACAGGGAAGGAGATGGTAAGTTGGTAAGTCTCGCCGTGTTTCCTCTCATGTCGCACGGCGCACTGCCACACGGGTTAGGCTATTCAATATTTGCATAAAACTGATCCTAAGATAACTAGAAAGACAACTTAATAGTTGGTGCACGGAACCTGTATTACGTGTTTGGATTTGTCGAGCAGGCGAGTAGCTTCTCCACCAGTGCATTCAATGTACTGATAATCCACCAGTTTGTATGCAGGGTGCGGGAGAACCTCGTTCGGTGCGAATGCCTCCAACGTGCGTGCTTAGGCGTAGAGATCACTCTGAAGCAACGGTGCATCCGGAACAGAAGCACATATACAAGACATAATGTTGGAACATAGCCCGAACTTGCCTGAACATCGCCTGTACAATCAATCCACAATTGTAGCCACTTGGCACGCTTTTACTGTTTCAGAGAGAGAGGCTTGAGCGACTTATAATCTCGGCTATACGTCGCCTGTAACACATGTTTATATCAATATAAAGAGTTGCTTTACTTCAACTTGTGTTTCAATGCTTCCGCTATATTGTCAACTCAGTGAACTTGTTACCGATCGTCTATGCGTTCATGACTCTGCTGCACTCGGACAATCTGTGCGACTCTGTGGCTTAGAACTCTTATCGCCAGCCAATGAATCACGGCCTTGCACGGGCGCGGTTCACGCTCGTGCGACATCACGCCCGGATGGGTCAAAGCGATCGTTCCGCGGGAGCGCTGGCGAGGGTGATTCCCGCCTAGCGGGAACGGCCGAAATAGCCTGCGGGAGATCGGGGCGTGACACGACCGATGCGAATGCATGAAGCACTATCAGATAAACTCTAAGATGCACAAGTTCATGAAGAATCAGGATATATATATATATATATAAACTCTTTATGTTTTGTGCCCCTTGTCGATCGGTTATCCCTGCAGCAGACATACAAGTTAACAACAATTTGCATAAACATATATGTATAAGGTTCTCTAGTTTTCTGTCCGTCTCTGCATCAAATAGTTAGGTATACAAGAAGGCTAGCCTAGCATGCACCCTAACTATATGATGGCCCATGAGTTACCCCACTGATGGACAAACAATACCCCCCTAGATCCCGTAGGACCGGAACATCAGGGTGCTCTAACAATCCCTTCCGGACCGACCAATTCCCAGGCCCCAGAAATTGTTCGAAAGACTCTTACCTTGTGCACAAGTTGTCCGAGACCAATACATGACAAGCAACATTCTATCAAATAAACTATTAGGATGCACCAAACATGAACGAGCATATAACAATCTAATAGCCACACTCCCCTAGATCCCGTAGGACCTGAACATCATGGCGGACTATTAGACTCTCTTTCATTCATTCAAGCAAAACACATCTTTTCATATATCTAATAGCACACCCCCCCTAGATCCAGTAGGACCGGAACATCAGGGCGCACTATTAGTATATGCTTATACAAATCAAAGACTTATAGCAGTTCGATATAGCAAAACAGACAAGCTAAACATATAATGGCAAGCACGATTTGATTTTATATCTAGCATGTAATATCTATCTCTTTCTTAGCATATTTCAAAGAGACTTATTCAAGCGATTCATTTACTTATCTTTTTAGCATAGCAAGGGTTCGTTCGATAGTTGTGTCGGTGTAATTAAGCATGTAATATTTCTTATATTCTTGGCTTAGCATGGCAAAGTTCTATCTCATTTCAGACAAGCATAAAAATTCTCTAGTTAAGCAAGCAGGTTCGTTTCGATGACAAGCTATACGAGTTCTCTTATTAAGCATGAAGAGTCAAGTTCTATCATTCTTCTTATGAAACTATCTTCTTAAGCAAACAAGCATTCAAAAAATCAGATTCATTATTAAGGCGTACAAGAATCAGAGAATGCAGTTCTGCCCACTTTGATCAGTCATCTCCTGCTTCAACAAGGAGCTCTTAAGAAAGATATCATTTTTGATTCAGCAAATCGATATCGCTTGTACATAGTGCCGACGTGGAACGGGGTACTACAGCGGTGGCGACAATTTTTTTCCTGCGACGGTGGCGACGAGTCTCCCTTCAACCGGCGGTATGAAGAACGGCGACGGCAGCAGCGACGAGTTTTTTACGTCGGTGGTGGCGGCAACAAGGATCGATCCCACCTCCCGGTCTTACCTTGGTCCTAATAACAATTTGGGTAATACAATTATGAAAGTGGTGTTTCATGGAAAAATTATGAGGAATGGTCGAGATCTATTCGGCTTCCTCTACGGGCTCGATGAAAATTTGGATTTATTGACGGGTCTATCGATAAACCTACGGAGAATGACAAATTGGAGGATTGATACTGTGTCCAATCGATGCTTGTGCAATGGATCTTGCACACTATTTATGCTTCAATGAAGAAGACGATACCCTACTTTGAGGAGGCAAAATCGTTGTGGGATTCGCTCAAGGACTGATTTAGCGTAGGAAATGGCGCTAGAATTCAACAAATTAAACATTCGTTTGCAGAGTATCGCCAAACGAAATCCATGTCCATGGTCGACTACTTCGGCCTATTGCAGACTCTTTGGGATGAGTTTAGGACTTATGAACCTATTCCGGCGTGCAGTTGTGGCATCTGTACGTGTGATATCCCGAAGAAGCTGCAGAAATGGGTTGATGATGAGCGCTTTCATCAGTTTATTTAAGGGATCAATCAGGAACTCTATGGCAACGTTCGCTCGACTTTATTGGCACAAGATTTGTTTCCTACTTTGGCGCGTGCTTATCAATCCATGTTACAGGAGGAACGATTGCACACGTTCACACAAGTCTCCTCTAAACGGGATGAGGTTATGGCGCTTGCGGTTAAAATTCCTTCTGTTAACCGTGGCCCATCTCGTTTGGATGCTCGAAATAAATCGGAGTTGATTTACAATTTTTGCAAACGCAACGGACATGAAGAAGCCACCTGCTTCGAGAAACATGGCTTTCCATATTTGTGGGGGATAGGCTTGGTGGCGGCGGAGTAGGGGCTGGCCGCGGACGTAGTGGCGGACACGCGGCTAGTGGTGGACATGGACGGGGTACGGAGGTACGTGCGATGATGGCAGAACATAGCGCGACGGCTGCGGCATAGACATTTATGGCAGGTAATGGTGCAGACGGTGTTCCGAGAATAACTCGGGACCAATGGCAACAACTTAATATTTCTGTGCTTGGTAACTCTTCGGTCAAATCTTCGGAGGACCGTATGGTGGGTAAGTCGATTGCACCTTAGATTATTGATACAGGCGCTTTGAATCATAATAATGAAAATTTGAATTTATTGTCGGGGGTGACAAAAATGATGGAAAGTCCCATTGGGTTCCCGAACGGACGGACTGCGGTTGCCTCGTGCTGCGGGCATGTTGTTCTTGCATTGGGTGTTGTTCTCACGAATGTTCTATTCGTACCTCAATTATATTGTAATTTAATTTATGTGGCCCATCTTATTGATGATACAAATTATGTTGTACAATTCACTAAAAATTGTTCGTGATACAGGACCCTAGTTTGAGGACCCTGATTGGCGTCGGTGAACGGCGGTACGGACTCTACTACTTTCGTATTGTACCGAAGACTCAGGTCTTAGCAGTGACTGTGATGACTTCTCTGGACATTTGGCATCAGTGACTTGTACATCCTTCTGATAAAGTAGTAAAGTCTCTTCATGTTGTTAGTAGCTCTATTAGTTCATTGAATAAGGCAGGTGAATTTTGCCATCAGGCAAAGCAAACTCGAGATATTTTTTCTATCAGTGGCTTTCGGGCTGTTGCAATTTTTGATTTGATACATTGTGATCTTTGGGGGCCGTATCCTACGCCTTCTTCGAATGGAGCTCAATATTTTTTGACGATTGTATATGAAACTACCATCTGGTTTTCGAACCACACGTCTTGATTAGGTATGTCGGCTTTGAAAATCTCTTTATAGACTTAAATAGGTGCATCATTTTTGGTTTGCGAATTTGGCGTCTTCTTTGCGCGCAGGAGTACGAATTTTGCCAATCGTACTCTGACTACTCGCTTTTTACTCTTCATAAGGATGATGTTCAAATGAATGTTCTTGTGTATGTCGACGATTTGATTCTCTCTGGCAATAATTTTGCTGCTCTTACTGCCTTTGAGAATTATTTGAGTACATATTTTCATATGAAGGACCTTGGGGTGTTGAAGTTTATTCTTGGAGTTGAGGTAGCTCGAAGAGCGAAAAAAAAAATTGTGCCAACGAAAATATACACTTGACATTATCTTTGAGACAGGATTGTTTGGGGCGAAACCCCCAAGCTTTTTCATGGAACAACATCATCAACTGACACGCTCTACAAGTCCACTATTATCGGATAGGGAAGCATATCGGCGACTCGTGGGGCGGCTGATATATCTTTTGTTTACTCGACCGGATTTGGCTTACGTTGTTCACATCTTGTCGCAGTTTATGCATGAGCTCCAACGTGATCATTGGGATACGGCTTTGAGGGTTGTTAGATATCTAAAGGGTTGTCCTGGTCAAGGCATTCTCCTTCGTTCTGACTGTGATTTGCGGCTCCAGGGGTGGTGTGATTCCGATTGGACGAGTTGTCCCATCACGAGACGCTCTTTGTATGGTTGGTTGATTTTTTTTGGTGATTCGTCTATCTCTTGGAAGACGAAGAAACAGGTGACGGTGTACCGCTCTTCGATCGAAGCAGAATACCATGCAATGGCGGCGGTCATGTGTGAGCTAAGTGGATCAAAGGGTTACTTGGTAGTTGGGGGTGCAACATTCGTGTGCTATAGATTTGTTTTGTGGTAGCCAATCTGCTTTACATCTTGCGCAGAATCATGTTTTCCATGAGCGCACAAAATACATTGAGCTGGATTGTCACTTTTTGGGGGATGTTGTTCTTGATGGAGTTATTTGCCAATCTCATGCGCCGACGGATGGGCAATTGACGGATGTTTTCACTAAAGTTTTGGACAAACGATAATTTGAGTTTCTTTTACGCAAGTTGGACATTTGTGACTTGCATGCTCCAACTTGAGGAGGAGTATTGGGATTAAATTGTATATATGGTGATTGACCCATGTGGCTTAGGCCCAAGTTGATATATATATATATATATATATATATATATATATATATATATATATATATATATATATATATATATATATATATATATATCATGGTGAATAAAAGACCTAGATTATTCTATCCTACTACTTCTTCACATGATCGGTGTGCCAAAACCGATAAAAATATCAGTACCAAGCAGACCTAAGATAAACCGTCCTCCCACCCCACACCAAAGTACACTATGCATGCTACAAATTTCTGGAGGGGCCCCAATCCTCTATTATGGTAGATTCTAAAGCTGGCTAGCTAGCTAGCTAATCATCGATTAGTACTGTTACTGTTCCTGGTGGTGTCGATATAAGGCTGTGATCAGCACTCATGTTTTCTCGATCACTCAGAAGTTCTTCTGTTGTCATTAGAACGCTCAAAGGCAATGGCTTCTCTTAGGGAAGTGGCGAATAAGTTGAAGCCTTACACGCTGATGATCTTCCTGCAGTTTGGTTATGCAGGCATGTACATCATCTCCGTCGCGTGCTTGAAGAAAGGGATGAGCCACTATGTGCTCGTCGTCTATAGGAACGCTGTGGCTGCTGCGGTTATCGCACCATTTGCCTGGTGGTTCGAGAGGTGGTCTACTACACACTCATATTCTCTCTCTCTCTCTCTCTCTCTCTCTCTCTCTCTCTATATATATATATATATATATATATATATATATATATATATATATATATATATATATTTGTGTGATTAATTAGTAAGTATACTAAACCATTATCATCGGTACCATATAAAGAGTAATATTATTCGTTCCTCCAAAATATCTTATGTGATAACTGATATGACATGTTAAATATTATTATATACTATCTAACATAATAGTTGATATTACAAATTTTAATCCAAAAAATTAATCATCTAATTTATTTTAATTTTAAAGTTATTTAATTTTAATTTTAATTTAAAAGTTAAATTTTATTATGTCAGCTGTTACACTAACTAATATGTTGGCTACACCATCGGAATTCTGTCTGAAGAGTTTTTGCGGTAAAGTTACAGTAACACACTGGCAGCAGTTCGCACCTACATGAATTTATGGTCTAAACATAGCTTTACTCATATTAATCATAATTTAGTAAATATTAATTAATATCTAATCGGTAATCCTATTTGGTTGTGCTAGCCCTTTGGTTCCACGAGTTTAAATTTAAGTGGCCTACTAGATTTTAAGTAACGACCTTTTATACTCGAGCTAGTTATCATGGTTGGAACTTTACACCAACAGGAGACGGGAGTTAACTTCATATCAACGTCCGCTCATAAATATTGTGCACGTATGCAGAAACGACACATACAATAAATGACAAATAAATAATAAGACACAACAGAACAATATTAACCCAAACAAAAAAATAATATTTATTGTGGTTCCATCAAACTCGACATACTCCACAAAATAAAAAATAATATATATATTACACACTAACCGTAATGTAAACTCTTTTCTTACGAGATCTCTAATAAGCTCACCATTAATTTATATCTCAATATTATTTTAATGACCTCCAAAACTCTTTTTGCAAAATTCTCTTAAATTTTTAGTCAATCAGCCCTAGAGAAGACTTTATAATGGATAAACAATCTAGTTCTAAGTTGGGAACAATTTTGACGGTTGAAATAGTATCCTATAATCTGAACTACATACAAAATGAACTAGTCGAGATCCAACTAGTATACTGTTAGTATACCATGAGAGGAGTTTTTAGACCCCCAGAACATGTTGAAAATTATAGTGCGCTTCTCGTATAGTCTAATGCACTTCCAGTATTTTATTTGATACTATTTAGTTGTAGACAGTAATTACATATCGATGTTTCGACCCCTTTCATATTTTTTCAATCATCAGACCTTGTTCGTAGCACTCCAGTTGAACAAGTCATATCCAACAATAAAAAAAAAAATTGAGTTACCTCCCATTTTTTTTATCCATATCCATGATGTACCCCACATTGTTTTCATAATGTACAAGATTCTCCCACTTTTGAAGGAATCCGTCCAGTCATGACGGTCAACGCCTTTGACCCAAAATTTTTGACGAAAATGTCCCTCAATATTTTCTTCCCTATCCTCCTCCTCCATCCCCCCCGCCACCGCCGCAACGCTTCCCCGCCACCGCCGCCGCCCTCCTCACCCCACCCCCACCCCTCTTCCCTCTCACCCCTCTCCTCCTCCCCCCTCCCCGCCATCGCCGCCGCCCCCCGTCCCCGACCCCTCCCCCCCAACCCCGTCCCGACACCGCCGCCGTCCCCCCTCCCCGCCACCCCCCTCCCTCCTCGCGCTCGCCTCCCCCCCCCCCCTCCTCCGCCGTCATTGCTATTGTTGCAGTTGCTGCTACACGCGGGAGCGGGGAGGGGGGGTTGACGGCTGGGGAGGGAGGGGGGGGGGGGGGGGCGAGTGCGAGGAGGGTGGAGGTCGACGTCGGGGGAGGGAGAGGGGCGGGGGTGGGGAGGGGAAGCGGAGGCTGCAGCGGGGAGGGAGGGGGGGGTGGCGGGGAGTGGGAGCAGGCGCAGGCGGCGGTGGCGGGGAGGATGGAAGAGGAAGAAGAAAATAGGGAGGAACATTTTCGTCAAAAAAAATTGGTCAAAGCAGTTGACCGTTAATTCTGAACGAATTTCGTCAAATGTGAGAGAAGATGTACATTATGAAAAAATTGTAAAGTACATCCTTAAATATGTTCAAAAAAATTGAAAGATAACTCAAAAATTTTCTAAAAAGAACATTTCAATTCTTTTGTGAGTATATGTCATTCAGAAGGGAGATGACTTGGATGGGGATAATGAAATGAATCTCTATCACCATATTCTCTCAGAATTCACATCATCTTTAATCTAACATTGCCATCGGTTTGATGTCGACCTGTATTTGGATTTGTATTGCAGCAAAATAAATTTGAATGCAGTAAAAACTTAATTTGCTCCGCTTTGCGTCCCTTAGTGATCGTAGGGATCCTTGACTAATTACTACAAAATCTGGTGCCATTGGCTACTTAATTATGTTGAACTCTCCAATACAATCACAACTCTTATATATTATCATACATTCTTTCTTTTTTGCAGCCAAAAAGTGAGGCCTAAGATGACACTACCCATCTTTCTCAAGATAATGGCGCTAGCACTATTAGAGTACTCCTCTACTACTTCACCCTAGCTCTTTCTACACTAATTTGCGTATATCTCAGTTTTCGCTTACATTGATTTTCTACTTCCTGCTTCCGTTAAGGCCTGTGCTAGATCAGAACTTCTACTACATGGGGGCCAAAGCGACATCAGCAAGCTTCGCTGCAGCACTGTACAACATCCTACCTGCAGTCACATTCCTGTTAGCCGTCGTGCTCAGGTCAATGCAGATCTCATAAGGAAGAAATTTTGGAGGGTTAATATTTTATGTTTATTATACGGATCTTTTTATTTTAAAAATAACTTCACGGACTTGGGGGGTTGTTTAAATTGTGGAAGCAGATGATTAGTATGCATTAATTGATATATTTACTCTTTTTACTTGTTCTTCAGGATGGAGAAGATGAAGATTAGGGAAATCCGCAGCCAAGCCAAGATTGTGGGAACACTAGTAACAGTCGCCGGTGCATTGCTCATGATCCTGTACAAAGGTCCGGTCGTCGACTTCGTGTGGACAAAGGGGAGAAGCAACCGCACTTCCGTTACCGGGAGCCAAGATGAAAGCCACTGGCTCGGGGGCACATTTATGCTGCTGTTTAGTTGCTTTTGCTGGGCTTGCTTCTTCATATTACAAGTACTAATTACCAACTATTATATATGCGCATCATTTCTACAGAGAACTCGTGATTTCTAATAACTGACTCAACTATTCCTTACAGTCTAATACTCTAAAATCGTATCCTGCCGAGCTTTCCCTGACAACCTTGATATGCCTCATGGGCGCGGTGCAGAGTGGGTCCGTTGCTCTCGTGATGGAGCGCAGTGTCGAGCCCTGGCGCATAGGCTGGGATACGAAACTCTTCACTGCGGTCTACTCGGTAAGATTGTATTTAATTAGGAGCAGATCAATTGGACTCCGCATTTTAATTAGGTTAATTCTAAAGACACATCATCCCATTATGGTCTATTTATTGGAAGGACTCTCAATTTTTTTGACAATACTAAAAATTTAGGACGGCCAAAATCCTACCTATCGGAAGGACTATCAAAAATTGATATTCCTAAAAGTCGGACTGTTCTGAGTAACTTTGAATGTGACTTTAAAATTAACCTTTTTAAGTCTAGGGATCTTGAAATATGAAATTGGTTGTGCAGGGAGTTGTGTGCTCTGGGATCACTTATTACATACAAGGGATTGTCATGAAAGAGAGAGGTCCCGTCTTTGTGACTGCTTTCAACCCTCTGTGTATGATCATAGTAGCGATTATGGGATCCATCATTCTTGCTGAGGAGATCACTTTAGGAAGGTGTATATATATAGCTAATGAGTTTGTGGTGTTTCTATACATTTTTTTTATGTACTAATAACTCCTATCAACAATTTTTTTTTTTTGGGTATTTCGTACATTTGCAGGGTGATCGGTGCGGCAATCATAGTGATTGGCCTCTACTCGCTCATATGGGGGAAGAGCAAGGACTACTCGAGCCACTCCACGGAGATTGGCGAGAAGAATGAAGGGATGAAGCAACCTGTAGCTAACATTGATGTGGAGAATCCAGTGGTGAAGAAGCCTTAGAATACAATGTTTAGTTGAAGTAATTAAAGCGAGAGGGAAAGGAAAATAAGATTCGGTAGAGTCAGATTTCTTCCTTTGTCTCCGCCGCCATCGTCGTCGTCGCAACTAAATATCATGTATTTAGATCATGCGCGTTACCAAGTGTATTGGTACGTAGCTGGTTCTGGTGTAGATAGTATGTATGGAAGGATTGGAAAGTCATGCTGCATATATATATATGTGAACAATTAGGGATTGATCTTGAGGAAAAATTAATGCAGCTTGGAAAATGATTTTGTTTGTCCAAATTCTCTTCTACAAGGTTAACTATGGTCAAAATATGTGGAGTCATTGAAAAGTGACTCTCCATTTCTATTCTAAGTAGCAGAATATACTGAGAAGGGCAGTGGCGGCAAAATTCTTCCCTTAGTCATCTGTTCTTTTATGAAATAATGACATTACGTAATAGCGGAACGGACTTACCTTCGTGTCTGGCAATGACCAAGTCGATTGGTACTGGTGACGACAACTGGACCACCGTTGCTTAGTGAGAGCGAAGCGGTGACACAAAAACTCCGACCGATGGTCCAGCCAGGAATCCGCACGAAGGTTGATTGAAAACCTCAAACGAGTGGGTTCCGAATCAACGGAACAGTCGAGTTAACGATCAAGAAAAGAAGAGAACAAATCTTAGAACTTAAAGAAAAAAATTATTGATTAAAAGTTGTTATCCAAGTAGATACAAAATATGTCTATTTATAGGACTTTTATGACAACATAATCCTACTCAAAAAATTCTAATCTTAATCAAATATTGTAAAAAATAAATATAGATATTTTTCTAATAAAAGATAAGTCAAAATGAGAGTCCTAAAAAAATATAATTCTTAACAACTCTGTCATAACAAAAAAATATAACTAAAAATTAGAATCCACACTGCTTCAAATAAATTCTAAATAGAGTTTTAGAACCCATCACCCGTGTTCATATTAAAATAAAATTTTATATTTGATACACCATGGATGGAACTTACCAAGTCATTGAAACGTGGTAAATGACTGATCTAGAAATTTTAATGATAAAGGACCTGGAGCAGAGGAAAAAAGGAAACTAAAAGCAACTATATATAATACCTCGCTTGTATCTTGACTACTCCACTGTAACTTGTTGCAAACTTTGGGGAGGAGCTAATAGAATCACATATTATTTGTATATTTCTTTGAAAATTATCAAATAAATTCTATAACTAATTCCCCCCCCCTAGTTGGAGAGCCCCTATGCTCTTCCATATAGACAGACCCTCCCCTGACTATTGGTAAATGTAAAACATTTGTCTCGATTTAGCGAGCTCAACGAGCCTAAAGTTTAAGGTTGGACTCGGTCATCTTTATTGAGCGAACCTATTCTTACGCACAAATTTGTTCTCTCAAGCTTAAAAAGAAAGATCGACTCAACAAATTTTCAACGGACTGAGCTCGCGAATATATAGCTCTGCTTCCCAAATCCTCCTAATTAATAACATCAAGGCTTGGTCCAATAGGAGAAATTTTGGGATCAAGTTTATTTAACATCAGGTTTAGGCTGACAGATCGGATGATCGATAATTAGATGTTTAGTTAAGAGTATTATAAGGTCATTATGATTTTTGGTGTTTACTCCTAGGACTAGTTTGCAAATAATTGATTGTCAAACCGTATTTAACTGACAAAATAAAGATATTTTCATAATTCGTCCACCAAAATCTAAATTAAGCTCGGGGATAATTGAGGAACAAAATTTTGTACTTCAGGATATTTAAGTAAATCCGATCTCTACTAAAATAAAAATATGCAATAAAAGGATTAAAAAAACATGCAATATTGTCCTATAGAAAAAAAAAAATTAATGAACAAAAAAAATATGTTTCATACAAAATAGGAGTGGTAACCACGGCAGGTCCGGAGAGTCGGGTTATCTAATACCGAGCAATTTTTTTTTTTTTTTTTTTGGTCCCTTGTTCCTTGTTGTGGTCTGGTCCTGAAAGGTTACCTATGATCCTGAACTCTTGTAGGCCATGTTGGACCTGAAAGGTTGTCCTAAGCAGAGGGGAGTTGTTAAAACCGGAAGTTTTGTCGGGTTTAGCCCTAAGGCTAGTGGTAACTAAATGAATGCATGAGTTTGGTGTTTTATGTTTTTACTTATTCCATCCTCCAGGTTTTCAGCCTAAGTTACATTTTAACAGCCAGAGTTTCCGTTGAAGAAAAAGAGCAGGTCAGGAGGAGGAGGAGGAGGAAGGAGAGCATGGGTGGAGTTCTATTGATCGTGCGGAACGCCTCAGTGCTGCTGCTTCTGCTGCTGTGCTGCCGATGGGCCGAGGCGGTGTGGATGAACCTGCCAAAGTCGGGGACGAAGTGCGTCTCCGAAGAGATCCAGGCCAACATCGTCGTCCTCGCAAACTACATGGCGCTCTACGACGACGAGCAACCGGTCACCAGTGCTGCCATTTCTGTTAAGGTATATTCTCATTGTTAGTGTTAGGCGAAACCTAAGAAACAGTCCGGACGGTCCAAAAAACCCATGTTGTGTTACATTCATAGTTTGCAGTATCAGCCGGTACAGATTCAATATGATCGATATTTCTGTTAAGGTATATTCTCATTGTTACTCCAAGTTTCAAAAGAAAATGCACGTCGGACCCTTCCTATGAGTGTCGGGAATTACGGTATCAACAGTGTTGACAGTTTCGGATCGGAGTGTCACATTTTTTTTGGTATCGAAAAATAACTAATTATTAATACATTGTTTAAAATTTTAGAAAACATATTTTATACATTTACGCATAATTTTGAGTTATTTCTTTACTAATTTTGAAATTGAATAAATTAGTAGTTATCCCTGCCGATTGGTTTACATGTGATGAATAAGTTTTTCTTTTCTTTTCTTTTACATACTTTTACAAGCCTACTATGCTTTTTACACCCGTGCTGGTTGATATTTTTCTTTGTCGAATTGACGGAAAATAGACCTCTAATTCGACATTGGTACGGTATCACTATTGGATCGGGATATACCAAATCGTATCGGTATCGACCGTATCGGATCGGTATCGACCGATACTGCACACCACTATATGGTTTAATACAGACACGATAGCATCAAACTAGTAGTGTAGATTGATTTACTCTTGACCCGTCTATCGTACCATATTCTTGTGTTGTGCAGGTGACATCCCCTTACGGGAGCACGCTTCACCACAGAGAAAACGTTACGAGAGGTGAGTTTGCCTTCACGACCACCGAACCGGGAAACTACCTCGCGTGTTTCTGGCTCGACGGCGAGAAGAGAGATTCGGTGGTGAGCGTAAGCCTGAACTGGAGGATCGGGATCGCAGCAAGGGACTGGGACACTATTGCTAGGAAAGAAAAGATCCAGGTAATAATTCCTACTCCACACACTAGCTGTCAAATTTTTAATATAATTTGACTAGGATTTCAATTTTGGATTCGATCCATTAAATAATAATGCCCAACTCTGATACGCGCAGTTTCAAATTGATCATTACCACTTGATTTATTTATTATATGTCTAACTGTGTGTAATTTGTATATATTTGTTGCATAAATAAAGGGTGTCGAGCTCGAGCTGAAGAAGTTGGAGGAGGTTGTGGAGGAAATTCACGAGAACTTGTTGCTTCTAAGGGACAGGTAACATGGAAAAAAGGTCGTTCATGTACGAATGCCTCCTACTTACAATCTAAGGGCAGAACCACCCTTAGGCTACCAAAAAAAAAAAAGTAACTGAAATTCGTCAAGGACGACTAGTTCCGATAAAAAAAAAATATTTTCATATAAATAGTTTTTAATAAAAAATTTCAGAAAATAAATTATTCAATATTAACATGAAAAATTATTGAACTACAATATCTTTCAATTCTGGAGGAAACTATCTTTTTTTTCTTTCTTCCTATAATTATATTTTTAAGTTTTTCTAGAATAATTGGATTTGCTAAAAGATGATTGTAACAAAAAACTCAACTAAATATGAGCCAAAAATTTAAATTTACTAACTTTTTTTTCTAAATATGTTATATATAAATAAATTTAAAATATATAACATATACAATTTTTTTGAGGTGTATGAATTTGAGAGGTCTAGTGCGGTCGTTCCTATTGTACTTCCTCAAAACTGGTTCCAGTCCACATCCAGCCTATCCAAATCCATAGATCACAACCAATTACAGTTTGAATTTCTGGTTCCGTCCTTGCTTACAACGTTGTGTTGATTCTTGCTCGAGTACAGGGAGGCAGAGATGAGGGACAAGAGCGAGAAGACGAACTCGAGGGTGGCATGGTGCAGCATCTTCTCCCTCGGGGTTTGCATAGCAGTTTCTGCTCTGCAATTGTGGCATCTGAAGGGCTTTTTCCAGAAGAAGAAGCTCATTTAGATGGATATGCTGCAGTTTCTACTCTGTTGTTGCTGCTGCTTTTTTCTCTTTTTTTTTGTTTTTTGTTTTTTTTGTTTTAGATTATTGCAAACTTTGTAGTTTACATTTTAAGGAATTCCTCGTAATGAAAATAAGGTGACAAAAATACTGAAGAAATATCTTTCCAGGACCATGCCAAGATCTTGAACATCTTGAATCGTGACGAAGGTGATGCAGACAAGCCTAGCAACACGAATAGACTAACAAAAAATTGCATATGAAAGAAATTAGTTATATATAATTGCGTAGAACCAAAAGAAAAAAAAAAACAATTTGTGTAGTAAGGAAGAACACGTCAAATCATTTTACATTTTAGAAAAAAAAATTATGTAAACAAGCTTTCATCTCTAGCTGATGCTGCTCTTATTTTATTTTTCTGGTTTTAAATTGTTGCAATCTTCGTAGTTTACTTTTGCGGAATTCCTTCGTATTGAAAATAAAGTGACAAAAATACTGAAGAAATCTCTCTACCATTGATTAGGATTTTTTTTTTTTTTTTTTTTTTTTTTTTTTGGAACTTCTTAAATTTTATAGAACTAATTTGATTGAGTATTGCCTAGCAGCACAATTAGACTAATTGTAGCCATGAACCGAGTGAACTGACATGGAGATCTCAGCATGAACATAGTCTTGAAGCTACTTATGACAGATCCCATACCTTGAGCATTTTGGGGTTTTTTTTTTTTTGCGATTTTCGACATGAAGCATGAGATTGCATACATGCTACATTGCATGACTTTTAGATTCAATATCCTCCCTGTAGTTCAATTTCGAGACCATTTTTCTAGTCAGAGAGATTATTCCTCTCTTCGCTGACCGCAAGAACCAGTTGAGTTTGATAAACATTGTGGGTATATAATCTGTCTTTAAATCTTGTATTAGGATTTAGGAGGAACTCTCTCTTTGGGGATGGCAGAAATGTTCTCTACAATTCTGGATCCGACCGACATCTGAACAACCCGTGTCTGAACCAAACTTTTTTAGAAGGAACTAAGACCCATTTGTAATGCATGATGAACCAAACTTTTTTTATGTCCGACCTCAACTGCTTACGTGCCAAGCTGAATCTGATTCAACATTTTTCAACAAGTTCGAACCAGATCAGCAACAAAAAAAAAAGCCTAACAGATCCACGGCCAGTTCGAAGGCTGAACCGACACTGACGTGGCAGATTTCCACTGGCCACAGCCCTCTGCTAACGTGGGCCATCCTTCCGTTCCATCCCGTCCAATGGAGGACTAACACGTGGCACGTGGTTCGTGCATCGGCACCCCCTCTCTATTTGTAAAGCACACCGTCTGTTCTACTCCTAGGACGCACCTCTACCAATAATATATTTATTATTTGAAGATCACAAACAACAAATAAATAACAAAATATTATTTGACCTTATGTGCATTAATATATATTTTTTTGTTTTATACAAGCTTAGTGAGATATGAGTTCATATGCGAGTCCGTTTGATTGTTTGTAAGTGGTGTTAATTAATATTTGTTAATTTTTTTAATTACCACTTTTATTTTTATGTTGTCATATAAATAAAAATGGTATGAATTTCAGACAAAAAAATTATGTATCCAAACACATTTTGAAAAATGATATATGTTGAAAATGTACTACAACATATTGAAAGTGTCACTTTCACACTTTTAAAAAGTTACATCATACCAAACAGTTCCTGATTGTAGATGTCCCACATGTGAGACAATATCATTAATTCATGACTAGTGATCCTACGCACATACAAAGTGTTTTTTATTTCGTTAAAAATGTAGATACATAATTTGTTGATGAAAATTTTGACCTATAAAGCTATAGGGTTATTTAGTTTTAAAAACTCTTGTAATATTAAAATTTTACGTTTAGATTTTCATATTGTCCAAAAGAGAATTGTGGTCTCATCCTAACATTTGGCTTCAACTGACCGTCCAAAATGGAGACCTAAACATAGGTTTTAAATATTATACGAGATAGTAAAACTAAACGAAAATATGTGAGAGTTATGTGATTTGGATTATTTAGTTTTATCATGACATATCGAGAATGAGGCTTGTGACACTATAGTTTGCGTCTATCCTGATTTCAGTAGCCACACAACCTTTCTGAACTCTTGAGTTGCAAGCATTCAACAATACAACTGGGACGAGTGATATCTGACGATACATGATGCCCCTGAAGACGTCTCCATCGAAGTTGTCGCCAGAAGGATTGTATGGCTACCGAGATTAGGATAGAAGCAAACAACAATATCATAAGTCTTATTCTCGATTAGTCATGACAAAACTAAATAATTCAAACCACAAAACTCTCATTGTGCAAAACTAATAACTCAAGTCACGCAGTCCTCACATATTTCTATTTAATTTTAGGTTTTCTTATAATATTCAAATTTTGTATTTTGGTTCCCATTTTGAACGAATTATTTTGAACAACAGATACCTAAAATGTAAATCTTTAATATTATAAGAAAATTCTAAAACTAAAAACCCAAATCTTTATTATATTATGCCTGAGACAAGTGCATTACTTTTTGGTGAAACGTGGGATCAGTTAATGGAACGAAAATTTTTATACATAGCATCATAGTTTACATTAATTCCATCAAGAGCATCAAATTTTAAAAAAAATATCCAAAGCATCAAAACACCTATCAAATAGACGTTTTTTTATTTTTTAATATTATTTTTACGCTTTATTTTCTCTATGGTTTAACGCCGTTAACGAAAAAATAATAATAGAAAAAAATGCACCTTGAAAGGACTTTTTTTTCCCAGAGAAACGCCATTCTCAAGGACGTTTTTCTTTTTCTATTATTATTTTTTTTCCCACTTGCTCGCTCTCTCTCACTTACATCTCTCTCTCCCTCTCTCATGGGTCACTCTCTCTATCTCTATCTCTCTCAACTCTCACACTCTCTCTCAACTCTCCCTCTATCTCTCAACCCTCTCTCTCTCTATATCTCTCTGACAACTCTCTCTCTCTGTCTGTCTCTCTCTTAACTCTTTTATCTCTCTAACATCTCTCTCTCTCTCTCTCTCTCTCTCTGCCAAGTCCCGATCCCGCAGGGGGGCGTTCGTCCTCGCTTGGGTCCTTGCGGGACTGATCGTTCTCGTTTGGGCGTGATGTCGTGCAAGCCTAAGATGTGCTTTATCACTACCCAATTCTAGAAAATAGGGTTTTTTTTTTTAATTTGGTAAATTATGTATTGTTTATAATTAATTATATTTATATTTAATTGTGGATTGTATTATTTTTTATTGGTTGTTTTAGGATTTTGGCTAGTTTGGACCCATGTCAGACTTTAGTGGACTCATGTCCGACCCAACCAACACCCTTGTGAGGCCTATTTTTGGGTTTAGAATAATTATTATATTTTAATAAGTTAGTTGGAGTGATTAGGGGTTAATTTGAGTGCATTTGGAACCCCAAACCCAAATCTCAATTAGAATGACTTAAGGAGAGGGCATTTTGGTCATTTTGCATTATGTAACCTACTTCTTTGCATATGGTCGGTCCCCCTATTCCCAGATCTGGACCGAACCCCTCCCCATTCCATTTTCACTTCTTCTTCTTCTTCTTCTTCTTCTTCTTCTCCATTCTCCACTCCTTCTTTTCTTCTTCCCACTTCCTATTTCAAGTAAGTGTTTCTTCATTTCTCCTCTTCCTTCTTTCATTTCTTTCATAGATGTTAACCCTAACCCTATAGTTTTTTCTAACATAGGTGTGTAGAGCCTAGACTTAGTGTGGAGGCTTGATTTGGAGGCTTGGAGGCTTGAGGTTGGTGATTTCAAGGGTTTTGGAGACTTTGGCCTTGGGATTCCAACTCTCAAGAGGTAAACCCTAACTTTTCTCTTAGTGGTTGCTATTATATAGTGTAATTAGTAGTTTAGAACCTTCCTAGACCTTAAGGCTATCCGTGGGAGGAAGTTAGAGCTTGTTTGGTTGTGTTTGGAGACTTTGACATTAGGTTTTGTGTCAATTTTGGGTAAAATCCGATATTAGTCCAATTTTGGGTGATATCCTAGGTTAGAAGGACCTAGGTAGACGTGCTTGGGTGTCTTGGGGGTTAGTACGTGTCTCCGTTCGGACACGTGAAGTCGTGTCACGGAAAAATGGGCGTTTCGGACGTTTTGGAGGTTTTCGTCGTCGTAGGTTCTATGTGCGTGCGTGTTTTTGCCACGGACCTAGAATCAACGAGTTTGCAATTTTTACTAGGATCTAGACATCGATTAGAACCCGTGGATAAATTTTGGGCCAATTCTGAGTAGGTTTGGTGTGCGTTTCACGAGATTTTGCGAACCGCATACCACGTGTTCGTCGAATTGACCGAATGGCCATTTCGACTTAGTTTCTTGGTTTCGGACTTGTGCGCACGTTGGTTTAGCTTCGGGGAGTGTGTGCTAGAGTTCTCGGATTATATTTTATATATATATATATATATGTGTGTGTGTGTGTGTGTGTGTGTGTGTTGGGGTGGTTGTGCGCGTGTTGGTGGGGTGTTGGGTGTGTTGTGTTGTCTGTTGTGTGTGTTGTGTTTAGGAGTCTATATATATATATGTGTGTTTGTATATCTATATGAGTGTGTATATGTGTTTGCGTAAGTGTATCTTTATATATATAAGTATATATATATATATATATATATATATATATATATATATATATATATATATGTGTGTGTGTGTGTGTGTGTGTGTGTGTGTGTGTGTGTGTGTGTATATATATATATATGAGTATGTGTGTTTGTATATATATATGTAGAGTGTGTTTATATATATATATATATATATATATATATAGATATGTGTGTTTGTATATATGTGTGTGTGTACCTATATACATATATATATAAGTGTGTGTGTGTATATATATATATATATGGTTGTGTGTATATATATATATATATATATATGTATATATATTAGTTTATATATATATATATATATATATATATATATATATGTGTGTGTGTGTGTGTGTGTGTGTGAATGTGTGTTAGTGTGTGTGTGTGTGTGTGTGTGTGTGTGTGTGTGTGCTTGCGTGTTTGTGTGTGTGTGTGTGGTGTGTCGAGGAGCTGCAGCAACAGCGGGAACCAGCACAGCGCAGTGGGCAGCGCAGCAAGAGCAGCGAGGCCAGCAAGCAGTGGCTGCTGTAGTGGCAGCAGCAGCCAACGGCAGCAGCAGCAGCAACAGCCATAGCAGCGGCAGCGCCGCGTGGCGAGGCACTAGAGTATGCATGTAGCGAGGGGGAGAGAGGGATCTAGATATATATGTTAGATAGATAGATAGATAGATAGATAGATAGATATATACTTAGGTTACTATAGTAGATATATATATTGTTAGTTATATATTCATGAGTTGTGTTTATGTGTGGATATATATATATATATATATATATATATATATATATATATATATATATATATATATATATATATATAGTTATGTTGATATATGCATATGTGTGTGTGTATATATATAGTAGCCTATATATATAGCTAGGAATATATGTATAAGCATAGTTAGATAGCTAGTTAGTAGTGTTAGTGAGAGATGGGTGGATATCTCAATACCTTGAGATATCAAGGTATCTCAATACCTTGAGATACCCAATGTATTGAGTATCGAGCGGGGTTTTTGAGCAATTGCCTAGGTTTAAGTTTAGAGTTAGGTTTTTATGTATTGGTATATATATTTACGCGTGCTAGCATAGGTTTTAGCGGGTATAGGCGGGGTGCGTAGCCTAGGTCGAGGTATTGGATACCGAGGGTATCCCGGTATCTCAAGGAGGCGAGTTTGAAGGTTTACTAGCTTAATAAGCTAGTTTTGACCTAGAATTTTAGGGGCACCCTAGTTTGACCTAGCATTGACCACAATTGCCCTCGTTGACCGTAAAAGTCAACATTTGACATAGTTTTGACCCAGAGTTGACTTTTTGGACCCCGGGTTGACTTTTGACCCAAATTTTACCGGTTTGACCCGTTCGACCTAGAATACCCCTAGAACCTTGTTTTTAGTTATTTTATATCAGTTTAACTCTTTAGAATCCCGTTTAATCTTGCTTTTCGTAATAGATTCTTATGATGCCAGTCCAGATCTCGATCCTCATCAGTTGCTCAGGACGTCAGGCGAGTACCTACCTCTGATCATTTCCATTTCATGATAGCGTTTATATCACCTGTTCTAGAACTGTAATACTTGATTTTGACACATTGTTTCATAAGCTGGTACTAGTTGGATCCCGTCATGAGATGTTATCCCCTTATCGTGTTCAGCGGGTACTCTATCACGTGTATTTCATCATATGTATTTCATCATGTGCTTGGGTATTGATTCTTATGTGCTATCATGTGCTTCGTGTGCTCTCGCCTTCATGTGCGTAAGTTATTTATCATGTACGTAGCGTATCGTGGTTGGATCCATGAGTATTAGTGGGAGAGGGGAGTAGGAGTTGGTTATGTGATCAAAGCCAAACAGTATTCATGTGTATGTCGGTTTTGCAACTCACGCATAATAGAGTTATCATAGATTATTCATGTGCAACCTAAGACGATCACATAACGAACTTGTGCTCAAGGCACTTAGCTAGTATTCCTGTTTTCTCACATGCAGTTACTTCTCTACTACTTGTATTGTTCTCCAGTTTTATATTACAGCTACTTTATCTGCTCCACCATGTATTTATTTTTTGTGCATCTTGTATACTTTTTATTGCTAGTCATATACACCTTACTATGTATTTGGAGTTGCTTTCAGAGTTATGTACTTCGCTCCAATCCTGACTGGGCATATTTTTTCCAGAGGATCATGAGAATTTTTGCCAGATATTCTACGGGCCGGGCGTCGAGGAGTGTTGTGACCCGGAGACCGAGGAGGAGCCCGTCGAGGAGACGCCGTTAGGACCCTAGTTAGCTAGGTGAGTTTTTCTGGGTTGTTCCCAGTTGCTATTTTGGATGACTGTATTTATTATTTTTGCTCCTGTGAGATATTGTAGACTTTAGACTTGGACTGTATATTTGGATATTGTACTTGCTCTTCGTTTCTTTGTTTCTTTGTGATATCTTATCGTGCTTTTACTCTTCCCCTAGTTATTATGATTTAGGCATATATATACTGCGTGGTTGCCCTCCTTTTGGAGAGGTTATATTGACAAGTTTTGTGAGATATATAGATTGTGACCTAGAACGGACCTTTACAGCGTTCTACCGCTGATTCTGCGGCGTAGGCTGGACGTACCCACAACTCATGTCCGATTTTTCGGGTATGGGTCGTGACACGCTTGCACAAGACCAAAGCTTGAACAAGGGCAAGTAAGCTGTAAACTCCCTCACCCAAAATAGGTATTTTGCGTATATTTTATTATTATTATATTTATTATAAATGTTGAATTTATTTAGAGTATTCTCTTAGTTAATTAGAAAATAATTTCTAGTATATTTACTTATATAAATATTTATTTAGAATTATTTTTAGGCTATTTTAGATTATTGGGATTTTTCCATAATTTTTAGTTAATTAAAAACTAGTAACACTAATTTTCTAGGACTTTAAAGAATTTATTTTATATTCAAACTTAATTAAAAATATCCCAAAATTTTATTTTAGGTTCTAAATAGTCAAATATATTTTCTAGAATTTTCTGAGAATTTTCTGAATATTTTAGTATTTATTGGGAGTTATTTAGGCTAATAACTAATTTTAAGGACTTGTAGAATTTATTGTGCAATCCCAAAAATATAGAATGGAACCACGTTATTTTTTAGGGTTTATAATATTATTATATATTTTCTGAAATTATTTCAGAATTTTTGGAATAATTTTAGTATTTATTTTTAGTTATATGGGTAAAACTAATGTTTAGAGCTTCTCCTAATTATAGTAGGAAATCTATGAATATAAAATTATTCCAAATATTTTTCTAGAGTTTTTAAATTCAAAAAATATTTTTTTGTAATTTTTTCAGATTTTATGATTATTTTTAATATTTATTTTGATTATTTTTAATATTTATTTTGAGTTATTTAGATTTAAAATGACTTAAATAATGTTTTGATAAAGGCAAATCAAAAACAAATAATATAACCAAAACCTCCAATCAAATCATGACATGTGTCACCCTCCTATCAACTTTCATTCAGCCGCTCAGTCCCTATATATATATATATATATATATATATATATATATAATATAATAACCCTAATTATCCCATTATTTTTAGAGAGAGAGATTTTGTAGAATTGCCATCTAGGGTTCCTTCATCTTCCAGAAGCCATTGCGCATAGCTCCGGACTCCAAACGAGGCCTAGTTTTTTGTGTTAGAATGGTATTGAGGTTAGCTTTCTGATTATAATTTATTTTTATGAAATTATGAGTATTAAATTCTAGAAAATTCGTAGAGCAAAATATGTCCAAAAATAGACGTGTTTTGATATTTTCGCGATTCTGGGAGAACCAGGAATCAGAATCATAAACCGTTTAAAGTTTTGGAAATCAATGTCGAGATCATTGACATATATTTTTACCAGAATTTGATTCGAAGTATTTATATACTATTAATTCTGTAGAACTTCTGGGTTAGAATTTAACCATCGTTGCACGATACGGAATTTGTATGTGCCATAATTCCCAAATGAATTTGAATTCGGACGAGCCGTAAATTCCAGCATATTTTTGACGCTGAAATATAAAAAAAATCATGCATGAAAGTTGAGTTTGTGTCGGTTGACTTTTTGGTCAACAGATCGTCTCGATTTGCGTGCCATGAGTCTCGAGTTGATAAAATTCAGTTTCTTTGGACAAAATTTAGGAATTAACATAAAAATCAGAATAATAAGATTAAAATAGGATTTTAGAGTAATTATTCCAAAATTAAATAAATTAAAATAAATTATCTTTTGACGTGATAAATTTGTAATACATAGGCTATTTGGACTGTGACTTGGACTCTGATTCATACCAGCAGCATGACCCCAGGCGAGTACATTCTCTGACAGTGTTCCAGTAGGACGTAGTATTTAGCCACCAGGTTAGTTTACATCAGACCCTGAGTCGGAGAACCCAACGCGCGTTCGTACATTTACATGTACGCAAATATTATTCAGTTTGGTATATATATTTATGTACGTAATTACTATATGTATTCCAATAATTATGTAAATAAATTGATGGTTATATTATTATATAGTTATATGAATATATATGTAAGTAAATGCTAAAATTATTCCAATAATTAGAGTAATTTTTTTTCTAAAAATTTTAGAATACAAAATAAAATTAAACAGATGTTACCGGCCTCTGGGGAAGTCGTGCACGAAGCACTGCCTTAAGAGTTTATTCGGGATCTGTGTGCAGACGTTCCCGAAGCTCCTAGTGGTAAAACTCCCGCACTACCGGTATCTCGTTGCCGCACACGACTTGGAGAGAACGACCAGGACTTAGCTCTGCCCAGAGCTTGGAGACGATGAAGATTAAACAGAATGTTGACAGAGGTTTGGAGTAAGAAAAATTTCTGAATCATTCTCAAAGAAATCAGCCCAAATATATAACGGTCTGAATTAATTCAGCCGTTACACAAAATAAAAGAGTGAATCTGGACACAATAACGGAGCAAAAAGTATTTTAGGGTCCCAGCCCGAACCCGAAAAGAAAATCGGATCAGCATTCGGCACGTACCCGCACCCGTTACGCGCGCCGAACCGGGCCGGGCGGCGGCGGCGGCGCGCGCGTGTGGCCCAAGGGGTTCCCAACACAACAACTTAATAGAGCAAAGAAGAGAAACTAATATATGTACACAAGAGAGCTTTGCCCCATCCGATGTGGGACTAAAAAATGGAAGAGGAACTTGAGTTTTTGAAGAAAAGTAAAAACAACAGTATTTAGATCATGCGCGTTACCAAGTGTATTGGTACGTAGCTGGTTCTGGTGTAGATAGTATGTATGGAAGGATTGGAAAGTCATGCTGCATATATATATATATATATATATATATATATATATATATATATATATATATGAACAATTAGGGATTGATCTTGAGGAAAAATTAATGCAGCTTGGCGTTAGTTTTGTAAGGTATGGATTAGCATGATGGGTATGATTTTGTTTGGCCAAATTCTCTTCTACAAGGTTAACTATGGTCAAAATATGTGGAGTCATTGAAAAGTGACTCTCCATTTCTATTCTAGTAGCAGAATATACTGGAAGGGCAGTGGCGGCAAAATTCTTCCCTTAAGTCATCTGTTCTTTGATGAAATAATGACATTACGTAATAGCGGAACGGACTTATCTCCGTTTCTGGCAATGGCCAAGTCAATTGGTACTGGTGACGACAACTGGACCACCGTTGCTTGGTGAGAGCGAAGCGGTGACACAAAAACTCCGACGGATGGCCCAGCCAAGGATCCGCACGAAGGTTGATTAAAAACCTCAAACGAGTGGCTTCCGAATCAACGGAACAGTCGAGTTAACGATCAAGAAAATAAGAGAACAAATCTTAGAACTTAAAGAAAAAAATTATTGATTAAAAGTTGTTATCCAACTAGATAAAAAATATGTCTATTTATAGGACTTTTATGACAACCTAATCCTACTAAAAAAATTCTAATCCTAATCAAATATTGTAAAAAAAAAATATAGAGACTTTTCTAATAAAGGATAAGTAAAAATGAGAGTCCTAAAAAAATATAATTCTTAACAACTCTATCATAACAAAAAAAAAAAAAACTAAAAATTAGAATCCACGCTACATCAAATAAATTCTAACTAGAGTTTTAGAACCCATCACCCGTGTTCATATTAAAATATAAATTTATATTTGATACACCGTGGATGGAACTTACCAAGTCATTGAAACGTGGTAAATGGCTGATCTAGAAATTTTAATGATAAAGGACTTGGAGCAGAGGAAAAAAGGAAACTAAAAACAACTACACATAATACCTCGCATGTATCTTGACTACTCCACTGTAACTTGTTGCAAACTTTGGGGAGGAGCTAATAGAATCATATATTATTTGTATATGTTGGTTCAGCAAAAGTTCAAATTCCTCTTCCTTTCTTTAGTCCCACATCGGATGGGACAAAGCTCTCTTGTGTACATATATTAGTTTCTCTCCTTTGCTTTATTAAGTTGTTGTGTGGGGAACCCCTTGGGCCACACGCGCGCGCCGCTGCTGCTTCCTAGCTTTGTTCGGTTCGTGCGCGTAACGGGTGCGGGTACGCACCCACATTTGCGGGCGCCGAATGCCCATCCGATTTCGGGCTGGGACCCTAAAATTCTTTTTGCTCCTCTTCATTTTATTTAATTTTCTAAACGTTACATTGTTTCTGAACCGGTTTTGTGTCCAGATTCACTCTTTTATTTTGTGTAACTGCTGAATTAATATGAGAATTAATTCAGACCGTTACATATTAGTATTATATATTTGGGCTGATTTCTTTGAAAATCATAAAGAAAAAATTCTTTACGAAAAATCTCTGTCGATATTCTCTTCGATCTTCATCGTCTCCAAGCTCTGGGCAGAGCTAAGTTCTGGTCGTTCTCTCCAAGTCGTGTGCGGCAACGAGATACCGGTAGTGCGGGGTTTTTACCACTAGGAGCTTCGGGAACATCTGCACACAGATCCCGAATAAACTCTTAGGACAGTGTTTCGTGCACGACTTCCCCAGAGGCCGGTAACATCTGTTTAATTTTATTATTTTATATTTTGAAATTTTTTAGTAAGTAAAAGACAATAAATTTCTAACAATCTAAGAGTTTATAAGTTGTTAGAATTCATTTTCTAACTGTTTGTCAAATACTTACTGTTACAATTTATCTATTTGTTAGAATTGATTCTTCTAACTAATTGTTGCTGTTTATTTGTTAGAAATTATATCTAATAATCTAAGACGAAGAACCTTTGTGAATATACAATTTGCTTAAACTGTATGTTAAATACAAAACCACTGTTTCTTTAAGCAAAATTTCTTTTTCCTTTTCTTGTTGAATTCAAAACCACTGTTGAAGAATTTTTCTACCAGAACAAAACCACTGTTTGTTTAAGCAACCTTTGTTACAAAATATTTCTACCAATTTTATAACAAATTACTCTTACTTACTGTCAATATACAATTTGCTTAAACTGTCCTAACAAATTTTCTTACTACACAATCATTATTCAAATTGCTTAAATTTGCCTAAAGTGTCTTACTATATTGCCTGTTTAAGCAAATTCTACTAACAATTTGTTACTGTACCAATCTTTTAATATTGTAGCAATTTGCAAGTCTGTAGCAATTCTTTTAATCAATTTTAATATTGTAGCAATTTGTAATTCTGTACCAATTCTGAAGCAATTCTTCTAGCAATTTGTTCACAAAATCAAAGATGAAGTTCTAGATAGATTTAAGGTCTACAAATCTGAAGCTGAGAATCAATTAGAAAGGAAGATTAAGATCCTTAGATCTGATCGTGGTGGAGAATATACCTCAAACGAAATGATTAACTTCTGTGAAGAACATGGAATAATTCATGAGGTAACTGCTCCTTATTCACCTCAGTCTAATGGAGTTGCTGAACGCAAGAACCGCACTTTGTTAGATATGGTGAATGCCATGCTTCTCAGCTCTGGTGCTCCTGATAACTTGTGGGGAGAAGCCCTTTTAACTGCTTGTTACATTCTTAATAGGATTTCTAGTAAGACAAAAGATAAGACTCCCTATGAGCTGTGGAAAGGTAGAGCACCTAGGATTAATTACCTTAGAGTTTGGGGATGCCTTGCTAAAGTCGGAATTCCCGAACCTAAAAAGAGGAAGATTGGTCCCAAGACTGTAGACGCTGTTTTCATAGGATATGTCTTAGACAGCTATGCCAATAGATTTCTAGTGACTCACTCAGAAGTAAACGAAATCTCTAATAATACCATTATAGAAGCAAGAGATGCAGTTTACTTTAAAAATATATTTCCTTTTAAGGATAGAAGTTCAATCTCTTCCTCCATACCCTCTACTAGTTCTCAAGTCCAAATACCTAGCTCTCAATCTGAACAAGACTTAGAACCAAGACGGAGTAAAAGGAATAGGATTGAGAAAAATTTAGGAGAAGGATTCTTCACCTTTTTGATAGAGGGTGATCCCTCAACTTATGAAGAAGCAATGTCGTCTCCTGATGCTCCCTTCTGGAAAGAAGCAATTAACAGTGAATACAACTCCATCATGGAGAATAACACTTGGTTTCTAACAGATCTACCTTTAGGGAATAAACCAATAGGTTGTAAGTGGATTTTCAAGAAGAAACTCAAAGCCGATGGTACTATAGAGAAATACAAAGCTAGATTAGTTGCTAAGGGTTTTACCCAGAAGAAAGAATTAGATTATTTTGATACCTACTCTCCTGTAGCTAGGATCACATCCATTAGAACTCTCTTGGCCTTAGCATCCATTCATGATATGCTAATCCATCAAATGGATGTAAAGACAGCATTCTTGAATAGAGATCTAGAGCAAGAACTTTATATGGACCAACCTGAAGGTTTCATTGCTAAAGGTCAAGAAAAGAAAGTCTACAGACTAGTGAAATCTCTCTATGGCTTGAAACAAGCTCCCAAACAATGGCACAATAAATTTGACAAAATAATTTGTGAATATGGTTTCTTGTCAAATGAGTATGACAAATGTATATACTCTAAAGGTACATGTAAAAGTTGTGTCATTTTATGCTTGTATGTAGATGGCATTCTTATCCTAGGTTCATCACTGGAATTGATAAATACTACAAAGAACTATTTATCTAGCCAGTTTGATATGAAAGACCTAGGAGAAGCCAACTTAATTTTAGGAATGCAAGTGACCAAAGGCAAAGAGGGTTATACTCTATCTTTAGCACATTCAATTAAAAAAATGCTAAAAAGATTTGAGTTATTTGATAAGAAATCTGTCCTTACTCCTTATGATAGCAGTATTGTACTGAAAAAGAATGAAAGATCACCTTTGGAACAACATAAATATTCACAGATGATAGGCTCCCTTATGTATATAACAAACAGGACAAGACCTGATATTGCATTTGCTATTGGGAGACTAAGCAGATATACCAGTAACCCAAATCAGTCACATTGGACTGCCTTGGATAGGGTATTTAGATATCTCAAGGGCACCCTAGACTACAAACTTCATTTTACTAGGCACCCTGATATCATAAAAGGTTATTCAGATGCAAACTGGGTAACCGACTCACATGATATAAAATCTACTACTGGATATGTATTTACTCTAGGAGGAGCTGCAATCTCCTGGGGCTCTTGTAAGCAAACTATCATAGCTAGGAGTACAATGGACTCCGAAATGATAGCTTTAGATACAACTTGCACATAAGCTGAATGGCTCAAAAATCTTATTATGCATATACCTGTTTCTCTTAGTCCTGTTCCTGCAATTTCTATAAATTGTGATAATAAATCTGTTATTGAACTACTAAAGCATGATTCTGTGAATGCTAAGATGAACAGGCACCTGCAGCTGCGCTTCAAGTCAATAAAAAGCCTACTAGGCAAATATGTGGTTCTTGACTATATAAAGTCAGAAAAGAACGTTGCAGATCACTTGACGAAGGGTCTGTCTAGGACTTTGATCCTAGAATCATCGAGGGGGATGGGGTTAAGCCCATAAGTTAGTCACCAGCAATGGCAACCCAACCGAGTCTGACTGGAGATCCCAAGAAGCCGGCTCAATGGGTAGAAACAAGCTGAACTTAGGTGACTTTATGGAACACTGACTCGAGATTAAAATCTCATTAAAATAAAGTCCAAGCGGCTGTACATGTCACGCCCCAAACTCCCGCAAGCCCAATAGTCCCTGCTGAACGTGAATCACCACGTTTACAGCTCTCCCGCAGGACCATCGTTCTATTCGGGACGTGATGCCGTACGAGCCTGGAGTTGCGCTCGTACAAGGCGATGTTATTAAACACGAAAGTTATCATCGAAACAACCAAGTTATAGCGGAAGCCAATTGTGTACCAAGCACACATCAGAGTATACGCAACGAAGCTCACGATAGGGTCCAAATGAGGTGCCCCGAGTCAATGCCACAAAGGCGATGCCACGGAGACGATGAAATAACTCTTGCTCTTTCTCTAGCCCACAAAGGTACTTACAGTTCATACATCTTGTCCCGTATATCCAAGCAGCGCCACTACGCCTGTGTACCTGAAATATTGCCCACAAACGTGGGTCAGTACACAACCGTACTGGTGAGCGGGGTAACCCACTCGTCTAAGCCGACACTAAGTAAAGTAGTGAATGCACACAGTTAAATGGTGATCTTTCTAGTTGAATCCTAGATTCTTTTCATGGCATATGGATGACATGTTAAGGAAAGCAGTAAAGCAGTTTAAGCATGCAAGCATTCATTCTCAAACCAAACGACAAGCAGTTTATATATATAGCCGACCCGTCTAACTCAATGTCATCGCTTGCACGATAATATATCGAACCATCAGTCTCGCCTCAATATCCATTCTCAACCAAAGTTTATATCCCACTCTCGAGTGCACACTCTTGCCGAGGCAAGGTGGCCGCGCCTACACGAAAGCCAAACCAACAAAAAAAAAGCAAGCCAACTCTTATCTATATGAAGTCACTGGCAGAGCCATACAGGACATATCTCAAGCATTACGGCGCGCCCTATCAGCCCGGGTAGCAAGCCCCGCTGGAGGTCCCGCAATGCATCGCAACTGAATGCGAATCAAATGTTTCCCTCCGGATCGAAACGGCTCCAGTGCCCCGGATAAAAACCGTTTCGGGGAAAGTGCCAAACCTTTGCACAAGTTGTCCGTGACATGCAGACACACGTAGGTATGACGAGAGGATCGAACATTCTCGCCCCACCAAGCGATCTTAGACTCGTTCCATCGATAAACCCAACCGAAGTATCCATAACCATTCTTCCAACATGTTCTTCCAAGAAGTCCAAATATCGACCTCAATATATATAGCCCAAGGCACCAAAATACCCAGTGTTTCACATTGTCGCTTTACAACAATGTATTCTGAAATGGTGCAACACCCATGCTCAAAGCAATCCCATGGCACAATGCCGTCTCAGTGGCACAATGCCCCATTCGTGGCACAATGCCCCATCAAGCGGCACCATACCTCGCTAATGCAGTTGTTCGGTTTCGAACCACAACTGCTCGCTTTGCAAGACAAAGCGACCCAGTGATACTCGTGCACGGATGCACGCTCGCTCGCCCAAATTCCCGATATCCCCATATTTCCATTTGCCTCAAAGTATCCTTCCAACTCATATATTTCCAACCGTCCAAGCATAATCCCAAGTATCCAACCGATCGCCTCAAACGTATAACCCAACTATCGCATCCAACTATCCAACGCGTAAACCATTCAAGCCACAATCCTACCAAGCCAACGACGCACACTCTATGCACGCCTCAGTGTAGTGCTTCCCGATGTTTCAGCCCAAGTGTACAAGCCATTACGTGTTTTCCATATTATTAGGCATGAAGGAGTAGAGGAGAAGGGAAAGAGCCCACTCACATTGATTGATCCCGTTAGGCATCCTGTCCTGCCGATACGGCCAATCCCTTAAACCCGTGGTCTGATGCAAGCGCGATCTACTCAACTGGTATGACCGTGCGAGCAGGCCGTGCTCTCCAAATCATCCGACCGATCGGACTAAGGAAGACGGCATTATCGTTTCCATCCAGCTATTCAGTACTGTTCTGAACGAACACCTGATTTCCATCGATCCCGCTAGCCATCTGCACATTGAAACCAACTCGATTAATCCTTCTTCCCGAAATCCGATATTTCAAATATAACCAGCATTTGATTTATTCAGTCCGACTCAGCGTAACGCTCCGAGCGGTTGCGGGGCGTTACATAATATACCACTTAGAATCAGGTTCGTCCACGAACCGTGCTGGTACTCATTCCTTACTAGCATGCCATAATCCAATCCCATAGATCTGCTCTAAGCAACTCACATATTCACTATTTCTGACACAACATCTCGTTCTGCTGAACGCTCGAATAAATTTTCACGAATTCCCACATCCTCCTTGCAGCTCAACACAAATTTCTCGTATCGCTTAGTTCTGGATCGTACACGTATTTAAGGCGTCCCTAAAATACATGCATTTCAGCCGAGCTATGCGATAGCAAATTTGAACAAGTTACAAGGGTATCTTTATGTTCGAGGCGTCCATTTGCTTTGCTCCCAATTGGACCAAATCACGATTTCTATTCCAACACATTCGCTCGAGAACTGTTCTCAATTATGCAGATTTTCCACCGACTCAATCAGTTCGTGTTCCAGCTCAATCCATCCCACTATTTCTGAAATCGGTACTAGCAACATCTCCAAATATTATCTCGTGCACCGAACAATTCTCACAACTGATCTACCCCAGCTATGCGACTTACCCAAATATCAACTTGCTTAGATCAGCTCAGTCCAACACATTTCCTGCCATCTCAATATCTCACAGGGTGAACATCTATATTGAGGTTCGTGTGATCCACGAAGATCTCGCCGCCACGCCAAAGGGATTTGTGTCGCCACGATTTCAACGTGGACACACTCGCCACAATTCTTAGGTTGCGCATGAAATAGTTTTTCGCGCTGCTTCCACTGTCTCGAAGCATAGAATATCACCTTCGCCTTCCGAATGAGCACGTTTCCCAGACTAAGTTCCGAGACATCTTGTAAATCTGAGGCAAATCTGTCCCTTCCAGTATTCGCAAGGATTTGATCTGAACGAGCCGCTGCTTTAACTTCACGAGCTAGTTTCACAGTCGTCAATTCATATGAATGCTATTCCCTTTCAGGGCACGATGAGTCAGAGGCGATGCCATCGATAAAAATCTGCGACTCTGAATCTCATCAGTTGACAAGGCTACTTCCACCATCGCTTCGATCTTCCGGCTGTATCTTCAGCTGAAGGCTATCCCAAGGATCTCTCAAATCCAACACTCAGTCAATAAGCCAAATCACATTGCCTCACATCTGCCCTCGACGCATTCCCAAATACGCCGCCTCAAGGGTCGTTCTATGGGTCTACCATATTCATATCCGATTCAGCGGGCAAGGTCGCTTAGGGTCAGCTGTCCCGAAGCTACGCTCGATAATTGTAATCATCACGATGGACAGTTACTATAAACCATGTTATATCTCATCTGCAAATCCAAATCAAAATTCCAACCATCCCATCCGAGCGAACTCCCGAATCCGAGCAATGTGCTCGTTGAAACCGTCTACCATCAATCTGTCGTTCTGTCCTGAATCCATCAAATTTCCGAATTGCATGTTCGATTCTCGCACTACAAATTGCAATGATTCTCAAAACCCAAGACTTGCTCTAATTCTTATCCATTTGCTGCGTTCCACAATGCACGTCCAATTTACTCGAGCAGCACAGTGATTTGTTCCGACGTTGCTCCCACATTTAGCTATCTTCAAAAGTCTGTCCGCCAATATCCTTGCCTTCCGTTGTGGCCACAATCCGTCCACGTCTTTCTAGAGAATCCGTCTATCATCGTTGCACCATCTTGCCCAAAATTTCATTTCCGCTAAACCTGAGTCAACTTCACGAGCAGCAACATCCAAAATCCTTCAAGTTTGTGTGAATCAATCGCATTGCCCTCCAAGCCAAGTTCGTGTTTCATTGCTCAACCAACAGCTCAAATGCGTTGCCCAAAATCGTAGTTCGTGCTCGCTATCATTCTGATAATCCCACCACTTTGCTCACGCGTAACCCAAATGTTCGTTCCGATTCCGTCCATCTCTTAAGCCCAACGATACTTCCATTTGCACGATTCCGTCCTTGAGTTCTTAAGTCTAATGTATCGAAGGATACCCGAGTCAAATTCCATTGCACCATATACCACTTGGAAATATAGTTGCCCTCGTGCAAAATCTGCGTCAACCAGCGTCTATCCCAAACCGACTATTCGAGGTGATTCTGTCGAATCATAACTCAATATTCGCTTGCTCCATTTTCATTCCTTCCAACTCAGTCGATTTGCACCAACCGACTTGTATTCGTTATCCGAATCCGTTCAGGCAATTCCAATAGATGTCCAACCAAAATATTTCCAATGCCTTGCTTAACACATTTGATCCCATATACCACTTCGAATCAAGTCGCTACTCACATTACGTTTCCTTTCACGAATCCAAGATCCGTTCGAACCATCCCTTAGGTGTGATCATGCCATTCCCATCTTAAGTCTGACACAAAAACTTAGCCGATTCTTTAACCATCAATCTCGTTAGGCAACTCGTGCTATGTTCCATTCTCACTGCTCCCAGCTATTCTCAAACCGCCTGATACTTTCGCAACACAAGCAATCGTGCAATGATTGTCTTCCAAATAGTCCAACCCAATACCCAACGGTTTCATACTTTTGTTTGTACGAGCAACTCGTACCAACTTATCCATTTATTCCCGAGCCAAACTCAAACCTGCTCAACCGATGCGCCACAGCCAAAATTCTAACTTCTATCCAACACAATCGCTTGACGAGCAACTCGTGCAAGGATCCATTCCCATCGAAAGTTTCTACCCAAAACATGCCGCATCACCAAATCTCGTTAGCCAACCAACTGATCCACTGAGGCAATCAGAACTCCCAAATGATAAGCCAAGCCAACCCAACGGAAGCCCACAACTTGTTGCACAAATGCAACAACGCCAACCAACTTGCTGCACGAATGCAACAACGCCTAACGAGGCTAAGCGATCCTACGAAAACCAACCAAAGCACCCAACACAGAATAACACGCAGCCAAAACCAGCAATAAATAGACTTATTGCATGAAACATCCGATGCGGCGCTGAGTAGAGTCAAGAGCTAAACGACACGCGGAAGCTATTTAGAGTTTGTGATGAAGCGAAGGACCAAGTCCGAAGAAATGAACCGGACGCTCTGATACCAATCTGTCACGCCCCAAACTCCCGCAAGCCCAATAGTCCCTGCTGAACGTGAATCACCACGTTTACAGCTCTCCCGCAGGACCATCGTTCTATTCGGGACGTGATGCCGTACGAGCCTGGAGTTGCGCTCATACAAGGCGATGTTATTAAACACGAAAGTTATCATCGAAACAACCAAGTTACAGCGGAAGCCAATTGTGTACCAAGCACACATCAGAGTATACGCAGCGAAGCTCACGATAGGGTCCAAATGAGGTGCCCCGAGTAAATGCCACAAAGGCGATGCCACGGAGACGATGAAATAACTCTTGCTCTTTCTCTAGCCCACAAAGGTACTTACAGTTCATACATCTTGTCCCGTATATCCAAGCAGCGCCACTACGCCTGTGTACCTGAAATATTGCCCACAAACGTGGGTCAGTACACAACCGTACTGGTGAGCGGGGTAACCCACTCGTCTAAGCCGACACTAAGTAAAGTAGTGAATGCACACAGTTAAATGGTGATCTTTCTAGTTGAATCCTAGATTCTTTTCATGGCATATGGATGACATGTTAAGGAAAGCAGTAAAGCAGTTTAAGCATGCAAGCATTCATTCTCAAACCAAACGACAAGCAGTTTATATATATAGCCGATCCGTCTAACTCAATGTCATCGCTTGCACGATAACATATCGAACCATCAGTCTCGCCTCAATATCCATTCTCAACCAAAGTTTATATCCCACTCTCGAGTGCACACTCTTGCCGAGGCAAGGTGGCCGCGCCTACACGAAAGCCAAACCAACAAAAGAAAAGCAAGCCAACTCTTATCTATATGAAGTCACTGGCAGAGCCATACAGGACATATCTCAAGCATTACGGCGCGCCCTATCAGCCCGGGTAGCAAGCCCCGCTGGAGGTCCCGCAATGCATCGTAACTGAATGCGAATCAAATGTTTCCCTCCGGATCGAAACGGCTCCAGTGCCCCGGATAAAAACCGTTTCGGGGAAAGTGCCAAACCTTTGCACAAGTTGTCCGTGACATGCAGACACACGTAGGTATGACGAGAGGATCGAACATTCTCGCCCCACCAAGCGATCCTAGACTCGTTCCATCGATAAACCCAACCGAAGTATCCATAACCATTCTTCCAACATGTTCTTCCAAGAAGTCCAAATATCGACCTCAATATATATAGCCCAAGGCACCAAAATACCCAGTGTTTCACATTGCCGCTTTACAACAATGTATTCTGAAATGGTGCAACACCCATGCTCAAAGCAATCCCATGGCACAATGCCGTCTCAGTGGCACAATGCCCCATTCGTGGCACAATGCCCCATCAAGCGGCACCATACCTCGCTAATGCAGTTGTTCGGTTTCGAACCACAACTGCTCGCTTTGCAAGACAAAGCGACCCAGTGATACTCGTGCACGGATGCACGCTCGCTCGCCCAAATTTTCGATATCCCCATATTTCCATTTGCCTCAAAGTATCCTTCCAACTCGTATATTTCCAACCGTCCAAGCATAATCCCAAGTATCCAACCGATCGCCTCAAACGTATAACCCAACTATCGCATCCAACTATCCAACGCGTAAACCATTCAAGCCACAATCCTACCAAGCCAACGACGCACACTCTATGCACGCCTCAGTGTAGTGCTTCCCGATGTTTCAGCCCAAGTGTACAAGCCATTACGTGTTTTCCATATTATTAGGCATGAAGGAGTAGAGGAGAAGGGAAAGAGCCCACTCACATTGATTGATCCCGTTAGGCATCCTGTCCTGCCGATACGGCCAATCCCTTAAACCCGTGGTCTGATGCAAGCGCGATCTACTCAACTGGTATGACCGTGCGAGCAGGCCGTGCTCTCCAAATCATCCGACCGATCGGACTAAGGAAGACGGCATTATCGTTTCCATCCAGCTATTCAGTACTGTTCTGAACGAACACCTGATTTCCATCGATCCCGCTAGCCATCTGCACATTGAAACCAACTCGATTAATCCTTCTTCCCGAAATCCGACATTTCAAATGTAACCAGCATTTGATTTATTCAGTCCGACTCAGCGTAACGCTCCGAGCGGTTGCGGGGCGTTACAGTACATGTGTACAATAACTCCCCATCCCTATGGTGACAGTGTTCCTGTGTGATATGGTTAGGATGAGTTTAAACTCTTAATAGGTCAAAGCTGTAATGCTGGGTTGATTCATATCACCAACCATTAAGGACTTACCTATATGAGAGGTCGTGAAGGCCGCGACTATGGGACAGGGCGATCCCAGACAACTCTCATGAATGTGGAAAGTGCGCATGGCTTTCTTAAAAGCGCCACCCGATAGATCAAGGACCTCTAGCGTACTATGTGTGCTATTTTTTAAATCTGGTTCAAGAAGTCTGATTCAAGGCTTAGTCCATCAAGCACTTCTTCAGATTAAGGCAATAGTCACTACGTGAGATTCAAGGCTGTAGTCCATCTCATCTATGCATAGTATTGTACTGCCCAGATGCTCTCTCTCTCTCTATTTACTTCACTCTTATCTTTGTTTCGGAACTTGACCTTTTTGGGGGGGGGGGGGATAATTGGTTCTTTCTTTGCTTGCAAAAGTTCAAATTCCTCTTCCTTTCTTTAGTCCCACATCGGATGGGACAAAGTTCTCTTGTGTACATATATTAGTTTCTCTCCTTTGCTCTATTAAGTTGTTGTGTGGGGAACCTCTTGGGCCACACGCACGCGCCGCCGCCGCCGCCCGGCCCGGCTCGGCTCGGTTCGGCGCGCGTAAAGGGTGCGGGTACACGCCCACATCTGCGGGCGCCGAATGCCGATCCGATTTCGGGTTCGGGCTGGGACCTTAAAATTCTTTTTGCTCCTCTTCATTTTATTTAATTTTCTAAACGTTAGAAAATTAAATTTCTGAACGTTACATTGTTTCTGAACCGGTTTTGTGTCCAGATTCACTCTTTTATTTTGCGTAACGGCTGAATTAATATGAGAATTAATTCAGACCGTTACATATTAGTATTATATATTTGGGCTGATTTCTTTGAAAACCATACAGAAAAAATTCTTTACGAAAAACCTCTGTCGACATTCTGTTCGATCTTCATCGTCTCCAAGCTCTGGGCAGAGCTAAGTTCTGGTCGTTCTCTCCAAGTCGTGTGCGGCAACGAGATACCGGTAGTGCGGGATTTTTACCACTAGGAACTTCGGGAACATCTGCACACAGATCCCGAATAAACTCTTAGGGCAGTGCTTCGTGCACGACTTCCCCAGAGGCCGGTAACATCTCTTTAATTTTATTATTATGTATTCTGAAATTTTTCAGTAAGTAAAAGACAATAAATTTCTAACAGTATATTTCTTTGAAAATTATCAAATAAATTCTATAACTAATTTTTAATTTCCCCATGAAATCTAGTTGGGGAGTCCCCCCCTATGCTCTTCCATATAGACAAACCCTCCCCTGACTATTGGTAAATGTATAACATTTGTCTCGATTTAGCGAGCTCAACGAGCCTAAAACCTCTAAGTTTAAGGTTGGACTCGGTCTTCTTTATTGAGCGAACCTATTCTTACGCACAAATTTGTTCTCTCAAGCTTAAAAAGATCGACTCAACAAATTTTCAACGGACTGAGCTCGCGAATATATAGCTCTGCTTCCCAAATCCTCCTAATTAATAACATCAAGGCTTGGTCCAATAGGAGAAATTTTGGGATCAAGTTTATTTAACATCAGGTTTGGCGGACAGATCGGATGATCGATAATTAGATGTTTAGTTAAGAGTATTATAAGGTCATTATGATTTTTGGTGTTTACTCCTAGGACTAGTTTGCAAATAATTGATTGTCAAACCGTATTTAACTGACAAAATAAAGCTATTTTCTTAATTCGTCCACCAAAAATTAAATTAAGCTCGAGATAATTGAGGAACAAAATTTTGTACTTCAGGATATTTAAGTAAATCCGATCTCTACTAAAATAAAAATCTGCAATAAAAGGATAAAAATAACATGCAATATTGTCCTACAGAAAAAAAAATTAATGAAAAAAAAAAAATTCATACAAAATAGGAGTGGTAACCCACGGCAGGTCCAGAGAGTCGGGTTGTCTAAGGCAGAGCAATTTTTTTTTTTTTTGGTCCCTTGTTCCTTGTTGTGGTCTGGTCCTGAAAGGTTACCTACGACCCTGAACTCTTGTAGGTCATGTTGGACCTGAAAGGTTGTCCTAAGCAGAGAAGAGTTGTTAAAACCGAAAGTTTTGTCGGGTTTAGCCCTCAGCCTAGTGGTAACTAAATGAATGCATGAGTTTGGTGTTTTATGTTTTTACTTATTCCATCCTCCAGGTTTTCAGCCTTAGTTACATTTTAACAGCCCGAGTTTCCGTTGAAGAAAAAGAGCAGGTCAGGAGGAGGAAGGAGAGCATGGGTGGAGTTCTATTGATCGTGCGGACCGCCTCAGCGCTGCTGCTTCTGCTGCTGTGCTGCCGATGGGCCGAGGCGGTGTGGATGAACCTGCCAAAGTCGGGGACGAAGTGCGTCTCCGAAGAGATCCAGGCCAACGTCGTCGTCCTCGCAAACTACATGGCGCTCTACGACGACGAGCAACCGGTCACCAGTGCTGCCATTTCGGTTAAGGTATATTCTCATTGTTAGTGTTAGGCGAAACCTATCACATTCAGCAAAGAAAACTGAATGAAAAAAAGATCAATCAGCTATGGGTGTAAAAGCACAATAATGTCGTAAAAAAAAAAGAATAAAACTTATCTATCGCACTTAAACTAATCCGCAAAAATTATGCTTAAATGTATAAGAAAATTTTATTTCTAAAATTTAATAATTATTTGTTTTTCGATATAAAAAAAATTCGATATTTTGATTCGAAATCATCGATATTGTCGAATATTGTCGATACCGTCGATCCCGATACTCACAGGAAAGATCCGATACTGCGAATTAGTCGCGTTGTATCAGATCTCCAAAATAAGCTAGGTCAATTTAAGTCACACCGACACCAATAGCAGATGAATGCCCATAGGACAGCCACAGTCGAGTCCAAACACATTGCAATACGATTGAGAACCAACAACCTAGAATAGAACCCTCCAACTATGCAAATGGGATTTGCAAAGCAACAACTCTCGAATTGCACTTAGCTCTTAATCACACAGGCTTCTCCGGCCCCAAAAATTTATTGATATTCAAACTTTTTAGCAAAAGTCTATTTATCAGTAAAAAAAAAAAACATTTCTGAAGATTCTTTGATATTTGTAAATCCAAAGACATCTACCAAAGACACAATCACAATCAGAGTTTATTTGCAAGCAGGTAAACGACAGGAATATCTCAAATTACTCCAAGTTTCAAAAGAAAATGCACGTTTAAGTCAAGGTTTGCAGAATCGGATCCTTCCTATGAGTATCGGAAATGACGGTATCGACACTGTTGACAGTTTCGGATCGGAGTGTCACATTTTTAGAAAACGTATTTTATACATTTACGCATAATTTTGAGTTATTTCTTTACTAATTTTAAAATTGAATAAATTAGTAATTATTCCTGCCGTTTGGTTTACATGTGATGAATAAGCTTTTCTTTTCTTTTCTTTTACAAGCCTATTAGACTTTTTTCCATCCGTGCTGGTTAATGTTTTTCTTTGCCGAATTGACGGAAAATAGACCTCTAATTCGGCATTGGTACGATATCACTATTGGATCGGAATATGCCAAATCGTATCGGTATCAACCGTATCGGATCGGTATCGACCGATACTGCACACCACTATATGGTTTGATACGGACACGATAGCATCAAACTAGTAGTGTAGATTGATTTACTCTTGACCCGTCTATCGTACCATATTCTTGTGTTGTGCAGGTGACATCCCCTTACGGGAGCACGCTTCACCACAGAGAAAACGTTACGAGAGGTGAGTTTGCCTTCACGACCACCGAACCGGGAAACTACCTCGCGTGTTTCTGGCTCGACGGCGAGAAGAGAGATTCGGTGGTGAGCGTAAACCTGAACTGGAGGATCGGGATCGCAGCAAGGGACTGGGACACTATTGCTAGGAAAGAAAAGATCCAGGTAATAATTCCTACTCCACACACTAGCTGTCAAATTTTTAATATAATTTGACTAGGATTTCAATTTTGGATTCGATCCATTAAATAATAATGCCCAACTCTAATACGCGCAGTTTCAAATTGATCATTACCACTTGATTTATTTATTATATGTCTAACTGTGTGTAATTTGTATATATTTGTTGCATAAATAAAGGGTGTCGAGCTCGAGCTGAAGAAGTTGGAGGAGGTTGTGGAGGAAATTCACGAGAACTTGTTGCTTCTAAGGGACAGGTAACATGGAAAAAAGGTCGTTCATGTACGAATGCCTCCTACTTACAATCTAAGGGCAGAACCACCCTTAGGCTACCAAAAAAAAAAAAGTAACTGAAATTCGTCAAGGACGACTAGTTCCGATAAAAAAAAAATATTTTCATATAAATAGTTTTTAATAAAAAATTTCAGAAAATAAATTATTCAATATTAACATGAAAAATTATTGAACTACAATATCTTTCAATTCTGGAGGAAACTATCTTTTTTTCTTTCTTCCTATAATTATATTTTTAAGTTTTTCTAGAATAATTGGATTTGCTAAAAGGTGATTGTAACAAAAAACTCAACTAAATATGAGCCAAAAATTTAAATTTACTAACTTTTTTTCTATATATGTTATATATAAATAAATTTAAAATATATAACATATACAATTTTTTTGAGGTGTATGAATTTTAGAGGTCTAGTGCGGTCGTTCCTATTGTACTTCCTCAAAACTGGTTCCAGTCCACATCCAGCCTATCCAAATCCATAGATCACAACCAATTACAGTTTGAATTTCTGGTTCCGTTCTTGCTTACAACGTTGTGTTGATTCTTGCTCGAGTACAGGGAGGCAGAGATGAGGGACACGAGCGAGAAGACGAACTCGAGGGTGGCATGGTGCAGCATCTTCTCCCTCGGGGTTTGCATAGCAGTTTCTGCTCTGCAATTGTGGCATCTGAAGGGCTTTTTCCAGAAGAAGAAGCTCATTTAGATGGATATGCTGCAGTTTCTACTCTGTTGTTGCTGCTGCTTTTTTCTCTTTTTTTTTGTTTTTTGTTTTTTTGTTTTAGATTATTGCAAACTTTGTAGTTTACATTTTAAGGAATTCCTCGTAATGAAAATAAGGTGACAAAAATACTGAAGAAATATCTTTCCAGGACCATGCCAAGATCTTGAACATCTTGAATCGTGACGAAGGTGATGCAGACAAGCCTAGCAACACGAATAGACTAACAAAAAATTGCATATGAAAGAAATTAGTTATATATAATTGCGTAGAACCAAAAGAAAAAAAAAAACAATTTGTGTAGTAAGGAAGAACACGTCAAATCATTTTACATTTTAGAAAAAAAAATTATGTAAACAAGCTTTCATCTCTAGCTGATGCTGCTCTTATTTTATTTTTCTGGTTTTAAATTGTTGCAATCTTCGTAGTTTACTTTTGCGGAATTCCTTCGTATTGAAAATAAAGTGACAAAAATACTGAAGAAATCTCTCTACCATTGATTAGGATTTTTTTTTTTTTTTTTTTTTTTTTTTTTTGGAACTTCTTAAATTTTATAGAACTAATTTGATTGAGTATTGCCTAGCAGCACAATTAGACTAATTGTAGCCATGAACCGAGTGAACTGACATGGAGATCTCAGCATGAACATAGTCTTGAAGCTACTTATGACAGATCCCATACCTTGAGCATTTTGGGGTTTTTTTTTTTTTTGCGATTTTCGACATGAAGCATGAGATTGCATACATGCTACATTGCATGACTTTTAGATTCAATATCCTCCCTGTAGTTCAATTTCGAGACCATTTTTCTAGTCAGAGAGATAATTCCTCTCTTCGCTGACCGCAAGAACCAGTTGAGTTTGGTAAACATTGTGGGTATATAATCTGTCTTTAAATCTTGTATTAGGATTTAGGAGGAACTCTCTCTTTGGGGATGGCAGAAATGTTCTCTACAATTCTGGATCCGACCGACATCTGAACGACCCGTGTCTGAACCAAACTTTTTTAGAAGGAACTAAGACCCATTTGTAATGCATGATGAACCAAACTTTTTTTATGTCTGACCTCAACTGCTTACGTGCCAAGCTGAATCTGATTCAACTTTTTTCAACAAGTTCGAACCAGAACAGCAACAAAAAAAAAGCCTAACAGATCCACGGCCAGTTCGAAGGCTGAACCGACACTGACGTGGCAGATTTCCATTGGCCACAGCCCTCTGCTAGCGTGGGCCATCCTTCCGTTCCATCCCGTCCAATGGAGGACTAACACGTGGCACGTGGTTCGTGCATCGGTACCCCTCTCTATTTGTAAAGCACACCGTCTGTTCTACTCCTAGGACGCACCTCTACCAATAATATATTTATTATTTGAAGATCACAAACAACAAATAAATAACAAAATATTATTTGACCTTATGTGCATTAATATATATTTTTTTGTTTTATACAAGCTTAGTGAGATATGAGTTCATATGAGAGTCCATTTGATTGTTTGTAAGTGGTGTTAATTAATATTTGTTAATTTTTTTAATTACCACTTTTATTTTTATGTTGTCATATAAATAAAAATGGTATGAATTTCAGACAAAAAAATTATGTATCCAAACACATTTTGAAAAATGATATATGTTGAAAATGTACTACAACATATTGAAAGTGTCACTTTCACACTTTTAAAGAGTTACATCATACCAAACAGTTCCTGATTGTAGATGTCCCACATGTGAGACAATATCATTAATTCATGACTAGTGATCCTACGCACATACAAAGTGTTTTTTATTTCGTTAAAAATGTAGATACATAATTTGTTGATGAAAATTTTGACCTATAAAGCTATAGGGTTATTTAGTTTTAAAAACTCTTGTAATATTAAAATTTTACGTTTAGATTTTCATATTGTCCAAAAGAGGATTATGGTCTCGTCCTAACATTTGGCTTCAACTGACCGTCCAAAATGGAGACCTAAACATAAGTTTTAAATATTATACGAGATAGTAAAACTAAACGAAAATATGTGAGAGTTATGTGATTTGGATTATTTAGTTTTATCATGACATATCGAGAATGAGGCTTGTGACACTATAGTTTGCGTCTATCCTGATTTCAGTAGCCACACAACCTTTCTGAACTCTTGAGTTGCAAACATTCAACAATACAACTGGGACGAGTGATATCTGACGATACATGATGCCCCTGAAGACGTCTCCATCGAAGTTGTCGCCAGAAGGATTGTATGGCTACCGAGATTAGGATAGAAGCAAACAACAATATCATAAGTCTTATTCTCGATTAGTCATGACAAAACTAAATAATTCAAACCACAAAACTCTCATTGTGCAAAACTAATAACTCAAGTCACGCAGTCCTCACATATTTCTATT